>OZ010584.1:89936365-90086365 GCA_963932145.1 Acanthosepion lycidas
AATTGATAGCAGTAAATGTGAACGATATTCGCAAATTTGGCATAACTGCACAGTACTACCCTGCAAAATCTAAGGAAGACTCAGATATAATGAGAAATATATAAAAGAAAAACAAATCACAATATTACATAGAAAATTCAATTCAGTAGAAACAAACCAAGTTGCATTACAAAAACTAGGTATCCTCTTGTGGTATACACGTGTTCAGCAAGGCACGTGTCTCAGATGCCCTAGTTATCGATGTTATAGACTTCACCCTCTCTCTCTCCCTCCTTCCCTCCTTGATGTACTATGCTAGCTTCAGTAGCAGTAGCCAAAGAAGTATTTGCAGCAGCAACCACTAGACAATGAAGACACCTATTTTATTTTCTATTCAGATTTGATTCATTGAAATTTAGAATTTAACAAGAACCTTAAATAGTTCTCAGCCCAGTTCATTGATCAAACAATATTTTTTAAGGGCTTTTTTGGTTAGGCCCAAAACCTTTCGACACTTACTTGTCTATCCAAAAAAATATATGTATGCTATTCTATGGTTAATACTTTAAAAAAAAACAAAAAAACTTAAAACTTTCATAAATTTTATAAAGTTTAAAAAGAAAAGTATTAGATATTTAATTTAAATGACTATTTCTATGAAATGTTCCAAATCTTCAGAAACATTCCAAAGAATTTATAAAATATAAGAACTTATCACATTTAATTGCTAAATCTTGTTACTATTTTTTTTTTCTTCTGCCACCTCCTGTTTTATTTCAACATCTGCATATCATTCACATATATCCTTTATATATTAAAATAAACAGGGCCAGATACAGAACCCAATTGCAAACAATTTTCTGAGGCCTCATGTACGCAGTTATGGTCTTACTCAAAGCTGTTACATATATATTTACATATTTGTCTTGAACTTTTCAAAGAAACAAATTTTTATGTTCTATAATTAACATTTAAGTACAGTAAAAGAATCAACAAAATATTTTCCCACTGCCATAATGTCGCTTCTCTGTGCTTTTTCTATAAATACTTTCACAGTAAAGTTTCTGATGAACTCACCTGTACGGTACCGATACTCTATGAATTTTAAGTGCATTACTAGATTGGTGGCAAGTTCTCATCATTTTACAGTCAAAATGTAACAAAAAGTTCTATGCTAACAGTTTTTCTCTCACTTCTCACTTGTAGAATTTTCTCCAGTCTTTTTGCTTTTCAGTCAAATTAAATGCAATGTCAGTCATTATCTTCAGTTCTTTTATTGTCCTTGCATTTTAATAAAGTTTTTCTCATCTTCTTTTACACACTGTAACCCCCTGCCTGTTAGTGACCCAGTTGCCTTGCTTTGGGTGAAATGATTAAAAAAAGCTTGTTTATACAGAAATTCTATCAAGTTTTAAGAAATCAAAAAATTAAAATTGTTGCTGATTTCTGTATAACCTGTAATGTATTGTGCATGTTTGACAAGCCTGGAGTAGATTAGCCTAATGTGGTTCCCAAGTGGGGATAATGGGTCCAGTTAACTTAAAGCCAGCCTTGCAAATAGCTAAGGGTGATACAATTGTTCTTTTTTTGTAATCTAAGACAAAGAGACTTGATTGTGTTGCCATTTCTTTAAAAATGGCAGAAGAGTACATATTTCTCTATCCATTTTTCCTGCATCCTCATTTTTCTCTCTCGCTCTCTTTCTTTCATATCTTCTTTCCCTCTCGCGTGCCTCCTTCCCTCGTCGGTTTCCCTCTCGCGTGCCTCTTTCCCTCGTCGGTTTCCCTCTCGCGTGCCTCTTTCCCTCGTCGGTTTCCCTCTCGCGTGCCTCTTTCCCTCGTCGGTTTCCCTCTCGCGTGCCTCTTTCCCTCGTCGGTTTCCCTCTCGCGTGCCTCTTTCCCTCGTCGGTTTCCCTCTCGCGTCCCTCTTTCCCTCACACTCCTCTCAATCCTATATTTGTATCTCTCTCATATATAAAGTGCCAATTAAAAAGTGAATTTTATGAGAAAAAAAATTACCCTTAGTTTCCACCATCTTTTTCAAGGTTGTACCTTGACCCTGTTATTTTACTGTTTAAATCTAGTACTTTTTGGATAGTTGTTGCAATAGTTATGGAGGGTTTGTAGGTGTCATTGAGTATGTCTAAATTTTCATCTAAACCTAGAACATGGGGATTTATTTTTTTTAAAAATAATTGTATATGTGGGGGAGTAAAATGACCCTTGGAAACCTATTGTTACTAGCTTCATGGGAATCTAATAGCTATGAATTTAACAAGCCTAGTTCAAATTCACATGACTTTCTTCTGAAAACTAATCTACTGCCACTTATGCTGTCAACCTAGAATGGTTGCTAATCAAGGCTAGAGTTCAGTCTTACTATTTAACCCATAGCTATGTGGAAAGGAGATTCTGCTGTTAGTCTTATATTGAAAAATCATTTGTAGGATAACAAAAAGAATGGCTACTTTCATTTCTAGCTTGAATTTTTTTTTTTTTTTTTAACTGTTGTCTCACATTTCACAATAGGTTTCTGTTTGAATTTTTGGGATGTAGAACTTACATTATTTACCCTCGAACCAATATCCTCATCTTTGTTATTATCACAATCTTTCAACCATTATGTTCTCCAGCCTTCATCATATGCTTGTCGATCCAGGTAACCTTTACCTGAATGAAAGCATTAATGTTTTTTTGTTTTGTTTTTTTTGTTTTGTTTTTTTTTGATTGATTGATTTGTTTTTTGTATGGCTTATCAACCTTTAGTTATTGCATGTTCAATCCCTTGGCCAGATAGTGCAGACTTCGACAAAGCAAGGCAAGCAATAACTGAGCAATACTAAATAAGAACAAAACAAGACATCTCTAAACATGGACAGAGGAATGAGAACAATCTAATCACATAGTAGATAATAAAAAGTTCATTTTGAAATTCTCTGAATGTTACCCAAATCAATACACTCCTGATGAAGGCCAGAGAGCACAAGGACTAAAATGTTGTGAAAAATAACAAATATGAGGACAATAGTTCAAGTGTAAATAATGACAATAGATATAACAGCTTATCTACTTGATCAGGTAAAGGAGTTTTGAGTGAACAGTTTGACCAAGTGCCTATCTATTCTTCTCCATCATGGCATGGCAATAAGTTATTTTGTCATATCTGGCAAATCAAAGGGAATTGAATTCATGCCTTTCTTTAAGTCACATTAATGAATAATCAATTTAAGCTGCCTCAACCAAAATGTAAACTTTGTTTGCCAATCTCATTTCCCATGATCAGAAAAATACCACTTCAAAAATCTTTGTTATTAAGTCATCAGCTATTTTATACAGTTTTTTTTGTTTTGTTTTTTTAAATAAATAAATTTGCTTGCATTCAGTCTATTTAGATTATACCTATTTACAAGTAATAGAAAATAATCTAAACCAGGTTTAACCTAATAAACGGCAGCATATGTTGTCATTTGGTTTCAAACCTTGTCTAAAGGACAAAGATTTATTGGGTTGTGAAGTAAATCATAGAAACTTTAAGCAGATGACAGTACTTAAAATGTTAACCTTTTCAGAGATGAACTTTTCAGTACATCTGTGATTAGTACATTTCACAAGCTATATGGATTGGTTAGCATTTTAATGGTTATCGATGTCTGGATTTATGTTCCCATTTGCATTTATATTTCACACTGTTTTGCAATATAAATTTTGGACATGAATGTGATTCAGAGTATGTGATCAAAGTGCTGGCTGTTTTCCTGATATTGTAAATTTGATAGAACCTTATTTGATCTCTACAAGATCAGTTCTGATATATATATATATATATATATATATATATATATATATATATATATATATATACACACACACACAGGTCAATACTAAGCAGCAACAGTCCGTTTCATGCTTGAACACAATCTTCAGGTCATCTTTATTTACATATGTTCTGTCCCTGATAATGAGCACCTTTACCATAAATATAGCTGGAATAGCTTTTCTTTTTATATCCAGGTTATTGTATGTAAGTCAGCCCCAAATCCTGTTCAGGTTCACAATGAATGTAACAAAATTTTGTTATTTATTGTGGGATAGTGGTTATCCAATTGTTCACTTCCTACTTTATTCTTGCTGAATCCTTGTAACATGACAGAGATAAGACATTTTTTCTGGCAATGCAACAGAACACAGATAGAAGTGGATTCATGCTAAGTGAATAGAGGCTGCTTCAGCCAAATTTTGGATCTTGTTTCCAAATTCCATTTTAAGTATCCAGAACTATTACAGTCTCTCAAACCTCCATTCAGGTTATTGCAATTTTAAATATAGATCTCTGGCAAAGCAAGAATTTAATTATAAAAACATCTTAGGTTAACTCTCTTGTTGGGCCAGTGTCAAAATGAAGAATGTTCATAATAGTAGTAACATTACATTGATGATTTTGCAGTACTAAGCAATTTTAGCTTGCCTCATATAGTAAAATATACTTCTAAATATCTTCTACAAATGTGATGATTTTTTTTTAAATTGTTGAAAACTAGTTTTTAAAGTCGCACAAGATTTAAACTAAGAAATAAATGTAATATAATTGCTGGCCAATAAAACAAATAATGTTGTTTTTGACTTTTATTTATTTCAAATGATCTTGCTGATCAGCTGAACCTTTTCTTGATCTACCTTTTGTCTATAATATCAGAATTTTGGTCATAATGTAAAATTTAAACATTATTGATATTTTTTATAAGAAAACTGCTTTATCAATCAGCATCTAATAGCTTAAAATTCATCATTTTGTCAGTCATTGAGTCTACTATAGGAAAAATATCTTTCTCAAATTCTTTCTGTAATGACCATGACTGCTATTTTCTGCCATGTCATACTAACAAACACTCTATTTTCATTACCCCATTTTTATCACCATTTTCAAAAAGATAAATGATAGCCCTATAAAATGTATGTTTTTTTTTTACTGGAAAGTGTAGTACTGATAAAAAATATTTTTCTGAAACCTTAGTTAACTTTGGAACTGTACATCAGGATACTCAAAAACCACCTCTTCATCTTCATTGAAATCAGTCTATACCATATTTCAGTGGGACAGTATATTCCACAAGGAAAATAAATGCCATGGTCTCCAATTATTTTTTTAAGTCCTGAACTGTTCTGACAAGAACCAAAATTTAAACCCCATTGAAATAATGTTGGTCATTATGAAGCAGAGATACTGAGCAACACAGTAGTGGCATCAAAGAACTGAGGATTCTAGCAAACATTTGAGTCACCAAAATGACTCCTGCACTCTTTTGGTGGCCTCCATGACTTCAATTTGATTTGATTGAGAGCAATGGCTATAGCATGAAATATTGAATAAATTCAGGGAATTTACACTTTAAAATATTTTGCTTTGTTTTTAATTAAAACATACTTGAAAATTTATTTCCTTGAATGTGGGTAATCAGTTATTTTCCAATTTTCTAAAATTCATATGAGCTTAAAACACTAAAAGAGTCTATAACAAGCACATGGAAATGATTGTTTTGAAAAACAAAATGCTAATAAATTTTTATTGATATTAGTTTGGTGGGTCTGACATCTGTGAAACCTTACGTGCAGTTTCATTCTAAGAATAATTCCCCCTTTACCATAGCCAGGAAAATAAAACATTGGCTTGTAAACATTATTTCACTTGTCTAAAAAAAAAACAATCTTCATTTCAGTATATTTTATGAAAAAAAAAATTTTGTAAGAATTATTAGAATGTTGATTAACAGATATCATAGTGGAAAGTGAAATATCAAATATTATGATATAACTATAGTTATATCATGAAGTGAAATATCTTAGTGGAAGTGGCAAGCCAAATTCAAATTTTGGGCCTTTGAAAAGGTATGAATCCATCTCTTCTTTTTCCAGTTATGGGTTAAATAGCATGGTAGATTGTGCTTTCTAGTCTTGGGTGGCAACCAATCTAAGAGAAGGAAAACTCTGGATTCAAAATCTCATAGGTGCCAATAGGAAACCACTCCACTATATTTCCCAAGAACGACTGGCAATTCACAGGTAAAAGAAATCTCCAGAGAGTCATGTCTGTCTACATCCTGAAGAGACATGGAATTATAAAAAGAATCTGTTATATTGTTTTATTTGATGTCTATTAAGCAATACGAGAAGCTGCCTTGAAAATCAGCATTTTAAAATTTTGATGCTTTAACCTGGGTTAGAAACCAGACCACTTGTATGAGTGGTAAATACTGAACTTCTCCCACCACAGAATAAACTACATGAAGTTTCATTTATATTTTAAATATGAAAATAGTTTCCAGTACTTATTTATGGTTTTCTACTGTGTATTCTTTCCTTGATTTTAAAAAGCGAGTGCTGGAAATATTTGCACACAGAATTTTCTCTTAAATTACATAAAGATCTAAATGTTTTTTGTTTGTTTGTTTTTTGTTTTTTTTACAATTTAGTAAAGCCTTAATAGTAGGTAATTGAATGCCAAAATGAAAAAAAAACTCTTACAATTACACATTTCATCCCAGGAAGGGATTTTAACTTTAGAAAAACCTTTAGGAATATTTAATCTATCGTTTATCCCTCAAAAGAGGCTTTCCAAAAATATTAGGAAAGAAGAAAATTTTATTAGCAGTAAATAAGAGAACTGAATTGCTATGTAATATCAGTTCTCTAATATGTGACAGTGAATGCTGGAAAATTTCTTCACAGAAGCAACAGTGATGTTTTTCTACAGATGGATGCTAGGAATAGCATGGTGAGAGCATGTGAGCAACAAGGATGTTTTAAGGAAAAAAGAAACAAAACAGACATTTATACCCAGAATCAGAGAGAAATAGTTGAAATTTCTGAGACACATAATGAGGAAAGAGGACTTGGAGAATTTGACACTCATAGGACATACTGAAGGCAATAGAGGCAAAGGAAAATCGCACATAATCTATGTAATGAGTTTATGTAAATGGATGGCAAAACAGGCACTGGGAGTAATAATAAGGAGACTTAACATTGCTTAGAACTACAAAAGATAGGAAGTTGTGTAGAGCCATGATCAGACATGTCCTTAAGAAACATAATGCTTAAAAGAATAGTCATCAAAAAGGCCTCTGAAAAAATGTTGATCAATTGAATTCATGTAAACATATTCATTGCAAAAACTAACATTGTAATTTATAAAGAAAACTCTGGATATTGACTGATTATTTATTTATTTATTTTTTTATGATTTAATCTTCCCAGCAGATTATATATGCAATTTCCCATTGAAAACCTTCATCAGTTATTCATTGATGAGCCTGATAAATGTGGTGAATGGAATAGTCTCATTAATGAAATGTGCAGTGGTTAATTTAGACTACAAAGTGATTCTGAGCTTAGTTAATTCAAGTGATGCTTCAAACAAGATACCAATTACCAAAACAAATCATGTCAGTTATGACTTGTACCCTCAATATTTAAGTCTTTGGTTTTGCTATTACAATATTACTAGCTGTTTATCTACAAACTAATCTATGTCATTTTGACAAGTTTCAAAGTAGTAGACAATTAAATTTCTAGTGTATCATCAGAAGATTTTAAGAGATAGGAAAATTGACCCACATTTCTATAGTAGACTTTTGATGACACATCGATATATATATATATATATATATATATATATATATATATATATAAGGCTAATCAAAGTATGTTAACCATATTATTATACAGTATTTTACCCATACTGTTTGTGCTTATCTCTACTACACATTTCCAGGTCAATGGATTCGGTTGCAGTAGAGCATTGCATTTGTTTCCACACTCCTCTGATTAGATGCCCTATGATTTCTGGTTATGGGTATGGTGAAGGAAAGCCTGTATAGCCAGAGGGTTTGTGACATCAATGACTTCAAGAACACAATATAGATTGTGGTATCATCTTTTTCTCATGAAATGAGTGTCCAGGCCTTAAATGCTACTGTGGCTCACTGATTTTTGTGTGTTGAACATGATGCTGAACAGGTTAAGACTGTCCTGTAAATCATCTTGCACATATAATGTATGTTTTATGAATAAATGATCTCTACTATTTAGGTGTTAAGATAATTTTGACTAACCCTATATAGCTACAAGTTTATTCATACCTGAATCTCTCATGTAAATTTATAAGTTTGTAAGTCTACTATTAGTCCATGTATTGAATATTGCTGTCACATCTGCCATGTATTTAGACATTCTTGATAAAATACAAAGCAGAATCTGCAATGTTATCAGTCTTGACCTGACATCTTGGCTTCAATCATTTTCCCACTGCTGTAATATAATGTAGCTTCACTGAGCCTTTTTCTATATTTTCATGGTAACCCTTCTGGTGAGCTTCTCTGGTATATCAAGTTCATGCCTTTAAGTGTAGTACCAGATTGGTAGGCAGATAGGTCTCATCATTTTATTGTTGAAATGATTTCTCTCTCATATATATATATATATATATATATATATATATATATATATATATATATATATAATAACAAATCCTTAAGTGGAAAGGATAATGTAAGTAGGTCTTTTTAATGTAAACTATTAAAAACAAAGATCCATGACGAGGGCTCAAGAGCAATATGATATACATCAAAGGAAAAAACTTAAATTTCTTTCCAGAGTTTTTTTGATGATGCATTATTTCAGCAGGTAAGTTTTTAATACCTGCCTCATCAGACCGAAATTACAAAATGGTTCCATTTTGTAATTTCAGTTTGACAAGGCACATAATATAGTAACATATCACGTCTCTTGTTGTGCCACTGAGATTATACATTCTAAAGCATTAGACATCATTCCCATAATTCTTGAATTTCATTTAATGCCCTTCCTTTCTTATATTCACTTTTGTCTGTTCTCAAACTTTCACTTCTAGTCAATATCCGAGGATTGGTTTGTACCTAGTCTTGGAGTGAAATAAAGCCAATCCTTTCCGTCATTAAACTCAAGAACCCACTAAAGTCAAGAGGCAGTTCCTTTTTTTCATGAGATCCTGGAATGAATTGGTTTGTTGGAAAGTTTATAGATCAAAATACATTCTGACAACACAAATATATATTGGGATGTGTATTTTTTTTTTCATTTATTTTTGTTTTTAAGAAAGTATGTGTCCCTTGTATTTAAAGAATTTTGTTACCATGTTTATTGCTATATAAGACATTCTTTTTTTTACCTCTACAAATCACTACATCTCATTTTCATTTGATTTGGGTAGGCCTTATGGTAGAGATCTAATACTCAAACACCCTTCTTTAACAGCCTAGCCTCCTAGTGACCACTTCCATTGAATTATAGAATGCAAAAATATAATAATCAAAATAAGTTATAAGTTAAATCATACTAAAACTATTGGGATAAATTTAACTATCTTCATTATTTTATAATGAAGGTTTTTACATTTAGCTATACTTATTTTATAATGAAGGCTACAGTGCTGATTGCATGACCATTATTAAATAATACAGGGAATTGTTTTGTGATTTGTGGATAGTGCAACAGATATTGGTATGGAAAATAGAATTAGAGAGCTGGGATCACTTATGGCAAAAAATACTAGACAGAAAGTATCTAGGAAAAGGACAATTTTGAATTCAAAACCTGCCTGAAGAGGGATGGGCTCCATCAGGCTATCTTGCCCTAGACATACCTATTGCCACCATGGCTGCAGTATATATGGTGCACCAACAACCCTGAAAAGGTATAGGATTTGTGAGACGTTAATCTATTGCTGATTGGTAATACACAAAAATGCCTGAAATTGTATTGGGCTAAGGTTACTAATTACGAACAAATAGGCAAAAAAGGTGATAATTTTAAGTCATAACAATTGGCAAAACATGGAAGAGAAGACCATATAAGAATCTTTAAGATAACGAGTGTTCCAATAACTTGGACCAATTTTAAATGTGAATTAAGTTTAAGCATCTAATGATTTTTTTTTCTTCTTTCTTTCAGATTTAACAACTTAAGTCTTTGTTAATCTTTCCATGGTTGAAATTGCCAATCAAACATGTTAAACCTATCAAAGCCTGTTAAAAAATGGACATTCAAACAGAAATGCATTTGACTCACTTTGCAATTATTCTGGTCAACATAATCAACCAGTTGAAAGTGCAATTGGAAACGATATAACATTGTTGTGGAGAGGTTCAATTCCTGTGTGCGATGACGAATAGAGGTGTCTGGATTTTTGGCCACATTCTCATGCACTGCAGCAATGTTTTCAGCTGAACAGTGTAAATGAGCATGCAATGGTGTTTTCACATCTGCCACTGACCCAGCTTATTTTAATTTATGAACAATTTTTCCAATTACACTCTTGAAACTTTAACACATTGTTTGATTGTTAATTTTTCCATGGTTGAAATTGCCAAAGACTTAAGTTGTTAAATCTGAAAGAAAAAAGAAAAAAATCATTAGACACAAACTTAATTCACATTTAAAATTGATCCAAGTTATTGGAACACCCTTTAGAATATTAAGCCACACTCAAAAATTCTAGTCCCAAACTACAGGTAGTGTGAAAGACACATACTCTGATTCAGCTGAAGAGGTGGACAAGTAACATTAGTTTTAAGGCTTCAAGTTTCTACCACCTACAGGCCTCATGAACTAGCAGATAAATGAGTTAACCTTATAGTCTTGAGTTCAATCTCTGTATTTGATAGTTCAAAAAACATTCTTGTTCATTGAAAGAGAAAAGTGACAGAATAAGAATAAATTGATTGATATGAGATATCCTCTAGTGGAATTGACAATGATCTACTTTCTTTCATTTGAATAGAAGGTTGGGTTCAAGATTCTTGGAATATTACTAACATATGTGTCTATATTTCTGAGATTAGGTATTATGTACATTATTTACATTATTCGGACTATTGTCCACATCTTTATTGCCATATTTATTACGTTTTGGCCGTTGTATGCCCTTCTTCAGGCCACAAAAATCTCCTGAGCCAACCAAGCATAGAAATGAATACAATATGGGAACCAGTAATAAGGAGTGCCGGAGAAAACCGATAATAACAAAAAAATTGCAATATGAGCTCTGGTAAAAACATAAAATGATAACAGCAAAAATTGCAATATGAGCACTGGTAAAAAATGGTGATTGAGACATTAGGTTTATAATACCCAGAAATTCATACACAGATGGCACAGTGGATAAAGGCATTAGATCCAGTGACAGGACCGAAAGAGTGTGAGTTCAATACCCAGATAAGGCAGTGGAGAACTCAGAGGGAAATTAACAGGAGATAACTGATAAGTGACATCCATTAAAACATGGCATGTGGAAATAGAACAGTTTACCCCAGTGAGCAAATAAAGGGTTCAGTTCAACATTCTAACCATTTGAAGAAGCCGAAACATAATAAATATGGCGAAAAGATGAGGACAATAGTCCGATTAATGTAAATAATGTACTAACAGATGCTTGAAGAAAGGTAAGGCCAAATCAATGTGACAAATAACAACCAAAAAATAATGGTGAAATTAATGACAATAACAATCAAAATGAGGAAACACATCTGTATAAATCAAAAATTCATACAAAAACAAATGCCTTTTATGTTAACTCTTTAATAATCAGGTTTGAATTAATCATATACATAATCTCATGAAAGTAGCTTGATAATTATCAATTTATTCGATGATTTTTATCTTGGGGATCACTTCAAAAGGTTTCCTGAAAACATTTTTTTTAGTTAATATTCATAAAACTTCTATAACAACACTATGGATTGATATGACGTTTTTTTTATGGTCGAATTATAGTATTTCCTAAAACCTCAGGTTAGCAATTAGTCATAAAAGAAATTTCTTTACACTCTCTTATTCATAGCTTCCTGTTATTGGAAAAAAAAAAAAAAGGAAAGGTGGCTTATATAAAAATTATATTATAAAATATATTTTGCTCTAAAACTTTCAAAAAAAATGCAATAACACGTATTGTGTTTTGACTTGATATGTTCAGCATGGGCTTTAATTTATGACTTGTTTTTATTTCATGTCATTTTATTTAATGTACAGACACACACATACATACATATACATACATACATACATACATATATATATATATATATATATATATATATATATATATATATATATATATATAACAGATTATTGCCACACCAGGATAAAATGATCTTTACAAAAGGGATCATATTTTATGCATAACAAAAGGGATACAAAAGTATCACGATTCAAATTTTATTAGATACTTTTTGGTTGACACATCTTCAGAAAAAATAATATCATTGGCAAATAAAACTAAGTTATTTTCAACAACTGGTGTTAAAATATACCAAAACTATGGGTAGGAACAAAAAAAAATTATTTTCCTAGTTGGGTGTGTCCTGGGTATGATGATAAACTACATCCGCGTTCATGGTAAGACAATAAACTACGTCCAACAGCAAGGCCTCTGATAAGTTTTGAGGAGTTTGGAACCACCTCTTAATTGCTGGTGTTCCCAGGTCCACCCTGACCCCGGGTGGTAGCACCTGTTAGGGTCCCAGCTATGGGCAAATAGTTAACCCCAATACTAGTGTAAAAAGCATTATAAAAGTGTAAAAATACCAGAAATACTTTGTAAAAAATTATTACCAGAAATAAATTTTTGAAGAAAAAAAACTATTACCAGGAATATATTTTTGAGAAAAAAATGTTGCCAGCAATGTGTTTTTGAAGAAGAAAAAAATAACAGCAATACATGTGATTGTACTCAAAAATATGAGTAATTGAAAAATGGTTCAAATATATATATATATACACACACACACCTTTTTTACCAAACTATAGGTATGAATCTATTTCAAAAATTTTGTTGGCATTAAATGACCCACTGAGATTTTGATATGCCATAAAACAAAACAACCAACCAACCTAGTTAGGTGTTGAATTGTTGACCAGCTCTAAACAAGGCCAACTTGTGTTTTAATTCTCTCTGTCTACACAAAGGTGGGATGTTGTATATCAATGACAAGATGGTGTCTGGTCTGTGCCCCTGTGCAAGACAGATGAACTCCAGAGAATAGTTAGTCCTGCAAGCAACAGTATAAATAATTAATACAAGTAAAAGGTTTGTCACTTAGGATGCTGAAGTTAACATCAATAAGCTGACTTCAGAGCTTCGTAGACAGACCCTTAAATGTTTGACAATATCATATTTTTTGTTTACATATAATAATAGTAATAATATTATATTGAAATTTATTATTAGATGATAGGTTATCAAGTATTGTTTTTAATTTGTATTTTTTTTTTTTTTTTTTTTTTTTTTCACTTTTCAGTTGCTTTACTAATTGTTGTAGAATAGCTGGTCTGAGTAGTTGCAATAGATATCTACCTTAAGTAGAAAGAAATAAGGTAGAAATTGCTAAGAGTTGACATGTTTTATCTTATTCAGTGGTTCTTAACCTGGGATGCACACATCTACATATGGAGCATAAGGTAATTGGGGCGAGGCATGTTGAAAATAACAAACATTTTTGCTTTTAAAGAAATTATTTTATAAAAGGTTCTTTTTTTTTCTCTTCTTGGTTGGCTAAAGAACTTGTCAGAACCTTTCCTTTTTTCCTTCTAAGGTTATCCTTTTGCATATATTTTATATAAAGAATATAAATGATCACCAATTTGAATTAAGAGCCACTTAAATTTTAACTTTATTCATATTTCTAGAACTTATAATTATTTGACAATACTAATTATCATTAAACATATCATTAGTATTAATTACTAAATTATTGTCATATACTTTCTTGCATGTTCCTCTTAATTTCTTGAAACTTTGATTGTAAAAAGTCTTTGACTGAAGACTGGAATTATCTCCCTTAGTATTTAAAAAGAATTCATACTTAAATAAAAATTACTTTAAAACCAGTTATTCAAATGAACTGGAATTTGTTTTTATTTCTAAGTTATTGCTCTTTAATGGTATATCATTATAATTTTGCAGAGTTCTAGTAATAATGACTCAAAAATATAGGAATCGAGGCATTCTAATATAGCTTATATTCACTATATGTTATATTCCGTGCTAAGGTAATAAATACTTAACACCAGGTGGATAATAGAAGAAAGGTTTATTGTACGCAACCAGTACAATATGAAATACGGTACAATTATACACACAGGTCAATCTAGTAGTGAGTGCCATTAATTGGAAGGTCGGATGTGCTTGTGTCGTCTCTCTCTCGCTTTTCCCCAAGTCTCTCGTAGACAGTTGACTTTATAGGTATTTACTACCTATAGTGTAATCATTCATGGGGGTGACTGGTTATTCCATTATATTCACTATAACCCTTCATATTCCAGTTCAAATTCTATTTGAGTTCATTGCATTCACTTACATGCTAATACCCTTGGAAAACGTATGAATCCAGCTCCTCTCCTCCCAGCATTGTGTAAATAGCAGGACAGACTGGGCTCTATAGCCTTGGGTGGGAGCCAGTCTAGAAGGAAAACTCTGAATTCAAACCAACCTAGAGAGTTGGTCTCCATCAGGCTCTCTTGCCCAAGACACAATACTTCTGCTGCAGCTACAGTACATGTGGTGTTCCTAAGATTCTGAGTTACATGACTTGTGAGATATATATATATATATATATATATATATATATATATATTAAATAAAAACAGACCACTTTAAGGTTCCATGTAATAAATTATTTCACCACAGCCCTTTTAAAAGGACTGCGGATCATCAGACTTTACTTCCAAACAAAGTGGTTTGGAAGTAAAGTCTGATCTGCAGTCCTTTTAAAAGGGCTGTGGTGAAATAATTTATTACATGGAACCTTAAAGTGGTCTGTTTTTATTTAAATTATTTGCTCTGGATTTACATTGAGCTCTCTGGATTTTATCCTCCTTAGGTTTACCCATACGGATTACCTAGTTTTTCATAAACTAAATATATATATATATATATATATATATATATATGATTTTAATAATTGCTGTATCACTGCATATATAATCATCAAAATGACTAACACTCGTCATATCATTGAGTATATAAAAAACTAGTAAATGTTATAAATGAAACCTGTTTTTAAAACTTCAACAATCCAACATAGTTTTTATTTCCACTCAACTGAATCAATCCATTTATGCTCATCTGTACATGATATTTTAACAGATATACACTTATTCATATCAAGAAAATTGTTCAAAAATAATTGTTTTGTAAAACAATTATTTGAAATACATATGTGGCCTTGCTTTGAGAGAGTCAGTGATGATTTACCTAGAACTAATAACACCCTTGAAGGATAGCACAGGGCTTTTTTTGTAGCAAGTGTCATCACACAATATGGAAATTCTTAGACGCTCTTAAGAGAACAGGACTTACAAGAAATTCATAGTGCAACAGTAAGATTAGGTTACCAAAATACTGCGATGTAAATAGAAAGCTTAAAAAAAAATTAGTAGCATCCTTTAACAAGTACTCTTCAGTAGTTGACTATTTGCATGCAGTATCATATAACCTAAGATTATAAAGAGTTTTTTCTTACTAAATTGTTTTATTAACAATATTTGTATTTCAAATAATTATCATTTGTGTATCTCCTCTTTTAATTTTTATTGTAATGAAGAATTTTACATTTCAAATAATTACAGTATACTTGTCCTTTTGATTAATTTTCATTCAAACAATTTAAAATTCAAATAAATATTTTTTCAATAATTGTTTTCAAACAATGTTCACATAATCTAATAATTAATTTATTCCTTCTTGAAATCTCAAGACTGAAAGTAACTTGATAATCCCTATCTTATATGTTTTACAAATATTCTTTTTCAGTCATATTTGACATCCACAACATACAACAATATTATATCTTTTAATCAAATGTCACATGGCATCAAATCAGCCTCGCTTTTGGTAAGAAGGAAGTTCCATTTAGATAGCTTCTTCCTCAGCACTATCATTCTGTAGAACAGACGATGATTCCCTGATCATTACAATCTTACCTCTTCAAGTCTAGGGTCAACTGATATCTATCCTACATTTTCTCATTCACCTCTTCCTCTTCACTTAGACTTATGGCTGCTTCATGTTGAAACACCGGTTCTAATACAATCACCACATTTCAGCAATGTCAAGGCTGGACAGTACCTAGATGGGTGACCACTTGGGAATACCAAGTGCTGTAAGATAGAATGTGCAGGTCGTGAAAGGGATAATTGGAGAGCAGAGTTCCAATTTCAGTTAGGTTTGTTAAATTCAATTATGCATGAATTGAGACAGGTATAAATCAACCTCTTCTCCCTCCTGTTATAGGTTAATTAGTCATTATCTAAAAAAAAAAAAATCTTACAATCTGAAAATATTTTCTGGCTTTAAATAACCTGCAAAGGGTTGATAAGCCATAAAAAATGAATCGGTCAATACTTTTCACTTATGTCTTTAAGACAATCCCATTCAGTAACCATCTACCTTGAGTGGCTATTGAGTCCTGTATTAGGTGAACAACAGTAAAAAATACAAAAGGAATTATACATCTTAAGAATTGTTACACATCCACAACAGGCCAACGTATGTGCAATACAATAATATTTTTTTTTTTTTTTAAACAAGTTAAACTTTAGTTTTGCTTTCATTGAGAAGGAACATGAGTGTGTCTGAAAATTATGATTTTAAAAATTTTCTCATTGTAATTTTATTTTATCTGCTGGCCTGATAATATATAATAAATCCTATTATTCTTTTTTTGGTGGGGGGGATTTATTTATATTCAATACAAAGCATACATGGACTAACTTTTTAAGTCTTACTAGTTGTTTATGTCATGTGTTTTTTGTATCTGCCAAACATTGTCATCCAGTGAAACAGTGGTCCATACTTTAAAATTTGCTTACCACTCAACCACAGGTATGCTTGCACTGAAATGGGATTGCCTTCTTTTGCTACCATTTCCTCAACAAATAACTGTCAGCTTAGTCAAGATTTGGCAGGGATGGGTCTCATAAAGTAACTTTTGTTTTGTTTTGTTTTTTGTAGCCATTTTTCAAGGACTAATTTATTCAAATTAAAATGTCTGCCTTTCCCCCCCACACACACACACACATATATATATATATATATATATATAATGTTTTATGTTCCCCAGCTCTCTCTAGTCCACATGTAAGATGTGTGGGTGTATATAAATTAAGCAACATTTGACACAAGCAGAAAATTTAAGAATTAACAAAGAACAGATATTGCACTTTGAATTTGGCATGTCTTTTAAGCAGAGGAATGGGATAATGTTTTTAACAACAAACTCAGAAATATTTCTCTATTTTACCCACTTTTTTATTTTCTGTATTGTTTTGGGAATGTTTACTGCTAACACAAATCAGTCAAGTTACAAAGAAACAAACAGAAGAAAAGTGAAAGAAATAAGATGTGACTATTAATGAACATTCTAAATATGATGGTAGCCTTTAGTCTAGTTTGGGTGAATTTTGATCTGAAATTTTCACTGTATTTTAATCTGTGGGATTAATATTCACTACTTAATTATATTAAAAATAAAAAAAAATTACTGTGTAAGTAAATTTTTTTTTCTTCATCACTAGGCTATGGTTTATATGCATTATGGGGGACACACCCTAGAGAAATAGAAAACAATCTGTTTATTAATTATATAAACAAAATTAATATTTCCAAACTTCATTTACATTTTCACTTTTCCAGTATCACTTCAATAGAAAAACCCATTCTTTAATTAAGTCTGGTAATGGTGAGATTAGATGTTTCATTCCAAGAAATATTTGGCATTCATTGACCAAACACTGAATGCTATTGGCAGCTGAAATTTATTAAATCTTTCTCTTCAAACAGCCATTCAGGAAAATAGGTTTCTAAAGTCTGTTACCACTCCAGTATTGGTGGGAGTTACCTTTTAATATAAGATATTGTAAAAGGCCACCATACTTATATTGTTATTTTTCCCTTCTAGTTATGCATGGTATCCGTTTTAGTTGTTGCTGATGTTGGAAGTGTTCAAGTGATGCGGTTTCTGTTATTTGGTAAAGTTCTTCCTTTGTTATTCTGTAATGTCAGTCAACAAGATTTGATGAAGGATGGTCCTCTCTAAGACTTATTGACTTGATTCTGATGAAGTATTTTCTTTAAGACCTAGAAGATTCCTTTGCTTATAACCATTTTTTTTTTACAACCCAATTTCCACAATTTCACTTGATATTGCAGAATTATTGACTGGCGTGTTATTAGTCGAACCTTACAAGGTTGACTTGTGGCAGTTACTGCCTGGCTAAGTAAAGTAATGGATTTACTAAATACTCACTCACTCGCTTTGTCATCATTTATGACATGCCATTGACAAGACATTTTTTGAACTGATGGAACATCACAGAAAAGTGAGTTCATGAATTTTCTAAGTGTTTTAGCTCATAAAGAGTATAAACAACTCTAGTTGGAACTCAGTCAATTTACTAATTCTGTTTTCTCTACCAGTAATCATTACATTAATCTACACTTTTGTGTGATGTGTGTGTATGTACGTATATATATATATATATATATATATATATGTGTGTGTGTATGTCTGGGTATATATCTATATATATATATATATATATGTGTGTGTATGTCTGGGTATATATCTATATATATATATATGTGTGTGTATGTCTGGGTATATATATATATATATATATATATATATATATATATGTCTGGTGGGTGTATATGTATGTAATATATAATGTGTGTGTATGTCTGGGGGGTATTTTTCATTTAAGCACTACTGAAAATCACATACTGTTTTAACATTTATTCTTTATATTTTTTTCTTACTTTCCATACAAAATAACTGACATTTGGTTCCAATGTGTATTAAAATTGTCTATTTGAATATTTCTGAGTGCTTTCAGTCCACATTGGTTCAATTCAGGAACAAAACTATGTTATGGTTTTGAAATTCAAGTCAACTTTGATGCATTTGTTTATTTTCCTCTTTTTTTTTTTATCGCCATGCACATGCTAATTTCATTCAAGTTCAATCCCCATTGAGAGGCACGTTTTCTTTAATAAGATTTCTTGTTTTTAGGCAACTAGACATCAATTTCACTGTTTAAAATATTTGTGCACACGTATATACATATTGTAGCAGCAACCTTTCTTTTATACATGTTTTATTCAGTGTGATGACAAAGGAAAATTTTGTAAGCTTTTTGTTTTGTTTATCTCGAGTCCTTATATTTTTTTTTCTTTTATGATGACTAAGAATGTGTAGAAACTGTCCATCATAATTATTGTGACAAGTGCATTCAGCTAATTCTTTAGTCACTTTATCCCCTTGAAAATAGCTAAAGAATTAGCCGAAAACACTTGCAACAGTAATCACTATGGACATTTTTGTACAAATTTCTCAGTCCTCATAAAAGAAAAAATGTAAGCACATGTATATGTGTGTATAGCCAGCCTCTCATATTCAAAGATACCTGCCTACTAGGGCAGCTAAACAATCCCTATTGCAGATGCTTGCTCAGGTGCATTTGTGTTTATTCAACACTCATGGAGCCCACCTGTGGTTTATACGGCAACTATGTTGACCAGACCTTAGATACAGTTTCTGGGAAAGAGCGTGATCAACAATTTGAACAAGGCCAGCATGCTCAAGCCTTCAGCCATGATGACTTTTGACTTCATACTAGCACAGCTATCGACAGCCTCCAAGGGTTCTGTCTACCCAATTTCACTCACAAGATTTGGGTCAACTTGTATGGTTTTCATACACTTTCCAAAGGTGCCACACACTGGGATTGATTCCTCCAGTCTGATAACATCAGGAAATCTCCTTCCTGACAAATCAACCATGGTGAGATTTGAACCCGGGTCTCATGGTCAAAAAGTGAACCTTCTAACCACTCAGCCAAGGACAATAGAAAAACAGAATAAAAAATTTACGAAATTTTTATGTCTGTCATATTCAACAAGACGCATACACATATCCATAATTTGTGGCATATAACATTTACTTTTTAAAAATCTGACTCTCAAAATCATTCTGTCATAATCTCTTCCCAGAGGGGACTGTGGTTGTCTCAGGCTTCAAAATACAATATATTCAGTCAGTCAGTTATGTACCACGTGTGATACACTCATAGGCAATCATGTATCTTTCAATACATGACTGACGAGGTAGATTTTTTCCCTCAGTAGGTTGTCATTTCTTTCTGCGGTAGACCAGTTGCTATCCAAGGCTATAGAACCCAGTCTATCCTTCTATTTACCCATAGGCGGGGGTGGAGAGGATTCATACCTTTCCCAAGGGTATTAGCATGTAGGTGAATGTAATGGATTCAAATGGAATTTGAACTCGGCTCTCCGATTCCTTAACCCAAACCGTTATCCATTACTCCACCATATAGTTTTTAAAACCACATTTTTTTTACAACTGGAGGCTCTCTGATACTTCTTTTTATTTAATTTTTTTTTTTTTTTTTTAATAATTTACAAAATAAATCTGAAGGTTATAACAATGTACAACAGATATTTAAAGCCAGACACCCACCTCACTCAGCATGATGGTTAGTAATCTGATCAATTTGCTTGTGCAGTGAGTTTGCCTTTCACTGTCAGCTCCACAACTGATTTTGTCACTGATTAACTTTAGCTTAGTCACGAGCCATAAAGCCTGCTTGGTAGGCAAGACTGTTGCATATTTCATATAAATTTGTGATATATCCTTTTTAAGAACTGGACAATAATGGCTCTTGGTAGCTTTCTGTCTTCTGTGGTTATTTGTTTCAGTTCTGAAGAAGGTGACCCACTTCACACAATTGTCTAATATTTGTGATCTAGAAATTGTTTTTAGCAGTGAGAGTCACTCTTTACAAGATCTGGGAGCCACTTTAGGTAGAGGGTTACATTAGGAGGTCATTTGTGTGTATAGGTAAGGGAGATAATGATTAAACCTAGCCTTGAATAGGTTAAGATTGGGGAAACTTCCACTTGGTAGTCAGTTCCACAGGGCAATAGTTCACAGGAAGAAGTTGTTTGAGTGGAACTTTCCACCAATGAAACATGGAGGGAATGTGGATGGTTTACTACTATGGAAGTGGTAGGGCATGAAAGTTTGCCTTGGTGGGACCAAGGAATGTAGTTCATCCAATCACTTTCCATGGAAGTAGCAGTAGAGCAGCGAGAGGCTTGCCACATCCTACCTGTTGGAGAGGGGTTGAAAGGTGGAAAATAATTTATCACCTACAAGGGCTTGGAGACATTTTTGAACTCTATCAAGGCTGGAGTATGAGGTCTTGTCAGCTCCTGCCCAGACATAACAACAGTACTCAAGGAGGCACAGTGGAGTAGGGGATAGCAGCTTGGATTGAGGAATCAGTGCCGAGTTTGCATTCCAGTCAAATCCATTACATTCACTTGTGTGCTTATAACTTTTGGAAATGTATGAATCCTTGTCTTCTCCCTCCAGCTATGGGTAAATAGCAGAGCAGACCGGATTCTCTAAACTTGGATGGCAAATGTTCTACCGCAGAAAGAAATGGCAACTTACTGCAGGAAAAAAATCTGCCTCGTTAGTCATGTATTGAAAGATACATGATCACCTAAGCATGTATCACGCATGGCACATAACTGACTGTTTTGGGCCTGATCTGACTTTTGATTGCAACAATTTTTCTTTGGAGCTGGTTTATCATTGTCTTTTTCCACAATGTTTTTATCATGTCACCATCTCTAATTAGGTGTTAAATTTTGGAGTTTATCTGCCAGTTGATAGGTTTTATTTTCCTTCATCCTACCAAAGTGGGGTGAGAGAGCCAGTTTAATTATGGGCCATCTAACAAGGATTCAAGAATATCACATCCTCAATATTGTCAAGAGAACAGGCTATCATACATATATACAAAGTGATAGACAACTACTTGAGATATGATGAGATAAGTTTCAAATCTTATCAGAGATCAGTTCAGAAGTAAAACAAATAATTACAACTTCTAGTTCTGCAGAGTATCAACCAATATTAACAATAATAAACCTCCGCTACCTATGGCATACAACTTTAGTTACCTAATTTGGAGGAAAGACATAAACCACACTGGAAGTGCCACTGAAGTTTATGAACATACACAAAAGTATACAACACACCCCACTTGGAAAATTGACACAACACAATCTTCCTGCTAGTCATTTATTTGGATTTGTGCCATAAGTAATGAACTTAGTAGATACAAAAGATACATAAAGTTGGAAAAAATCCAGGATAAAAGTCCATATAAACAGGGCAATTTAATCTGAAAAAATGTTAAGATCACTCTTATCCTCAAAACTCTGTCTAATTAAATCTCTCACTGAAGACAGATCTCAGAATTTAGTCTTCTCACTCTAAGGCTCATACAAGTGCAAAGAAAAGTTCTTCATATTTTTGATAATATTTTCTCTCATTTTCTGCATTAAGACTAAATTGCAAGTGATATCATTATCCTTTGTTTTGCATTTTCTAACTATATATTTTTGTGGTTTTTGCAAATTGCAGTTTTATATTTAATGACTCAATGATTTAATACTGTATTTATTTTTTTGTTCTTTACAGAATTCCAAGGACTACAGAGTAACCAAATGTTTTCAATTCCGTCAAACAGAATAATGGAATGTGTGAGATCATGAAATTGTATAACCCTTATCCAAACATCAAGGAAAGTAAACCATTGAATATCATGGGGAAAGGTAAGTTATCATTATTAGCATCATACTGAAATAATTTTCTAATTAACCTTTTATTTTTTTTTTTCTTTTGTACTCTTTGAATCATCATACCAGTAGTATCAGATAATGATTTTCACTGGAAGTCTCTCCAAGCACTTTATCGATATCTGAGTTAATTTTAGTAATGATGGGTGAATACTACTCTAATTCTTCTGATTACTTTCCAAGTTAGGACAATTCTGAGGAAACCAATGACAAAATGCATATTTTCATTATATATACACACAGAGCATGTGAACAGATTTAAAGAATATTATGATAATTTTAAAAGTTAATCATTTAATACTTTTTCAGGTGGTGCAATTAATGGTTAAAAGAAATCATAGAGCCAAGTTCAAGTTGCAATCAAGATCATTATATTCATTTTCAAAGAAATATCTCTGAGAAATGTATAAATCCTTGTCTTCTCCCTCCAGCTATGGGTTAAATTTTAGGAGAAAAATAGTAGTGAGCAAGCTAGTATCAGATTATTTGCATAATAAGTTCAGTTCTCAATGGGAAGCTCCTTTGCCAGACTTAACTAAGCCTAGTAAATATCCATGTTTCACTTGCTGTATGATAAAGATTAACAAGCTAATCATACACATGATTGCACATGCTGCAAGTATATTTCTTCTGCAAAAAGACTAAGCTAAATCTCTGCATTTAAAAAAAAAAAAAAAAAAAAAAATGAATATCTGTTGTGGTACTGTGGTTAGCAAGATGGCCTAAACAACCACTGTAGTGATTGCAGGGAATTCAATCATCACTGGTAGCTCCACAGGCAGTAGCAGAATTGAAATGTACTGAACTCGCTGTTTACTTTATTACTTTTGCTTCAAGCTGTACTCAGAGAAACAGGTAAATGAAATAAAAAAAAAAAACAGATATATTAATAAGAGTGGAGTAGGTAAGTATAGACACATGGATTAGAAAAACCTGCTACTGTTCTCTATCTTGTTTACATATTCAAATTTGGTTGGCTTCCAAGCTGTTCATTTTAGTGTAAATAGAAAAAAAGAGAAATATCTTCATGTTTCAAATAGCACTTGGCAGCAGTGTGTAGTGATGTGCACAAATGAATACATATGTCCAAACACATTTGATAATGAAAAGGAGCTGACAAGGCCTGCCTGTCTGTAATTCTTTTTTTGTATTTCCCAGTTTTCAAATAAAATATTGGGATCAGTTTTGGAAAGTTGAAAGTTAGAAATAGTCTACAGTGATGTCATGTGTAACTGTTATTGGAAGCAAGGCTGTACCAAAAAGGAAGCATATATATATATAAATATATATATAGGAGGTGTCTCTTTGGGTTTTTATATATATATAACGGAGGCATCTCTGGGTTTTGTATGTATGTATGTATGTATATATCTATCTATCTATCTATATATATATATATATATATATAGGAGGCATCTCTGGGTTTTATGTATGTATGTATATATATTAAAAGGAGTCATCTCTTTGGGTTTATATATATATATATATATATATATATATATATATATAAGGGTGTCTTGAGAAGTTCTCAGCCTGATCAAGGAAATTTTCCAGAATAAATTCTGATATTTGATTGCTCAGATTTTGAAAAGTTGATCAGGCCAAAAACTTTTCACCACCTCCTTATATATGTATCTGCAATGCATATCCAATATATCTTAAGGATTAACGCGAGATGAAATGCGATAAGCATGAATGAAAGTTGCATATTCCAAAATGTTGTTCTTGAATTTACCTCTCAAAATAGCAACACTATCTTCATATTTCATAAATGTGTCTCTCTTGAAAAATTCTAATATGTAGCTTTTAGATATTTCACACTTGAAGATTTGGTTGGTGCAATGGTGTGGAAGGTACGAGTGGATTGCTTAGACTACAGATCATTTTTCAGTAAAAAATTATTATTTATAACTTTACATATCTCAGTTCTAATGGCATAGTGGTTAGTCTCTTGGAAAGAAATTGTTGATCCAGGTTCAAATTCAAGCCTCTCCCCAGTGTAGACATGTATATGTGTTTTTACCAAAAGTGTCTTTTTCAGACACAGACGAATAAACACATCCAATCATAATGTTCAAAAACCAGCTATGTACATTTTTATACGTCAATCTTGATTCTTTTTATGACTTTCTTAGCTTGAAAGGAGTCCAATTGTCAACTCATACGTCTGGTAGATGTGTTAGCCACTGCTCAAGTACTTCAAACTTATAGTTTCTTAGTGACTATATTAAAAACGAATAAAAAAACATTCAGCTGAAAATGAAACGTTTTTCCCAAAAATAGTTATTAGGTTGGTGCAAAAATAATGATGTAATAATGTCGTTTGTTGACGTATTTTTTAACGCCAAAAAACGGCATTATTACGTCATTATTTTTGCACCAACCTAATATCTTCATCTCATAGTCTCAGTATCAAACATGTGTATATAATATATATATATATATATATATATATATATATATATATATATATATATTACACATTGACATTACTTATTTCCAACTTTCCTACTATCAGGATGAAAAACTGTACTTCTCATTTCCATTCAATTACTTCCATCACTAAAAAAAGAAATCTCATTAATAAGTAATTTTACTCCAGATTATCCGTTCCTTATTTGCTTCTGATCAACCAATTCATTAGATTCGGTGCTTTTATCAAATACTCTCAGCAATTTGATTAATTTTATCAGTTAACAAAATTGCTTGCTTCATCAGGTAATAAATACACAAATATTTTGTCAGACAGCCCAAATAATTTTCCTTCTGACTTCAAGTCTTTCTGTGTTTTTTATTTCCTGCATGGGTGCAAAGAAATGTTAGGCTTCTGGGCTGAATTTTACATTTTACTCTAATCAGCTTAGTTTTCTTGTTATGATTGTTATAGTTACATTTCAGCTGCTGTACCTGATGGCTAGTAATTTTTTTTTTTAAACCACATACACACACAAATACATATGACACCCACAAAAATTAATCCATACATATAAACACCATAAAATGAACATATTATAGTTTTTAAGTTCTAGGTTTTAATTGCTTGGGTAGATATCACAACTCTACATTATTCCACTTCAAAAAAAGATCCTTTGAAGTTAAATAGTGAAATGTATTAAATTCAGAAAGGTTTTCCTACTTTTTACTTATTTAATAATGTATAAATAGAAATATTCATTTATACTGGGATGAAATATTTTTACCAGCATAAAATAGTTTCCCAATTTTTCAAATTTGCCATTTTACTGCAAAAAAAAAAAAAATGACAAAAGATGCTAATAGTAATTTCCCAACATTTTGGTATTAGATACCCTGCAATGACCAAGCTAAACAACATGCCCAATACACAATATATGTGACGAAAGGTTGTATTGTATGCTACTAATGTCTCCACTGGTTTGGAAATAGCACTAAGCACTAGTTATTTTATAACACAATGAAATTGTTCTGATTTTACCTTGGTACCTTGGTCACATGAGATTAAGCACAGTACTAGATTGGTAACTACTTCTCATTGTTTTACTATTGAAATAGCTAGATGTAAATGTAAGTTCTATTCTAATAGTTTTTCTCACCTTTGGAACTCTCTTCTGGTTTTCTCGCTTCACCACTAACTACAATCTTCAAAAATTTAAGTGCAACATCGCCATCTTCTGTCTTCTTGAGTTCAGTTCTTTATATATATATATATATATATATATATATATATATATATATATAATGTCAACAGCAAGTAATATCAGTTTTGTAAAGATATGTAAGAAAAAATAGAATGAGATATGGAGAAAAATAAATCCTTGTTTTTTTATTTTTGTATTGTTTCATTTTCATTGCTTAAACAGACTTCACATGCATTTAACTTGTCAAGCAGCATTTGTGTCTATAATTCATGTGTATAAGTCTATCATAATTCTAGTTTGTCCATGCAGGATTCTGATAATAATGTCTGTTCATGTGTGTCTAATAGGTATTATTTATGTTTGGTGATTTTCTGCATGTTGATTTGGGGATGTTTTTTTATGTAAACATTGGTTGTGAAAGTCACTGATGTTGGAAGTGATACAATGATCCTCTTCTGATGGAAGTCAGATTAAAGAATCAACTTTTAAAGAATTAACTATTTATCAAAAACAAAATCACTTTTTTTATGCAATTTCATATACCTGGAAAAAAAATCATGGTAAGTAAATGTAGTGATAGCAACAAATAAATTATCAAATAACCCCCCCCCCTCCCTTTTACTAGTAGTCATCATTTCTATTTTTGGGAACCAATTGCAATGAATCAAAATAGATGATAGATGTTCTATTTTTTGTAAATTCATGTGAACGACATTCTCCTGGATTTTTTTTTTTTTTTTTTTTTTTTTTTCCAGTCATTTCACCCCAAGCAAGGTAATAAAGCCATTAAGGCAGAATGGGTTACTGTGTGAGAGAATATCTGTAAATTTTTTTTTTTTTGTCACACTATTCTTTTTATGATAATATATCTTTATTTTTTCCTTTCAGTTGTATTAAAAGATGGTTCATCAAACAATGATGCATTTAATCTTGAGGAGCCACTGTCTAGTTTATGTATGAACATTATCAATGATAACAAAGTCACTTCATCTAATCAAAAATCAAACAAGGATCTTCAAGGAGATTCTCAAAAGAAACAATTAAGTTTGCGAAAACCTGTTGAAGAAGAACTTTGTAAAATTTGTGGGGATCGTGCGTCTGGTTACCATTACAATGCACTTAGCTGTGAAGGTTGCAAAGGTAAGTTACCAAGAATATCTTTCACTATGTTACAAAATTCTGCATGCATATAAAAAAAATGCAAATGATAAATAGTTTACAAAGTGTGGTGGAGGGGTGACTGTTTTGTTTTTAACAGCTCTTTGAGTTATCCTTACAATCCAAAATATATTTCAGCTTTAAATAATTCTTTTTTGTGAGTAATTATTGCATTTTTCACATTTATTTCTTTATAAAATAATAAATGTTTATAAAAACTGATTTATCTTTTATAATCTTGTAAATATTGCCAAGGGAGTGAATATAATTAAAATAATAGCAGTGTCAATGGAAAAACCATCCTTTTAAAATTCTGGTATTTTTTGCAGGCATGAAGGCCCATGTTTGCAAGTCCAGACTAAATTCAGTTTGTGCATGCTGTTCAAACTGGTGATCTTTTGAGTCACATCTGGTTTGCCTCCATTGAACTCGTACATTTTGCCTCTGAAAAAATTTCTGTTAAGATTTGAACCATCAGACTCTTCAAGTTAAATCCACTACAACTTAAATGAACAGTTTTTATGCATTCACAGTTGTCTACTATGGAAATGCACAAATTAAAGAGAAATTTTATAAGCATAAATTTCTGATCTTTTAGATTTAAAAAAAAAAAAAAATGAGCCATTTCAAATGTAGATTTTTCTTTCCTTTTCAGGATTTTTTCGGAGAAGTATTACCCGTAATGCTGTGTATACTTGTAAATATGGGGGTCACTGTGAAATGGATATGTGGATGCGACGAAAGTGTCCAGCCTGCCGATTAGTACGGTGTCGAGAAGTTGGTATGAAACAAGAATGTAAGTATATCAGAAATTTTTGCATTTTTATATTGTAATAATATAGAAAAGTATTTCCGAAAATCTAGCCAAATGACCAACTGTCAGAATTTTTGTTTTTAGTGCTGAAAAGAACTTCCCCTATCTTCTGTGTGTCTGTGTGTATATATATATATATATATATATATAAAGTAAATATTAACAAGAAATATAGCAACCACCCCACTCAAAAAATACAAGAAAATGAGTAAATGAAACAAAAAAGCAAAATTTAAATCGCTATTTAAGTTTCATGGTCTCACAATTTTCAGACGACCAGAACAGCATATATATATATATATATATATAGGCAGCATATCTCCATTGAAGCATGTTTAATTAAATAACATAGAAATATTATGCCTATTTATTTTTATAATAATCCTTTCTAGTTCTCTAATTAACTGCCTGATGTTAAGTTGAAATTCATCAAGTTAGGCACCAAGGATTTTGTTATCCCAGGTACTTTCGATCTCCTCCAAAATCATTCTCAGGTGTGAATTGCAAAGACAAACTTAATGTAACTGTGATTGTTGTGATGATGATTTTAGAAAACATGTGTGAATGTGCTCTGTTACAATTATTTTAGAATTTAAACATGCAACATGGTGTGCGCACACACACACACACATACGTAATTATATTATTTCATATTGCTATAAATTATTAATATCAATGGATGCACATGTTTGGGTAGACATCCCATGTTTGTTTTTCTTTTTAACCACTGAAATTAATCTCTTAGTCTAGAGATCAACAAGCCCTACTAAAGAAAATGTGCTTCCCAACAGGAATCAAACCTGTATTTCTTTTTCCAAACAGCAAAGCCAATTTTAAGCTAAGTATGCCTTACCAATTAGGTCACTGGAAGCCATCATAACAAAGCAAAATTCAATTACCTTATGCACATCTCTTGTTGGGACCTTTGGGAAACTACATCTGCTAACTTTATTTTCTTACCTGCAACATAAGCAAAGTAATTTTTAAGCAACAGAAATGTGGTTTTACAGAAGGATGCTGAGAATACCATAGACTGAACATGTGAGTAACGACAAAGTTTTATAGAAACTGGAAACACTTATAACTAACATTAGGAAGACGGTTGAAATTTCTAAGGTACATAATGAGAAAAGAGGTTTGGAAAATTTGATGCTCATAAGACAGATTGAAAGCAAGAGGAAAACAATGCATAATCTACCCAGCGAGTTTGAGTAAATGGATGTTGGAATAGTTTAAGCAAGATGACAAATTTATTAGGATCAACAAAGGACAGTAAATTGTGGAGAACTATGATTGCCAACATCCTTAGGGAATATGGTACATAGAAGAAAGCTGGTAGATATTAGATTAATTTCACTGTTTACAAAAAAATACAGGGACATCTACTGAAACATGTGTACCTACTATAACATCTATAGTATTCATATATGAAAGAGAGAGATGCAGGCACAGAAGATAAATGAAAAATTTAAATTTAGTAACTATTATTAAGGAAAAATGGATTATGATTTCAGAGCTAATATGGTAATACAATAAATCATGCTGATCTTACAAGCTATTGAAAATGCCCTTGACTCAGACTAAATGCTGAAGATTCCTATTATCTATGAGCATTTATTCAGATATTATCATGCCTTCTGTATTTCTAAAGATCCTGCACTCTTTGTAAGTTACCTTGTAAAAGACAAGCAAGCCAAGAATTTCAGAATAAGGACACATAAATTGTTACGACTTTTCTTTCTGGCAGACTTTGATGGAATGCCAGCAACAGAACAAACTCACAATTTCTCATAACTTACATATTTTTGTTTCCTCTGTAAACTGTAGGAGAAAAGAAAAATAAAGCTTAAATGTGTTTTTCAGGATATCTTAAGCTCATAACAGGAAATTAGTCACTATCAATGAATTTATTTACATTGTTTCAACTGTTTCCCTCATCTTTATTGCCATATTCACAATGTTTTGGCCATTGAATTTCAAACTGAACCCTTATTCTGTGTCGTGTTCGATGATGTCTCACACTGCATCATTTGTGATGCGGTCTATGGAAACGTATAGGACGGCTGTATAGCATCTCCTTGCTAATGCTTTGAGTCTTTGCTGTAATTCTGCTGTTAATGTCCAAGATTTGGAGGCATAAATAAAGATTGGGAAGGCTGATGCACTCAAAATGAATAATTGCCAATGCTACATTTAAGAAATTTAAATATATATATATATATATATATATATATATATATATGTTCCAATGGCTTAAGAGTAGAATCTCTAACTGATACCAATTCAGTCTGGTTTCAATCCTAGCTAGAGGCAACCAGACATCTAGCTACACTGATGAGCTGTGATACAGCGAAACAGTCTGTCTGTGGATGACTATATATATATATATATATATATATATATATATATATATATATATATATATGTATATAATTATTTATTTAAAAATATGATTCCAATGCTATTTATGCTCTACTTTTGTATCGAGCACTATTTTTTAAAAATAATAACAAAAGTACTAAAGAACTTTGGATTATTTACCTAACGAGTTCTTTGCTATTTTCTATATATTTTTACATGCACACACACACACACACATATATATATATATATATATATATATATATATATATACCTTTTGTATTTACATTTAATGAGAAACCACCACCTCTGCTAAAAAAAAAAAAATGTATATATTAGTAGAGTGTTTGTCTTTCCATTTTTTTTTTTTTTTTTTTAAATTTCCAATTTCCTGAAATTGTCATATGAATTTTTCTTTTTGCAGGTTTATTATCTGATGATCAATGCAAGGCACGGGACGCCCGGCGGAAGGCAAAAAAAAAGCTCAGCAAAAAGCCAGACACAAATATTGAAGAAAAAACATTTACATCACCCAATGATTCATTACCAAATAGTGATAAACTTTCCAGTAAAATATTGCCAATCAACATCAAGAATACTGATCCGCTTGCCAAACTTTCACAACAGCAACAAGAACTTATCAAAAATTTAGTTTATTACCAAGAAAAATTTGAATACCCTGATGAGAGCTATATAAATACAATTAAAAATGTGAGTATATTTATAAACCCATTCTCTCTTTCTCCTCTTTACACAGATATTTCTCATGACAGTATGGCATCCTGATGATCTAATAAGTAATTCCTTTCTTTGGCATCTCTATCTGGGATAATGAGGCATTACTGGGTAGTGTTTATTTCCTCTCCAAGTGACAAATTGGATTGGCTTACATAGATTGTTCTTTGCTTCTGGTACTCTCTTGTTATTTATCCATAGCTGGGAGGGTGAAGTGAACTGACATACTTTTTCAAGGGCATTGGTGCAAAAGGAAGGAATACAATGTTTCAACTTGAGTTTGAACTTGGTCTACTGGTTTCATGATTTCTGTTCCTCTTCTTCATCTGTGAGAAGATTGTCCAGCATTCACTCCTATAAAAAAGGACTGATATTATGTAAGAGTTCAGTATTCTTTTCTTTGTTTCTAGCAAAATTTTCCTGCTTTTTATACTTAGCATTTCAAAGACATCTTTCAGTTCCAATGCACTCTGGACTTCAGGGTCACACTGCTTTTTTAAGAGAAAAAAAATGTATTTTTTTTCTCTCTCCCTCTCTTTCCCACACCAGCAACAAGTGCATGTATATAAGAGTCTATTGCAGAATAGAAGTGAGATGGAAAGTCTAGCTTACTGTCTGAAGACACGAATGGTGGTGAAATGGTGTTATCAGAAAATCTTTTGTTTTTTTTTAAAAATCATTTTGACCCGAGTAAGGCAATAATGCCAATAAGATGCAAGAGGTTACTGGGAGTGAAAGAAAATGAGAAGACATTAGTGAGGAGATAGGAAAATAAAGGAACCAGATTCAGGAAGATAAGAGATTGTGATTGACATTATATAAGTATAGGTGAAATTCACCAATCTGATTTTCCTCATCACTTTCTCAATATTATGAGCATGCTAAGAGGATTATAGAATAAGTTCAGAAATCTGGGTTGAGTAGTAAAAACTCATTTTTAGATTGTAAAAATTTTTGGATATAATAATGATTTAGTGATAAAATTCCTACTAATTAACCGATAGCAAGAGAGATACCTTTCCCAAAGGGATTTACACATAAGTGAATATAACAAACCCAACTGGAATTGAAACTTGGCTCTCCAAGTTCCACACACTGGGATCTTTTCCACAGTCTGGTATTCATGATGAAATTTGAACGCAAGTATCATGACCAAAATATTAGGTTGGTGCAAAAATAATGTCGTTTTTTCTCACTTGTGAGAAAACGACATTATTTTTGCACCAACCTAATAGTAACATTGTAACCATTCAGCTATCGATGCATATATATACACACACGAGTTTTATTGAAGACAACTGACAAGATACTGCAATTAAACTTTTTATTAAATTTGTCTTGCATTTATAAAAATGTTTTTTCTGGACATAAAATGTTCAAAAATTGCCCAATATATCCAAATGCTTTCGGCTATTCTGTTAGCCATTATCAGGGATATTTTTTAACTATATATATATATATATATATATATATATATATATATACATATATAAAAAGAAAGAACAGTAAGATATATAATCTGGTGTTCTTATTGATATATTTTTTTTTTATTTTTACAAAACAGTGATCAATGTAAATTTACAGAGCATGAATATTATAAATTAATTGATTTAAAATATGGTTTTTCCACTACACAGTAATAACCATGTTTCAAAAATGGAAGCTAAAAACTTCAAATTTAATTTTGTAACTAAATTAAAATCATTAGTTCCATTTCATCTTCAGGCGAATATTGGAATATTTTAAATACACACATAAATTCATAATTCCTTGTTTCCAAGGATACAGAGAAATCCAATCATTCAGACAAGGGGTGGTAGCATGTTCATTTTGATTGGATTTCTATGTATCCTTGGGACTATAAATAGTGTATTTTAAAGAAAACCATTGATTTTGAAATACATGTATCACAAAAATTTTTTTTCTCTTTTTTTTTTACTTTTATGATGGTGTAAGTTTCAGTCACATGTTACCAAAGTGTCTTGTTCTAATTTCTGTGCCACATTTATATATTTACATGTACTTTCTTTTAACTCTGGCATTTGATTTTATTTTGAAATTTAAAGAATTGCAAAAAATGTTAATAAATTAAGTATACAGTAACCACAGCAACACTGTATATAATCTGATATGTAACATTTATCGATGTTAAACTGAGAGCTTCTCACATACACTCACACTATATATATATATATATATATATATATATATATATATAAAATTTAATGGTCAGAGTTGAATTGGGCTAGGGAACAGTAGTATTAAAAAGTTCTCAATACACATGAAAAAATAAAAAGTAAAAATAACATGTAGAGCTTTTAACTTTAAAAATCAGGAGGTCATTTGAATCTGCTTACAATACACTTGCTTTTCTTTTCTTCCTCCTACTACATTCTTCACTCCTCACTTTCTATTACATCCAACATCATGCATTTGTTTATTTATTTTTGAAGATAATAATGTAGCATTCATTAGTTTTTTTTAAAAGATAAAGCGTTAAGAGGTCATTTGATAAAAATCACCTGAGGATACAATAAGGTTGAAGCCCAGGCAACAGATTCAACTGACCTTTTGATTTTTAAAGTATATATATATATATATTTAATGAAGTACACCCTTACACCTCAAGCAAGGTAGTAAAGCCACTGAGACACAAGGGGTTACTAGGTGTGGCAGAGTTAGAAGCAGAAATATTACTAAGGAGCAAGTACAAAAGAAGAGTAATCAGGAGGACAGTAGATAGTGATTTGGGGATATATATATATATATATAGAGAGAGAGAGAGAGAGGCTCCTCAAATTACATCGGAGATCTGTTCCTGCTGTGCGACATAACCTGATTTTTGATGTAAGTTGAAACTCGCGTACATAAGAACCCACAAGTCTGCTTTATGCTTGGGAGCCATAATGAAGGGCAAAAAGTTCCCAAAATCACAACACAAACAAGAGATAATGAATTTAGTACAATCCAATATGACATACAGCCAGTGAAGAAACGACACTTTCTTCCTCATATAGCACTGCATGATGACATATATTATGAGAGATGGTGGCATAACCACAAAATGCCATACATCAGGTTTGATGTAACCCAAGGACCTTCTATATATATATATATATATATATATATATAAAGGATACATTTTCTTGATTAAATTTCTTGAGTGTGCGGGACAATGGACAAAAAATAAGCACTGTTCAAAAAAAATGTTGTTCCATTCAAATACAGGTATCCACTAAAAATAACATTTGAAGTAATACAAATGCACTGGATTAAAAATCCATTAATTCTTTAGAAATAAGTTAATATATATAAAAGTATATAAAATTGTAAAGTAGAAACATATATAATATGGTAAGAAATAACAGCTGAATGTTAGGACCAAGCAGAAAATAAAAGTGGATAATAAAACATATTTGAATAAAACATCCTTTTTTAAAACAATGATTATTTTGTCTACAAGTCTGCACAAAACTTAATAAAGAAAATGTTTCCTCCAGTACTTTAAGGCAAATAACAACTTGTTTGACTGGGAGATTCTCTGGTCTAAACAATGACAGATCAGATGCTGATTTCTCCTATAAAGAGGGACACAGGTTCAAATCTTGACAGAAGGCATATTTTCTTTTTTTAGTTTTCTTGCAGGCAGGTAGATGAAATAAGCTGTTTAAAAAAATATGTTGTTCTACTCAAATACAGGTATCCATTAAAAATAACATTTTTTTTAACATAGAAATATGTCAGCATTAAAAAAAAAAAAAATCTATAATTTATGTGTATGTGTGTTTACCTTAATAAAGTAGAAGATCAAATGGGGAAAAATATAACTGTATGAAGATTGTGTAGTGCCAATCTTCCAAGAAGGTCTACCTATATATTTTGAAAACAAGTAATCAAATTCCTGAGTTTTGACATGAACTCATACACTGACCTCTAGTGGGGAAATAGCTAAGTCTTATCGCTATCCTCGTGACATTATTAATACCTGCAAATAACAGCTCTACTCTATTCCTATGTTTCTCCTCCTCCTGAATTCTTTTCAAGCATGGCCTATACATATTGTGTGCCAGGTAGAGTGCCAAAAAACAGTATGTGGCAAAATTCATATGGAGTGTGCTGTTATAAAGTGCTTAATAATTCAGTTATTTGATTGCCAAATACTTCCTGACTGCTTTGTTTGTCTCACTAAGACTATTTTTTCTTTTCATTTCTTTATCTTCATTGTGATTCTTGATATCTATCAAGCTTTCCAAGGTCTAGTGTATGATAAACAAAAAATGGGGGGGGAAGGTGGGAGATTTTCTTATGCCAATTATTTGACCGAAGATGCTTACTTAGAATATCATTTGGTAACCAGAGTTTTACCTCCATTTTGAATCTCAGCACTCAAGTTTTTATCAGCCCTTTATTGGTTTTGTATATAGTATGCTGAAAATGTGTGTGTGTGTACAATAGGGTGTAGAGAAAACACACAGATATCTCATATATATATATATATATATATATATATATATATATATATATATATATATATCACAACAAAACACAGATTTTATCACAGTTACAATAAGTATGTCTTTGTAATTTACTCTTGAGGATGATCCTGGAGGAGATCGAAAGTACTTGGGTAGTAAAAATCTAGTTACTTCCTTGATGAATTTCATCTTAACATCAAGAAACTGATTAGGAAAGGATCAGTATAAAAATAGACATAATATATCTATATTATTCAATAAAACATGTTTAAATGAAGATATGCTGCCTAAATATACATACACACACACACATTATTTATATTTATATATATATATATATATATATATATATATTCATATACACAGATGGGTACAGGAGACTTTTTTAGGAAATTTCTTTTATAATGAGAAATAGGGTTAATGCCAGATGAATTAAACAGTTCATCATATTTTTGTTTTATCTTGAATCTCATATTAGAATTCTGGGAATTCAAGTTATGCATTTTCATCTCATTTATTCAAATTCAGGATAATTTGTTTATCAATGCCTACAAAATAGACTTCATGGTGTGCTTATGACAATAAAGATAACAGAATTTGGGTTGTTTTGAGATCAAATGAGAAATAATTACTCTCTAATCAAGTTTTTTTTATGTTAAGTATGACACAAGATAGAATCTACTTCAACATTCCCCTCTCTTACCTATCATTCTCATCTAAAGTTTTAGAAGGTTGTTTGCAATATTTCATTATTGAAAGATGTTATTTTTCTTTAGATGATTATTTTTCTGAAAACTCTTGTACAAGTTTTTATTTATCTAATTTTGCTTAAAATTTATAGGTAACTTTTTACTGCAACTGAAATATAATAATGATGTTGAAGTGTGTGATAATTATATGCAGTATGATAAAGCTTTCAACATGCCGTGATAGAAAATCTTACATATTTGTCAGTGTAGACATCATTATTTTTTGGTCATGTCACTTCACAGAAACAACAAAAATTCATCATAGAAAATGTAATACAACAGAACTAAAATATCAGGCTGTCTAATAGAAAAGATTGATCAGGTGCATGAATAAAAACTAACTGCATTGAAACAAATCTGTGTTGGAGAAAAAAAAATCTGTAATGCATAATGAACAAGTAGATATGTAAATGGAATGACTAGCATCTAGTGGGCATCATGAAGTATACAAGATTTGCTTCTCATGATATAGTAACTACGTTAATGATTCCTTTTAGAGAATTTTGAAAAAAAAATATAAAGGATGTGTGTAAATTGTTTTTGAAATCTGTGTATGAGATATATATTTCTAAAGAATTAATGGATTTTATTTTTTAATCTGACAGTTTTTTATTACTTCAAACATTATTTTAAATAGAATATCCATATTTGAATTTTTTAAAAAACAGATTATCTCAAATGTAACTATCTACTAAAAATAAGGTTTGAAGTAATAAACACACACACACATATTATCTGTCTCAGGGTTCTTGGTCACAGAGGTCAAGGTAGACTTAGGAAGACATGCATTGGGAGGGGTGTTCAGGAGTATGGCCTTGCTCACATTAACTCACTTGACAGAGATGCTTAAAAAGGAGTGAGAGTTAGCCAACTACTGCCTACTCCAGTCACTGGGAAACCCAAAGCAGTATAACCAGAGCTCTCTAGCTTAACATGATATATATATATATATATATATATATATATATATATATATATATATAGTTTATGAAAAACTCAATGTAAATCCAGAGCAAATAATTTAAATAAAAACAGACTACTTTAAGGTTCCATGTAATAAAGTATTAAAAGTTTGGAAGTAAAGTCTGATGATCCGCAGTCCTTTTAAAAGGGCTGTGGTGAAATAATTTATTACATGGAACCTTAAAGTGGTCCGTTTTTATTTATTTATTTATATATATATATATATATATATATATATATATATATATATATATATATATATATATATATATATATATATATATATATATATATCACACTCATACATGGTGTGTAAGGTACTTAGGAAAAAATATAAAGAAAAAATACACTTCACAAATACTCTTGCAGTGTGCCAGGCAAGCTTCATCAGTGACATGTCCTGATGTCATTGGAGGTTTCAGATCTGTAAAAACATCAAACTCCCTCTCCCAGCAGACCCAACCAGGAGTGGTCACTTCCTGGCCAGCTTCCCAGCTTTTGTTATTTCAGTTAGCAAAATTTGGCAAGAACTTTTATTGGTTTGATTCTTTTCAGATTTCAGTTGAATTTTCCCCACCAATTTTTTGGTAGGTATATTAAATAGAAAAAAAAAAAAATCAGTGTGTGTGTATGTGTGTGTGTATATATATATATATATTGTCATCCACAGACTGTTTCGTTGTATTACAGCTCTTCAGTCTGGCTAAACATTCAATTGCTTCTAGCCAGGATCAAAACCCAACTGATTTGACATCAGTCAGAGATCCTACCACTAGGCTATCATCGCACGGCAGGAAGAAAGTGAAATTTTAACATTTTCTATACGAAATACACCAGTAATCTGGAGAGCTCAAAACAGTTGAAGAGCAATACATTAATAGCAGTAAGAGCCAATGTTTTTAAAATTACCCTTTTCTCAAGAGAGTTCAACTGGATTTCCCGGGAGCATATATATTGTCATCCACCAACACTGTTTCGCTGTATCACAGCTCTTCAGTGTGGCTAAACATCCAATATATCAATATATATTCAATATATTTTCTGAATAGTGCATATTTTCAACTTACAAAAAAAGGAAAAAGCCTCAGTAGTATAGCCTTGGAAGTGAACTGCATTCAGCTGGATTTTGTTCACGTTGGCCAACACCTAATGGTAGCCTTCGACAAATCTTTCATCTTACAGGATGATTAGTTGTTGTTGTCCCTTTAAACAATGCTCCTAAGACAGTAGTGGGATTCAAATCGGATGAGCTAAAATTCCACATGTTAAGGTGACATCAATGTAAAACTTTTCAGCCAGTCACTCGTAGGTCATATATGGCTTGAGTAGGAAAAAAAGCAGATTCTTACTGGACTATGTATGGCCATCCACTGAATCCAGGATCTGACCACCATGCTTAATGGTGGAATTAATCCTGAGGATGAGCTGGAAGAAGTGATGAGGTAGGATATTGCCGTCATTGTTCACACCCCCCAGGACCATCATAGATGTTAACTTGGTACACAGCATGGTGGATACATCTATGAGATTAATACAGAGCCTCTTGTCATTGCATCTGTTTCATCTAGACACTTTCAAGAAGCTGGCTATCTCTGAGTTGCTAACACCATGAGCATGGTATGGTTTTTCATTTCCAGAGTCGGATTGGAGGCTGCTATATTAATTCTCTGATATGTATTTGGAATACACTGCTTAACATTATATTAGGTCATCTTCCATTTATAGTGGCTTCTGGCTATATTATGTCGAAATACCAGTTCTCGTACAGTCACTGGTTAAGCAAAATTGTGCTTGGTCAGTACTTAGATGGGTGACCACTTGGGAATACCAGGTGCTGTAAGCTTGGATGTGCAGGTGGCATAATGGCCAACAGCTCAGAATTGGAAATCAGCGAGACAAGTTCCAATTCCAGTTGGATTCATTATAATCCCTTAAGCACAAATAGCCATGAGAAAGTTATGAACCTTCCTTTTCTCCCCCTCCAGCTATAGGTTAATCAGTAAGATTTATATCAGTAAATCATTATCTGCAAAAAATTCTTATCTAAAAATATATTAAATAATTGGCAAATGTTTAATAAGTTGAAAAAAAAATCAATCCTTCCATTTTCAGCTTACAAAAGATGTGTTCTCAAATACCTGATACATTCTGTATGCATCCACACACATGCACATATACTGTTAACCGAAAGATCACAGTGAAATGTTTGTGTGTCATATTCACCTGTCTTTATCATTTAGCTGATAGATACTTTTTTCTTTTTTTTTATCTCCAACCCAAACACACAAGCATTCTTCATTTTTTTTTTTTTTATCTCTTCTCTTTCAATGACAACCACCGTTCATTAGGCTCTAACTGTAGAGTAAGAGAAGGTTGTAGATTAAGGGAAGGTTGTAAAAGGAATTGAAAGAGAAAAGACACAAGACTAAAGAACATTAACTATGCAAAAGAAATCTTTTTTTCACCCAGCACAACAACAAAAACAAAATGACAGATGTCATTGCTCAGTTGGTAAAGATATTACTGTTTTTAACTGATCATTCTTGGATGAAGAAAAACATGGTCACAGTCACTATTCCTGTTTATAGTCTCATATAAACCTGAATAGTGACTGTGGATACATTTTTTTTCTTCTTCCACGTCACTTTTAGTCTAATTTTTTCTTGCAAAATAATACCAAATAAACATAAGTATATTACTAGATATTTAATTTATAAATTGATGTTGCTGATGTGTTATAAAGGTTTTTAAAGGTTTAAACATTAGTAAGCAAAAAGAGTTTGTGGCTCACAACACCTGTGCTCACACTCTGTGTGTGTGTATATATATATATATAAACACACACACACACACACACACATATTGTGTTCTTGTGTTAGTGTTATCTACTCTACCTCCTCTTGTGCTTGTTGACTCGCTTTAGAGCACAATACCACAGCCAAACCACACTAAAATGTTGTGCTATAGTTTCAGTAACAAGTACATTTTACAGCATGGAATGGAGTTGCTATGGCAAATTAGGAGACTCTTGCCTTAGTGGGGCAGCTAGTCTAAGAGAAGAATAACTCTGAATTCAAAACCATAGACAAGACAATGGGAAAATACTCCACTCACTTTCCAAAGAATAATCATGGCAGCTGACAGGTATTAATGAAAAAGAGACATGGAGAGCTATGATCACTTATGTCTTGAAGGGAAACAAAATTGAAGAAATTTTTTTTTTTTTTTTGTGAAATAACACCTTAAAGATAAAAATTCAAAATAAAAATGAATATTTTCTTAAAAATTGGGGCCTAACTTCACAGTAAAAGTTTCTATCAAAATATTGTCTATCTCATTGTTATAACATTTAGTTTACTTGTTTAAAATATGGAAAACCTGCAAAAAAGGTGTATATCAATTTATACCATTTCAGAATCAAATTGACATCCCTGATAATAAATATGACAGCATATGAAAATCTAATAATAGTAATAGGGAAATCTTTAAATATATTTTCCAATTATTATTGTTATCCTCTCTTCTATATTGATCTTTGTTATATCAATAGCAGACTGTTCCAAGATGTTTAGAAACTCACTGTCACTTGATGTTGCCAGTACAAGAGAGATGACTCTAGTGCAGCAAAAAGTTATAGATGTGACTGACAAATAACATACAAATACACTTGGCATATTATATACATAAATGTATTATTATTTTCCAGGTATCCAGTGTAACTACAGATAAAAGTCAAGAAGAATTACAGTCCAGTATGTTAGAACAGATGGCTTTAATTTGTGTGTTCATGACCAAACTTATCATTGAATTTGCAAAGCAGTTGCCAGGCTTCCAAGAATTACCAAAAGAAGACCAAATTGTGTTGCTAAAGGTAATTTACCTTAATTTTTACTGTTCTGAGAATAAAAAGATTTTTAAAAAATTAAAGAAATCTAAATTTTTACCACGTTTGCCATTTTCATATTTCAGCTGATTTATTCAAAGGTATTCTTCAAGAAAAAGGGATCTTTTTTTACAGATAGTGTAACTAAATAAAATTGTAACTAAACACTGTAAATTAGATCAACTGAATGAATAGATGAGAGTAGGGATCCAATTCTCTTCCTGATAAACAAAAGCCACACTGCTGACAGACCAACAGATATAAATGGGTTTACTCAAAATTTTCTGTTAACAAAATAATAAAGACACTTTTCTAAAGTATAGACCATATGACCTCTAATCTTAAAATATATGAATTATTTTGTTCTTATTATACACTGAATATTTTTTAAACTGAATTCACCCCATATAAAGCAGTAAAGCCACTAAGACACAAGGGGTCACTGTGTGTGAGAGAATTAGAAAACAGAAGCATTACTGAAGAACAAGAACAATAGAAGTGTAATCAGAAAGACAGTAGATAATGATTGACATTGCATTTAGATTTTTGAAGATCAAACTTGTCTGAAAAGCAATAAGCCAAAAGGGAGTTCCATAAGTGAGAAGTGCACAAAAAGATACTGTTAGCATAGAACTTACAGCTACATCTAGCCAATTCAAATGTAAAGCAATGGGGTCTTGTTGCTAATCTAGTACTATGCTTAAATTCATGAAGTCTAGGTACCATAGCAAAAAGCTCATCCAAACAATTACCATGAAAGTATTTATAGAAAATGCACAGGGAAGCAACTTTACAGCATTGGGAAAGTGATTGAAGGCAAGATGTCAGGTCAGGACCAATAATATTGCTGATTTGTCTTTGGATTTCTAAATATAAAGCAGGAGCACCAGACCATATGTGGCAGCAATATTCAAGGCATGGATGGTAGACTTATAGATATGTAAGATAGATTCTGGAGAGAAAAATTGTCTAGCACAACATAGTGAATCAACTTTCTTGACAGCAGACCTAGCAATGGATTCAATATAGTCTTTCCACTTCATGTCAGCTGAGAATGTTTGCTTAAGAAGGTGCAATGAGTCACTTTCTTGGAGGTTAGCATCAGCTATACTGATGGAAAGTAGAAAGGGTTCTCTTAGATGATTAATAGAGAGAAGTTTTGTTTTGGAGGTGTTAAAATTAACAAGCCATCATTTTTGTCAAAGTTAACAACACTGTAGGTATTTTTGAGATCAGCCACCAATATGACCTTATCAATCTGATCAGACTTACTAATTACTAGGATCAATGTTTTCATCATGGTTGTTGGCATCACAACATTTCAACTCTTGTTCCCTCCAGCTTTATTCAAGTGTCTGTTATAGCTGGTAACCTTCTGGGAATTTAATACCAAACCCTGGCATTTGGGACTTCAATTCCTGTGTTTTGTACTATAAAAAGTCACATAGTCTGGTTCAGGGAATTAACTAGAAAGAATTAACTTATATAAGAGATCCTCTAGCATAGGCAGTAGAACAAGAGCATTCAACACCTGTGAATTGAATAAAGGGTTCAGATCAAAATTCCTGGAAGGTACCCAAAAGATACCTGTAGAAGACCACAGGGTACAATAGCTGAATAATTATGCTAACAACTAAGAGGAGGACACTAGTCTTAGTAAATCTTCTATGTGCCATGTCCCTTCAAGACGTGGCTCTTCACAGCTTCCTATACTTTGTGGCCCTTAGAAGCATTTCTCCCTTTGACAAGTCCCCCCACCATTCCAACATTCATTCATGCAAGCTTGTCAGGTAGGTGACCCATTCTCTTCTCCTGCCTTTGAATTATCCTATGAGGATTAAGTTTTCCAAGCCCTCTTTAGCATATAATATCTCCTGTCCTCAAACATTAAGACAAAATTTGTTCTGTTCTTTAATTTACAAAGAACTGAAATTTCTATGAGGCCAATAAGTTATGCTGCCATTTCAAAAATTTTCTTTAATATAAAAACAAGTAAAATTTGACTAAAGATGCTTGTCTGAATTTCATATTTATTGATGACTGAGAGAAAGATACAAGTTCTCAATGAGTTTTTGTTTGTTTTTGTAGGAAGCATCAAATGAAGTCACCACACTGAGGGCCGCTCGTTGTTATGACCCTAAGAACAGGACAATTGTTTTTATGACAGGAATACCAGTCACTCAAGAAAATATGAGTGCTCTTGGTATCAAAAATTATGCTGAAGTTGCTTTCGGCTTTTTTCACAGCCTGTCTCAGTTATGTACAGACAACACAGAGTATGCTTTACTTACAGCAATCTGCATTTTCTCAGGTGAGTCCCAAATCAAAATTGTATCTATGTATTTGCCATAAAGGATGTGTTTGTTAAAAACAAATTTAGCGTCATCACTTTTTCAAAAGTGAAACTTTTCTATGAGCCACAGTTTAGCTAAGACTATTCATCATATAATTGAATTTTAAATATTTCCATTTAAAATATGTTTGTCCATGTGTGTGTAGAGTACTATTTCTCATAAGAAATAAATGAATGTATAATTAAGTAAAAATATACAGTAGATTTATATGGATATTTTGAGACTTGGTTATCACATTAATCAAGATTTCTGTGTAGTTTATTCATACAGAGGGGATTAGTTTGTCTAGATCCTATTAAAAACAGTTAACAATAAATTATTTATCCAAAAGAATATTATTTTCCTTTCTTGGATCTCATCATAATTATAAAAATAAATTTTCTTTGATGCATTATTTGCTTTTAGATAAGGCTAAAGAAACTGAAAAGATAAGTGAAAAAATAAATCATTACCGAAATAAAGGGTTCAATTTGATATTCCAACCACCTGAAGAAGGCCGGAGCATACAACCACCAAAACATTGTGATAAATATGGCAACAAAGATGAGGACAATAGTCCGAATAATGTAAATAGTGTACACAATACCTCATCTCAGAAATATAGACAGATACATTATCCTGTTTGAAATCACAAATTTATCCTGATATTTATTTTTCTGCATTTTGGATGTTTTGTCAAGAGGGGATAATCATGTAATTCATATTTTTCACCTTTCTACATATTCAAAAATAAACACTTTGTTGCCACAAAACCAAAATTTAATTTTCCCTAGGGATTGATTTGAATTTCCTTATATCCAAATATACTCCCAGATTAAACTTGAAAAGACTTCGTTTTAAGTTCAAAGATAAAGAAACACATTCATGAATTCTGCACCTGCATAAGTACAAAAACACATTTACTTCATATACTCAAGAATTGGTCACACTTTTTTTTTTTTTTTTTTTTTTTTTTTGGCAAAATTTCGATAAAAACCAGGAGTGCAACTGTCCACTCAATATCATAGAGAATCTGAAATAGAATGTGGAATAGTCGAGGTGAGTATCCTAGGCTCGAGTGTAAGTGAAAGCAAGGGAGAAAATTAAATTCATTTTCTCCCTTCCAACAGTACCACATCACACACCGAATAAAAGTTCTCAATCTGCACTGCAAATATTTACCATTTATTATCTCATTTTTCAAGTGATTTTAGGACCCAAGCGATTACCTGTATTCAGATTTTCATCTAAACAGAGCAGCCCCACTCTCAATAAGTAGATACAAATTTAAGTCCTGATGAAGTTTAATAACTATATCAAAATGAATAAACTTTTCTTATGTTCTAATATATGTAACCAAAGTTTTGAAATAAAGGTGACTATTTGAAAATATTTAAGAAATATTAGTTACATGGCTCCTTTTTTTTTAATGTAAAAAATAACTCCCCACATTATAGTACAACCTATCTGTGAGTCAAGTGCAAATACCCACTTTGACAACCCCAAACTAAGGGGGCAACCTATTCGTGAGTATAAACATTATGTAAAATGCAATAAAGATGAATTAAATTATCTAACATCATTTATTCATCTGGATAATTCTATATGCCAGAAATCCTTACACTTACAAGAATATTCCCCCATACCTGCTTTCTGGAATTTGGTTGTTTGACCTGTATTTTACATCTGCAATCTATAAGAGGTATTTGATGATAGATTTATTTTTTTTAAATCTAATCTGGAGAATTTGGAAATATCTTGTACCATTCCTTATATTAATAAAGCATAGAAAGATTTAAAAACATGCCTGTTCGATGAAAACACTTTAATTTGGCAGCTGAACAGCACCAATATTCAGAAAACTAAATTCTATACAAATAGAAATATGTCACGTTTTCTATTGCAATATATCAGTTTTGACACCAGCTTTGGTTAGGAATTGTTCATCTAATAAATGGGTGAGTTTTGGCTTTATTTGAAATGTTGGTTGGAAATGAGAATGAGACATTGAACAAAAGATGGAGTTTCTTTTTTTAGTCAAAACCACTTCAAGCCACACAGGAAAACAAGAATACTTTAACTCCCTCCTGCTTCTCTAATTATACACTGTGGGTCACTGGTTGCTTCTTATACATTTTCAAGTTCACCTTGATACAGTCTAGTTATATGACATAGATGGCCATATTTATCACCAACATGTTCTTGGAAAAAAAAAATCTTTGGTTGAGCTATATAACTGAATATATTACAAATTTGTGCTTAAGAGGTTGATGTTGTTTTATTATATATATATATAAATTTTTTTATATTTAATTAATAGTTTTTTGGGGATTCTTTATTTTTTTTTTTTTTTTTTTTTTTTGACAGAACGACCTGGTTTGAAGAAACCTGCACTAGTGGAAAAGTACCAGGAGAATTTTGTCAGTGCATTGTATAATTACGAGCATCAGAAACGCAATAATGGAGGCTGCGCATTTGCTATTTTGATCTCAAGATTAACTGAACTCAGAACAATCAGCCTGAAGCACTCTCAGGACCTGCTTGACCTTGAGATGGATCGAACATTCATCCCAGAACTTGTCAAAGAATTTTTCTCGATTGAATCAAAAGAAGAGACAACTTCACTCGTGTAAATGCCTCTCGGACATGTTTCAAGAATTTGGAATCAACAATGAAAAATAAGTACAATTATTAAAGTTGGGTGGGGAGACAATGTTTTTCTTCATTTAAAAGAAAAAAAAAAGACATTCAAATATTATATATATATATATATATATATATATATATATATGATGGAAGAGAAAAAGGAATGTTGCTTGTTTCATATATTCTCTTCAAGTTGTTCATTCATTTAATCATGTCACTGTTACATACACATTGTTTTCATAAAACTTATTGTTACTGCCATAAGACAAAAACTTTGAAAAGCAGAGGAAAGGGAACAAAATTCCTCCTTTTTTTTTTGTAAGTTTTTTTGGGTTTTTTTTTAAATATGTTGATATTATTATTATTATTATTATTATTATTATACTTTCACTCTTGTTATATGTAAGTTTTTGTTTTGTCACCTTTCTTTAAAAAAAAAAACATTGAACATTGTGAGAATTAAAGAAAAAAATAGCAGATGCAGGGTGTGTGGTACAATCAAGGAAAGAAAAATCAATGGAAAACTTAAGGTTTGAAAATAAGAAATAACATAAAAATATTATTCACTAAAAGAAAAGAGAAAAATTTATTTGTAAATCTCTCTCTATATATATATATTTATAAATGTACATAAAATTATAAATAGAATTTCCTGACTGGTGATTTCCCATTGACAGTCCCATGGTCATTTCCCTAAATTGATTTGCTGCCAAGTTTTTTCCTGCATATTTAGAAATTACACTCATTGAAGCTTTAAATGCTAAACATAATACACAAATATTGTCTTTTTTATTATAGGTTTTCCAGAATATCTTCATGATCCTTAATGAAAGTGACCAAACTGGGCTTTCATTCATCATAATTGAATTTAACTTTATAATGAGTAGGAAAAAATAATAATGATAGTTACTCTTTAATTCTCATTCCTGTTTTTCATCATTTTCATCATTTCCTGTCTGAATTTCTTTTAATCTTTTGCTTCTCTTTGATTACATACACACAAAAGCAAAAAAAAAAAAATGAAACTGTTTAATTTTATTTATATATATATATATATATATATATATATATATAAGATTGCATTTTATTATATATATATATATAAAAAAGATTGCATTTTATTATCTATATATATATATATATATATATATATATATATATATATAACAATATATAAATTTTTTATATATCAAGAACGATTTTAAAGGAATGACGTATGACAAATTGGAAAAACTTTATTTGTCCAGTGAAGTCCTAAAAGACAAAATGATACACGCAAAACTTTCCACTTATGATTTTTTTTTTTTCAGCAACTTGAAGAGAAAAGCATTCTCCATGACAAATTATGAGCTTTTATGATTACAATCTCATGTGGCAGGGAGAAAATGTTATAAATTAATTTGATAAATTAATCTATACTGAAGTATATAAAATTATCCTCCTGATCGATTACTTTAGCTGCTTGTTAGGATACTCAACTGCGACTCCATTTTATATATATAATATATATATATATATATATATATATGTATAATGGACTCTCCCGTCGGTTTCAACATATGAGGATCTGCCAGCTTATTGATTCAGTTATGAAAGATTGTGATAATCTTAAGTGGCATTTAAGACCCTCTAGTGATTTACAAAGGCGGCCACATATGGAGCAAGTGTGAGAATTGTGAGATGAGATCACTGTTAGGTTGGCTGACCTTTTAGATCTTGCTCTCGCTTCTTGAAGATGATTCAGACAAGCAGATTGAAAATTGCTAAGTCCACTGAAACACGTTGATCTCCATTCTACCCACTCCAAAGCTAAGCGCTCAAGGGTGTTATGTGGTATATTAACTGCTGACAAATTGCTTTTCAGCTTGTCTTTGTATCTTAGCCATGGGCATCCTACATTCCTGTAGCCCTGATTTAACTGGCTGTACATTAGGATATTGGGTATCCTGTCATCAGACATTCTCAAGACATGACCAGTCCACTGTAACTGAGACTGTATGATAAAAGTCTCAATTCCTCCAATATTACACCTGTTATACAGGTCTACATTAGATGTCCTATCTTGAAACTTAACTCCACAGATTGCACGCAGACAGCTTTTACACACACACACACACACACACACACACACACACACACACAATTATATATATATATATATATATAAAGAAGTATGACAAAGTGGAAAATATTTTTGTGTAATGCATTTTGTCTGATAAAATCCTAAAGGATGAAACTCCTCACACAAAATATTTTTACACTTTGTCATACTTCTTTCTCCTAAAATATATATATATATATATATATACACACACACACACACACATATAGTCTGTGTGTCTTTATATTAAGAAAAATATGAAAACGTGTATATTATACAAATGTAAGACATCCTATAGACTGGTGGTACATAACTCTTAAAGAGCTTTACCAAATGACACAAGCCACATCACCGGAAGACTTCTGACAGCAGCAAAAACAAAAATGGGTAGCACATGTAACTAGAAAAGAAAATTATATAATCAAGATGTTGACTTTTCACACTACATTAAACAAAAGGTTTTGGAATGTAACTCCCACCAATACTAAAAAGTGGTAAAAATTAGTGGATTTAAGCCTATTTTCCTGAAAAACTTTTTAAGAAAAAACATTTTTATAAATTTCAACCAACAGTAATGTTAACTGTTCGGTCAATGTTTGTGGCTATTCTCATTATTACCATTCCGTACTCTAAATTGATGTATTTTCATTTTGACCTATAAAAATTAAATAATAGTAACAAAATACTTATTGATACACTCAGGTGTGTATTTATATAAGTCTGTAGCCTCACAGTTATTGACTTAGTTTTGATCTGAAATTTTTATTGTATAATGAAGTATTTTTTTCTCTCATTAAAACACACACTTATGATATACCTATGTATATTAATATAATAAATTTGAAGCTTCAATGATTGCAGTTTTTAAAGATGTGTTAGTGCCGAGGTAAGTATAGCTTGTGAACAAATCATTTTCCTTAGAATAAAATACCCGGTGGGGGATTCACCAGTGGCAAATGACCAGGAGGGAAATTAATTACTATTATTAACATATCTGTAAATAATATACAACCCTCATGTTTAATAAGACATGCTGAAAGAAATATGGTGAGATCTATTTCCTTCAGCCAGCTAATATCAGTGTTCATATCAGGTTTAGTAAGGTAATGATTTTCTGAACCTTTCCTAAAACCAGATTTCCATTCAAAATGTTGAAGATTTATGCAATGTTCACAAACCTATGTTCTAAAAATAAGCTTGTCATTTTTTTAAAGCATTCGAAAACATATACCTAATCTTATAATAAAATCCAAGATAGTCTAGTGATGACTATAGTTGAAAGAAAAATAGACAAGGAATACAGGCTTAAAGACAGTGAAATAAGCAAGTTCTTCATACTTGAGGTGTCTCTTATCTAACTTGCCAATCATGTATTAAGACTTTTTATTGAAAAGAAAACCCACCTGGTTCTAGCAATAAAACAGTTTTTTGGTTTTTACCTTAGTAAATTTCATATATTTCTGTTAATTCATATATAACCTTCCAGCTACCTCCAGCTTATTTAAGATCACACTCATAATATGTAAACACTCCAATAAACCTACTAACTACATACATACCCTAGCAACTTGCACAAATTTATTCATTCATTTATGTGTGTTTGTACCTCTTCATAATTTGAGAAAGAAAAAAAAAAGTAATGAGAAACATTCCTTTGTACATTGTTGTAATCACAAAATTGCAAATATATTTACTCTTGCTCAAAAAAAAAAAAATCATTTGTTGGAAGATTCTCAAAATGTTGACTGTAATGAATCTAGGGAGTGGGGAGTGTCAGGGCATGAAACAAAAATAAATGGTAGGGAAAAATAAAACAAATTCTAAAATTTGAAACAAAACAGCTCTAACAGCTATTTTCTTTTTTTTTACTTCAAGGAAATAATTCAAGTTTCACAATGAAAACAAAAAAAATATTTGCAGTTGCACATTCAAGACATTGCAAATTTGTTGGTTGTTTACCTATTTTTATTTTTTTACTATTATTCCATATCTCTCAGCAAGATGTCATTTACTTAAACTTATTTCCCAGGACACTGCGAAGTTCCAATTCTAATGTGGCACCAAAATATTTTATTAGGTGTGTGCAAAAGTTCCTCATAAGCATTTTTTTTTTTTTTTTTTTTTAACTAGAAGAAACACAAAGAAAACCATTCTTTTCTTTAAATCTTTTGCATACACTTAATCATATTTCTTTAACTACCACTACACCAAAATTAATATTTGCTGAAACTTGTCTTTCATACATATAATCAATTACTAAAAGAAATGTTTATAAATTGTATCATCTTTATGGACATATTTTATTAATTGCATATGTAGTAATGTATTATTCAAGGTTTCTGCTGCAAATTTTACTATTAAAAAGAATTATAGGAAAATTCAGCCAATGTCTAAATCAAATAAAATTCTGTAACCATACAGTCATGTTTAAAATTTCTTTTCGATTGCTATGAAATTTTTCTGTAGGAAAATGATCAGCTGAATTTAGACAAAGAGAAGCAAATATTTTTTTTTTTTTTTTTTATTCAGCACCTACCACATGGTATTTTTTTTCTTAGATGTTCAGTCCACCAAAACTTGAGAAGCAAGAACCAAACCCAACTGTAGAATGAAACAATATACATATTTTGTAAAACTTTTATCTAGGAATAGCATTAGTAAAGAAACAGCAAGAAAAAAAAAAAACACAAAACAGTTGGTATGAGTAATATAGGAAAATATAGAAGTAAATTGTTTTAAGTGAAAAATCTTTTAAGTTATAATTTTAAGATATAGAAAAGAAAAGGTGAGACATAGGTAAATGTAAAACAAATATTTGACTATATTTTATACATAAACAATTTTCACATCTTAGCCAAGGAGAAATATGAAAAATGTTAATAAATATGCAACTTTCAATGGTGGGGGGGGCTTATTTTATTTTCATTTTGTAAATTAAACGAAAACATAAAATAAGACTTTATCTTAATTCAGAATGTAATTCAAAACACTGTCTTACCAAGTTGATACAATTAGGATTGAAACTCAGAAAAATATAATGACCAAAAGAAAATTGCTGAATTTAAATGGCAGTTTGACTGGAATAATAGGCATTCAGTGAAAGATGATTGACATCAGAATGGTAATTTGAACTGTAGATTTGAATCTAATTTGCCTGTTGCTTCTATGTTTTAGAATTATATATATATATATATCATTAAAACAAAAAGGTTTTATAAGGCTACATGCTTTACTCAACTAAATAGTAATGATAAAAGTATATGAAGATGCATGTTTAATTGTGGTTTTAAAAATTATTCTCTTGGTAACTGCTCAACTTTCTTATTTGTCATATTGAATCTTTCTTTTTCTTCCTTGAAAGATAAAAATGGTGCCTCAAAACAATATTTCAAAATATTTTTCATGAAAAGCAAAAGAAGTAAAATAAATACTATATTCTAGATTTCCATCAAAAAGTGAGTTTAAATGTTTAAAATTTTATGCCTTGACTATGATAAGCAAGTCAGTTTTTTTTTGTTTTTTGTTTTTTTTGTTAAATACAAGGGTAAATTTTTCATTGGGTGGGGGGATATTTTTGCATTTTTTTAATTTGTTTTTTTTTTTATTTATTTCACTTTTTATTTGTAGCTTTTTTTGTTTATATTTTTTATGTTTTTGACATTTTCTTTGTCTTTTTCTTAACTTTAAAGAGGGAAATATATTTTTATTTTTGTGTCATTAAAGAAGTTGAAATTAATTGCAGCTGTGTTTTTATCATTTATGTTGGGCTTGGTATTTTGTTTCTCACTTCAATTCTTGCTTTTAATTTCATTTGCTTCATTCACTTCTTAATAAATGAACTTTTATTTTCAAACTATCTTGAATTCTAATCTCATGTAATTAACAATAATTTTGCCTCTTTTCAGATATCTACACTTATTTCAGTCTTAGAAAATATCCAGCTAAAACAGAAAATATGTATATACACACATGTACCATCATTTCTAACATGACTCCAATCATCTTTGAGGATTTTTTTCATAAACTGAATAGGTTGGTAGTGTGAAATGGCTTTCAGCTGCTTTTTCCATAGCCTTTCATATAAGATGATGATTGGCCATGAAACATGGCAAAGGGAAATTTTGGTTCATGCCTGTTCTATAAGCATGAACATGAAAAAGAATTGAATATATATATATATAAAATATGCTGATTCCAATATGCATGTAATTTTGGGGGCCCCACTTGAAAATTGAACTAAATTATGTATGCATAAACATTTTATATATATATATATATATATATATATATATAATGTATGAACAGAAAAAATATTACATATATATGTATAAATGTCTTGCGCATATTCATTTAAATTTTATACATAAATATATTCAGATACATCTAACACATTGGTACATACATATATATGTAATTAATTTTGTATATTGGTGTACATTTATTTATAAATGTGTGTTAACACACATTTATATATACGTATGTATATTATAAATGTGTGTGTGTGCATATAAACACCCACCTTTTTATCTATTTATTTAATTCAAATTCCCTTCAAAAGCCAAGAACACTCTCACATATGCACCTGTGTATATCTATCCTCTACCATATAACTATGTATCAGTCACACCAGCTTGATCTCTATTTCTAAGTAATGGGATATTCAATTTTTATGGTAAAAGGAGGCTTTACTTGATGCAAATAACTGAAACTTGAATAAAACAGTAGTATGGAACAGATTTCAGCTACTTTTTCTATGGCCTGTCTTATAACAAGATGATGATTAGCTATGAAACCTGCTTCACATTACCATGACAATGGTACATCTCATTAATAAGTAAGGGTGATCAGTTTGCTGATATATTGTTTTTATTTTTTTTTAATGGATTTTAAAAGAATTCTGCTTTTTAATTGTGAGAATTTAAAAGTTAATTGTATAAAAATCCTAGATGGACCATGTTGAACATATAAGCAATCCAATTACTTAAATATTTGTTGCTTTTTATGGGTAAACTAGTGTGCATACTATATGTAATCAGTAAAAATAAAGGTACAAAAAAAGGTATAGCCTGAAACTGACAGTTATGCTAATATTCTTTTTTGTCTAATTCTTTTTTACTGATACACTAGCTCCATCTCTTTTACACTGAGCACTGTGTAGTAGCACATTCCTTGTTATCAAATATAACACTTTTGTATTATTATTATCATCATTAATATCATTCAAATATATATATATATATATATATGGTGGGAGGATGATATATAAATTTTTGTATTCCAGAAGAATGTTCAGAAAATTAATGACAAAGGAGAAAAAAAATCTTTGTGCAACACAACATTTCATCCTTTAGGACTTCATCAGACTAATGAAAATAATTTATCTAAGGTTGACGTAAAATTTGTTACAAGTTAAAACTTGAACTCTATCACTTGTTTAAATTCCTTGAGATTTCTCCTGTATAAATAAATGATTATATGAATACAAAAGGGATCTTTTACAAAATAGCACACTCAGTGCATTAGTTGCTCACTGTAACGAATTTTCATCCTACTGTACTATAAGCTCTGGGGGTGACCACATTGGCTGCATGGACAATTGTTGCCTCCCAAAGAGATTGCTCTATGGTAAGCTATCCACAGGCAAGTGCTCACTTGGCAGACCAAAGAAATGTTAGTGATATGCAGAAGGAGTCTCTTAAGCATTGTGCCATTCTCTATTCCACCTGGGAAGAGTCTGCTGAAGACCACGCCATCTGGCATTCCCTCGTAAAGGAAAGATCAAGAGGGATCTGCCTTCTAGCCTGGTTCAGCACCTTCCCAGTATCCCATGTCACAACTGCAACAGACTTTTCAGGGCTAAAATCACTCATTAATCATCACTACACCAACCTTGCCCACCAGTCAAGGTCATCTTTGCATGCAGAGGATGAATGTACATGTAAGAAGTCTGATCATAATTTCAATTTAAAAAATGCTACTTTAATTAAAAGAGAATGTAATTTGCTTAGATGAAAGTGTATAGAAAGTGCTTTGATCGCTAGATCATCCACAGTAAATTTGTATCCAGGCTCTTACAACATTTCACCTTTCTTGATAGATCTTCTATTATCACAATGTGAGATGCTTAATAACAAGTGATAAAAAAAAACTAAAAAATTTTTTTTTTCAAAGTGAGGTTCACTCTTTACAAGGCCCGAGTGCCACTCAAGGTAGAGGGTTACATTTGGAGGCCATTTGTGTGTATAGGAGTGGAAGATAATGTTTAACCCTAGCAGGTTAAGATAATTGTGATCAGGGAAACATTCTGTTGAGAGTCGGTTCCACAGGGTTTGTGCAAAGAAACTACTTGAGTGGAACTTCTCACGGATAGAACACAGAGGGAATGCGGGTGTTTTGCTACTATGTAAGTGGAATGGTGTGTTCTTGCTGTAAAGGTTTGCCTCAGCAGGATCAGGGAATGTAATTTGTCTGAGCATTTTTCATGGAAGTAACAGTAGAGCAACAAAGGCTTGCCACATCCCGCCTGTAGGCAAGAGGGTGAAGGATGGAAAATAATTTGTCACCCACAAGGGCTAAGACATGCTTTTGAAAAGTAAGGTCTGGGCAGCTCCCACCCAGATATGACAACAGTCCTCCATTTTTGGCCTGATTTGGCTCTTGTAGAGGTTAGCAGGAGGAGTCAAATACTTACTGGAGTGGTAGAGAGAGTCAACCATTTTACCTGCATCCTTAGCAATGGATCATATGTATGAGTTCCACTTGAGGTCGGGTTGAGTTTGAGGCTCAACAGTCTTTCAAGGCACAGTGCTTCCCCAAAAGGACCTCAGTTCATCTTGATTGGTGGTAGTTTAGGGTCAGATTAACAATGATGGAATGTAACTACCTTGGTCTTTGAGGCATTAAATGTAACTAGCAAATTTTTATTCCATTGGGTAGTTTATGCAAGATCGGAAGAGAGATTAGTCACCAATCTCTGACCATTTAGAGTTTTAGAGGTGTGCCTGTATTTAGTCATATCATCAGCATAGATGTTTACAAATGATCTAAGTATATTCTTAGGCAGATCCTTTATGTAGATCAAAAACCTGTTAGAAAGGATTTTATGATTGACGCTTCCAGTGATTCCATAACTGGAGTACTTGTGTAGTAAGCCTTTGTGCCACACCTTGTCAAGGACCTTTGAGATATCTAATGCTATGGTCCTTGAGATGAGTTTGTTCTAAAGAGCCTCACTGATTCTCTGAGTGATGATAGTTAGGACATCAGCAGTGGATCAGGCTGAACAAAACCCATACTGCTCATTGCTGAAGAGTTTGTTCTTTTCTAGGTGCTTGATAACCTTATTATCGATTATGGCTTCAAGAAGCTTACTGATGGGTCTGTTTCTGGGAGGGGGAAGATCACACACCCATGTTCTTGAAAACCAAACATATGCTTGACACTTCCCACAGGTTTGGGAAGGATTTCTCCATCAATCTGTGGTTGAATAACTGCTAGAATTGGTGATAATTTTGGGTTCATGTTTGGAATTTTGTCTGGATCAGTGGCTTTCTTAGGGTGAAGGCGTTTGATAAGTCTAGAGACTTCTCATGCTGTTATGGTAATATTACTGAGATTGTGCTCAGTGAGAGGGGATGGTCTTTGTCTTCTAATGTTGCAAACATTTTCCCACTTGTCCCAAATGTTCACACTGTCTATATCTATAAACACTCTATGCCTGATACTGAGCACTCTTTCCTTATAACTATAGAAAATTGTAAACAAAATATCAATAGAAATTGACACTGCATGGTGACTAGCAGTTTCACTGTGGTCTGCTAATCACTTATGGCACAAAACTGACAGTAACCAGGCAGTGTTTATTTTTTTACCCACACTGTTTATATTGGCAAACACTATCCCTGATATTAAATACTCTTCATCCATAAATATAGCAGAATTTAAGTGCTCACTAGGGTTATGACTTTTTGTAAAATAATTGATTTCCTGTATAATAATTCAATGAACTTTTGTTAAGAAAATAATGGAGAAGGGTTTAATTCAGTTTATTTTTCTTAAATGTTACCCTAACACAAAATTTCTAAAATCATATATAAGTATAGTAGTACTATGATTTTCTGGACTCTTCAGGAACTTATTTTTGTTTATTTGTATGTTATGCTATAGCTATAAACTGTTAAATGCACTAAAATTACATAACTACTATCCAATTACATCTTTAGCAGATTGAAAAATAAAACTTCTGAAATATTTTGATATTATTTTTTTTTTCACACTGATTTTGTATATGGTAAATTTAAATTTTCAGTTGTGGGGGTAACTTTTTTAAAGAACTAAAACAAATTAATGCCTTTTTCATTATTTTTGAATAAAAGTTCATCAATTTATGACACGGGAACATAGGGTTACAAAAAAGTTATAACTCTAGTGTACACACACTTTACTTTAGTATTTTTCTAGCACTAGGGCATTCTTTTCAGTCCTGATCTTCTCTAAATCATTAAGCTACAAAACTTTTGTATCAGTTTTATGGCTTACTTTTTTATCATTTTGCTGAGGGAATTGACGAGGAAAAGACAACCTTTCTTCCTCATATACATGTGAGAATATCTCTTAGTTAATCAACTGGTCAACAGATAAATCAAACATACATAAATATTCAGTGTTTGCACCAAGATTTTCAAAATTATGTATATTAAACTTTATGATGATTTGTTATTGCAACTTTGATTTTTATACAAATGCATCATATATATATATATATATATATATATACAGTGTAACCCAGATATAAGAGAGTTGTCAGGACCGGAGAAGAAGTCTCTTATATCCGGATTTGGTCTATTATATACAGATTAACACAGGCTCTAATTTGGGACCAGAGAAAATTTCTCTTATATCCGGGTTACACTATATATATATATATATATATATATATATATTGTCTAAGATGACCTTCCTATTTTTTCCCTAACATGGCAAGTTGCTCCAAAATCAAAATCTTAACCTAAGAACTAAAATCATATTTTTAAATAGCCTTATCAGGTTGAGACTTTCATATGGAAGCCATGTCTGACATCAAGCTCATTCAGAAATATCAAAATTGTCAGCTGTATACAACCACTTTCTAAGATCAATGTTTAAAAATGGATTTATTTATTTCATGAGAGTCACTACTTTTAAAATGCTTAAACCAGTTTTGAGCAATCTGGTCAGATGTTTTATTTCCTGAATGATAAGGAAATTGAATATAGAATAAGCTGTGTTAGGGCTAGTTTAGCATAACACCACAAATTGCTATAAAACCAAAATATTAACCTAAAAAAACTAGTTGTGTTCTTAAATAGCCTCATCAGATCAAGACTTTCATATGGATGTCATGCATGGCACCAAACTCATTCAGAAATATCTAAACTGTCAGCTGTTTACAACTGTTTAAAAATGGCTTCAAACAAATGTAGACTTTAAGTTTTAGTAAGACCTGTCTTCATTTGATTCTTATAGACAGGTGTTAAAAAGTCACAAAGAACTGTACCAAATAATGAAAACCACATCACTTGAGGACTTTCAATATCAAGAATATACCACATGTAGCTCAAAGAGAAAATAATGACATAACCAATATGCTGAGATTCAATACTATTTCAAACAATTTCCATAATTTTCCTATACTTTCAACAATAATATACATTAACACGTCTATATGTTATAGAATGCTGCTGCCACATTTGATAACTAGCAATAGGAAGTAGAAATGTTACTTTTGCTAGAGTTCTTTCTTGTCCACTGTTGAATGAAGTGTGTGTGTTAAATATAAAAAATACCTTTTATAATTTTAGCTTTTGTTGTATAAAACTCGTGAAAATTTTCTAACCATTTTTATTTTTATTTTTTGTAAGTTTCTTCCCTCATACCATTATCAGAGAAATTTCTTCACAAACTATTTTCTTGCAGTGATAAGGTTTTTTTATGTAATTTACTTTGTAAAGGTTGATTGATGCCTACCCTGAGTAATAACTCATAGCACAGGCCTTTATATATATATATATATATATATATATATATATATATATAATGTGTGTGTATGGATTGGAATCAAACAGAATGAGGATAAAGAACAAATAGGAAATATTTATGAATCTAACATGTTTCACTTTTATTCACCAGAGAATGAGATATGGAAATAAAAATAACTGGTATTTTTATTTGTGTGTGTTCTTTAATTTTTATTGGTTAAGCAGGACTTCAACAACATTTATTAAATCTATTCTTAGAAAATCTAACATATGTTTATCTACCATCTCTCAGTGTTTACATAAAAACATACCCAAATCAGCATGCAGACAACTATGAAACATAAATAAGCCTACTAGACACATACACACACGAATATAAATTATCATCTACATAGACAAAGTAGAATTATGATGCACACATAAATTATACACCTGAACACTACTTGACCTGTCAAATGTACTACTTTTTATAAAAATTGAAAAAATACAATAAAATAAAGACAAACAGATCTGTCAGTTGAATTTATATATATATATATATATATATATATAAGGTGCTAAAAAGTTCTCAGTCTGATTCACTTACCCAAATATAACTAAGTGATTTAACATTTGATGTTTTTTAAGTGTTTCTTGTTCAAGCATTGAACTTTTCTTCACCCATTCACATAATAAAAATATATAAGTGAACATTGAAGTCAACACTCATAGATGACACACTGTTTCATCAGGCCAACATGACCTGACAATTGCATCTAGCATGAAACAGTCTGTCACCTGAGTGTTGACTTCAATGTTCACTTTTATTTATATATATATATATATATATATATGTGTCTGTGTGTGTACAAAACAGTTTATTAGAGAAAATATGAAAGAATGTCCAATAAAGTAAATTTTGGAATTCTGAATATCACAAATAATTTTTTTTTTCTTTTTGTTTTTTTTAAACTTGTAATACTTAAATTTGATTAAAATCACAAATTAAATTTTATAATCTTTAAAAAAAATAAAGCAGACTTTTCCTGAAACTTTTTCTAGGCTTTTTCTTTTCATAAATCTACACAGGTTTCACTCTGTTTATTGCCATGGTCTCTACTTTTGACTGAATTAATTCACTCCTTAAATAAACACAAACATTTTTAACACACAAAAGAAAAAACATATTCTTCTATTTTTCCCTATACACAAGTCTTAATTGAATGGCTAATAACAGAAATGAATTTGCTTAAATTCAATGTCCCCCCCCAACACCATCATGTTTTCTTATGTTTTAATTGTTCTTAATTGGATATGAATCATACCTGAATCAATTATGATTGTCATATTTCTTATTTTCTAACTTTATACCCCTAAATTATTTGTTAGTGCACTAAAAAGATTTTTTTTGCTCTTTGAAATGTCAAATTCATATGACTGTCATAAGCTGTGTCACAAAAATATGATTTTGACTAACATTTTTTTTGCATTCTACAGACCAGTAAAGGATACAAATAAAAAAACAGAAAATTGTGACACAACTTTGCACAAGGGATTCACACATTTGTATGTTTGTAAAATCTAATAGAGCCTTACCATTATCTTGCCATTAACCCTGTCTACTCTGCTTCTCACTTTAACAAGTGGAATTTTGATCATCAGAAAAAGAAATATTTGATCTCAATAAAAAAAAGTGAAATTGTTTAAAAAGAATATGAAAAACATTTGTCTCTCTCTATAATCAGAGAAACTGTTTTGTATCTGTAATTCTGTATGTATGTATGTATGTATGTATGTGTGTGTGTATATATATATATATATATATATATATATATACACACACACACATATGAATAAAAACAAAAGAAAAAAATATACTTTACCAATGCCTTTCATCTCCTGATGGACTTTATCAAGACAAATGTAAGGATTTTATTTTGCAACATGTATATTTATACGAGTAAAAAATATTAGGTTTTCAAAATTTTTAAATTTATGAATGCTTATAAATATTCTTCCGGCTATGTACATCAAAACATTCTATTATTTAAAATATATAAATAATTTATCAAATTGAAATAATAATTACATTAATATAAAAAATTAAATAAATAAAAGTATATAAAAAATAAGAAAAATTTGACATCAGTAAAATCTGCTTGCTTTCTTTTATTATGCACTAAATTACATCACTTAGCATCTTCCATAGTTTACCTTGACTTTCACAGCCTGAAGAATATTTATGATGATTGAACTCACTCTTCAGTTGTAATTGATTTAGCAAGACAAAGTTGCAAATCATTACACCACTTTGTTGCCCCTAAAGAATATTTATGGGCATTCTTAAATTTAAAAATTTTGAAAAGCGAACAAAATTTTTAATTCTGTTTTTAAATACATGTTGCAAAATAAATTCCTTACATTTGCCTTGATAAAGTCCATCAGAGGACAAAAACTGTTGGTAAAGAATAGTTTTTCCTTTTGTCATTCTTCATGTCTTTTTACAGATATATTTTTATTTATATCTAAATTTTTTTACACACACAGATTTTTTTTTGTCTGACATCACCTCTATCATTTTTTGTAGAAAGATTAAAATCTTTTTAAAAAAAAAAAGGCTAAGCAGAAACTGAAATTTGTTACTATTTATTAAGCAGAATCAAATTGTAATAAATATTAGAATGTTCAGAAAGTAATTTTGTTTTTATATCCTTTTTGGTAAAACATATGTGAATTAGATGTATGTAAATATTACTTATCAAAACTGTAATTAACTTCAACGACTGCAGCCCAATTCCACATTTAAAGAAATCTGGGATTTTCCCCCAAAAAAATAATTTGAAAGACTGTTTTCAATTTTTTTGTTTCTGAATGTTCTGCTACTCATTAAAATGTTCTAGTAATCAAAACAAATGAAAATCTGTCGGTGCTAAATCTGGTGAATATGGAGGATATGGAATAAGATCCAATCCTAATGATCTTATTTTTTTTTCTTGGGTTTGTTTTATAAAGTGTGCTCTTGCATTGTTATACTAGAAAACTGCTTACCAAAGTAATAAACTTTAGACATAATGCTTAGTTTATTCAACCAACTCACTAGCAATAAACATCAGCAGTGAGGGTATTTCCGTGTTGTAGTAGCTCATAAAGAAAAACACCTTTCATGTTTTGTGTGACACAAAGAAAATGTTTCTCTAGTTTTGGTGTTGACACTGGTTTCTCATTTTGTGATAACCACTGTTTTTTTTTTGTTTTTTTTTTATTATTTTCATAAAACCCATTTTTCATCACCTGTAACAACACAGTTCATAAATGAAATCGTTAGTAATTCCTTGTTAAAAGACTGTTGCAGATGGTGGTATGTTGTGTTTGGTTTTCAAGTGAAAGTTCATGAGGAACCCAAATTCCCTCTTTGCAGGTTTTCCCAATTGAACTCTGAAATGTAGCATAAACAACAACTCTGTCAGATAGAAGAGATGATGATCTAATTCAAGACACAGTTTCTTATCATTCACTGTTAGTTGCTTAATATCCTAATATATATTCAACATTGTTCACATGCTTAAATCCTTTTGCATCCTCAGATATAATCTGTAAGAAAAAAGGAAATATACCCACTTGACTTGTCCTTTGGTGAAGCTAATAATTTCAATGCTAAATGGTTACCTTTGCTTAACAAGGTTGATGCCATTTAGAATCCTCTGTGTACATGATGTCGACCAGATAGGACATTAACCCTCTGTTAGTATTATGGGGTATTATCACAATGTTAGTATCATGGAATTTATTCTTACAATGTCACACTAGGGCTTTCTGGCTTGTGGGCATGAAGCAAGAAAAACTTAAAAGTTTTGTTTTTTTTTTAAATATTTTACACTTTATTGTAGGATAATTTCAGGATTTTTTTATTGGCTTTGTTTGGAAAGCATTCTCAAATATTCATCATTTATTAATTTTAATTTTAAAATATTTTCATTTTTAATCAACACTTTATGTTTTTAAGCTTATAATGTAATGCTCTCAATAAGCTATCATTTGATAATCATAGCTCATTTGAAAGTATGAGTGCTGATCAGGTTTACCTCAACCTTGCAACTCAGTGTCATAATCAGCATCTGATGGTTGCCCAGTTCCAGGCTTTATTTCAAAGGTCAACCCACCATTCTTAAAATGCTTAAAATCCTTCATTAGTACTGTGGAACATTGTCAAAGCATTAGTATTATAGGGTTTTCAAATACCCATTTAAAAAAAATAAATATATCATTTAGTTCTTAATTTTATTATTTATTACCTGGATTGTTATTTCTGTTTTATTATAAAATAAATAAAAATTAAGATGAATGGATTTAAAAGATAAAAAAATAAATAAATTTGTTATGATAGGCCTTGTTTGACTCCAATTTTTGGTTAGTAAAATATAATATATATTCACCATAACAATAAAATGAGACATATATATATATATATATATATATATATATATATCTCAGAAGGATATGGTTGTATAATTTTGGTAGTTGTATGAAAGTTCTTGTTATGTGGTTGTTACTAAATGTTTCTGGTTTGTGTGTGTGAATGAATAAATTATTTGCAAATGATAAGTCTATCAGTAAAAGATAATATTAGACATGAGAAAGTGATATTTGCGTAAAACATATGTGGTTTTCTGGTGCTGCTCAATTCCACATGCTCTCCTTACGAGGGACCAATGAAAAAGAGGAAGTCTCTAAATTTTCTACCAGTAAGACAGTCTCCTTTTTTCTATGGAATCATGGAAATTAGATTTTTTTTTTTTTATTTCTTGTGATCACAAGATCACTACAAATTAAAAGCCAATATTAAAAATGAATTTGTAAATTTTTGACCAATCTAACTCATCTTCAACAGTTTTTTTTTCACATTCCAAGTAACAAACAAGAAGGTCTTTGTGATCTTTACATATGTTTCTAACACATTTATATCTATATCTAAGCCAATGACACATCCATTTACTTCTGTCTTAATAGTAAGTGTGATCAGTTCAATAAGGTCAAATTAGCAGCTGACCACAAAAATGATCTATATATCTAAAAATGATATTCTGGTGTTAACTGGGGCAAGGAATGACTTGTTAATTTTAACACCTCCAAAACAAAACTGCTCTCTATTCTGAGAGAACCCTTTCTGCCTTCCATCAGCATGGCTAATGCTAACCTCCAGTTGAATGATTTGTTGTTCTTTCTTGGGCTAACATTTTATGCTGACATAAAGTGGAAAAATTATATCAAATCAATTGCTAGATTGGCTGCCAAGAAAGTTGGTTCTCTGTGTTGTGCTAATCAATTTTTCTCGCTCAAATCTATCTTACAAATTCAAATATGTAAAAATAGGTTTCATTTTACTTTCAGTATAAACATTTAAAACAATTTACGATCAATCTATTTCCTCTTCAAATGAACAAGAATGTTACTGTGATCTTTCTATATGTTTCTACCACATTTATTACAGACAGTTTTTACTTTTCCCCACAAATATTATGACTAAAACCAGAAACTCCACAAAGTTACTAGACAAAGGTATTCAGAAAGCTACTTCTCTAATCAGGATAATTTGACTTGCCACTCGCTAAATATTAAGGAAACACATTTTGTGGTGTGTACAAACACCCCATGGTACTAAGGGATGGTTAATGAATAATTGGTGTCACTTGTTGGTTTTCTTGAGCAAAGAGATAGGTGCTGACTGATGAATAGATCAGCTAAAATATAAACAACAGCCAATATACAAAGAAGAGATTTCAGGATCTGAACAATACTAGATCTGTTACTGATTCTTCTTAAAGTTACAATACTAATAAATACATTGTCTTGCAATACATATGAATTTCATAGCTGTAATAATGACTGGGAGGTGAGAATTCTACCTGATGAGTGTCTTGCAAAAAATAATGAAGAATATTTCCTTCAACTCAGGTTTTTTTTTATTTCTTTTCAAAACTGTCAAGATGAACTTGAATAATTTGATGGCCGTTTTTGTTGTTATTTTTGCAAAATAAAGAAGAAAAGAGAAAGAAACGCAGAGTAATTCAAAAATAAAATGATTCAAATTGGGTGTGGACACCAGTGAAATCTTGCCATGGACATCCTTAAAGAGTTTCCAAATAACTTAAAGGATGACTGTATTTTAATGTTGAACTTAAAGATTTTATTTAAAAATAAGGACTGCATGCATAGACATTTTTAAAAGGAAGTATTGAAATGTTCTTGGCTTAATTAAGAAAAGATTTTTTTTTAATTCCAATGTTTAATCATTGGAAAGATTTTGGACAGTGGATCAGGCCAAGAACTTTTCAGCACCCTCTCATATGTAAACATACACTTTCTCTCTCTCATATATATATATATATATATATATATATTATTTTGTATGTACAGTACTTGGTGGAAAGTGCTCAATATCAGTGATAGAGCTAACAAACTCATAACCATACAACTGATATATATATATATATATATATATATATATATATATATATATATATATTTGTGTATTTTTAAAAGGAAGTATTGAAATGTTCTTGGCTTAATTAAGAAAAGATTTTTTTTTAATTCCAATGTTTGATCATTGGAAAGATTTTGGACAGTGGATCAGGCCAAGAACTTTTCAGCACCCTCTCATATGTAAACATACACTTTCTCTCTCTCATATATATATATATATATATATATATATATATATATATTATTTTGTATGTACAGTACTTGGTGGAAAGTGCTCAATATCAGTGATAGAGCTAACAAACTCATAACCATACAACTGATATATATATATATATATATATATATATATATATATATATATATATTTGTGTATTTAGGCAGCAATCCTTCTTTCATGCACGTTTCATTGAATATGACAGACAAGGTGCTTTGATTTAGTTTTTTGTACAATTTCTCATGTGATCTTATAATTTTTTCTTTTAAGTAGATAAATTATATAAAAACTGCTCAATTGTTCTTTCTCCCGAGTGCTTTCAGTTATACATTTAACCATTTTCAAGGATGAAATAAAAATTATTAATAAAAACAAAAAACTAACACTCAATAATATCAACTATGAATATGTACACAATATCTTGACCGTGTTTTGAAAATGAAAACATTATATAAATACATGCATCTATTTCTTGTTAACAGTTAATATATTTCAACCTTGAAACCAGCCTAGAGATCAAAAAGTCTTACTAAAGATTTCTGTTGGGAAGCATATATCCTTTAATAAGTTTTCTCAATCTTGAAGCCAGTAGAATTAACTGTTAAAAACAAAATGGCTGCTCAAACCTGTGTACCCACTGAATATAACATTTGTAATAATAAGAAATATATATACAAATTTTATATAAGATACATATCTCAAATATGTTTGATAAGTGCATAAACATATGATACACATTTATATAAACTTCATATATACACATATATTATACATTGATAATCTTATATATAAGGTGAATATGTATACTTTATATATATATAAATATATACATGCAGGTAATAATCCAAGTGAATCCTAATATAAAATATTAAAACTGATCCACAGAGAGAGCTTAATGTATTTATCATAACAGAGCATATAAATTACTGTCTTCTTCACTTAGACCAGACACTCACACTTCTACTACCATGATTTTGGAAGTTCATTTAGATTCTCTACTGCAACTTCCTTTTTATTCTTCTCCCTTTTTTTTCTTTTTCTGTTCTTTCTATCTTCCTCTCTCTCTCTCCTCCTCCTCCTTCTTCTTTTAATGTTTAAATATTTTATTTCTTCATATCTCTGAGTTGACAGGACCTACAAATAAAAACCTTGTGAGTCAAAATAGCTATTTTCAAATGATGTAACTTTGGATTTTTATTCTATGTAATATATATATATATATATATATATATATATATATATATATATATATATATATATATATATATAATATCAATTCATCCCAAGCAACGTGATAATGCTAGTAAGACACAAGAGGCTACTGCCAGTGAAACAGAATGATAAGACTTTAAAAGGAACTGTAAACCCAATCCTAAACAGGAAAAAAAGGATAAACTTCTACTCCTGTTCAAAAGACTGGGACCGTGTACAATCAATATTTTAACACTTTTGAACAAATAAATATCTGTGGTTATTGAAACATATGCATAGCATTTGTTGGATCATATTTATTTTCAACAGATTTTTTGCAAATATTTGTATGGTTTATATTCTTAACTGCAACAAATAAAATCTCCCAAGAGAATTATTTAAACAACAACATAGAAATTAGCACCAGCATGTTTAGTCTAAGAATAGAACACTAGGAATCCCTTGATACTAAATAGCACCACTGGAAAACAGGTATTAGTCACAGCAGTGTGCAGAGGACACAATGAAGACAAAGTGTGAATTTCTAAAAGAGGGACATTAATTAACATCATTTAGGCAAAGTAGTAAAAACTATGTCCTTTAGCACTAAACAATATTAACTACTTCCATCATTTTTTTTAATCATTTCACCCCAAGCAAGGTAATAATGCTACTAGGATGCAAGAGATTAAAGTGGGTGAAATAATTATAAAAGACTTCAGTGAGAAAAAACAGGATTCAGAAAGACAGAAAATGGCAATTGACATTGCATTTAATTTTTTGAAGATTGTAAGTGGCAGGGAAGCAAGAAATCATAAGGGAGTTCCACAGGTGAGAAGTGGAGAAAAAAGAAACTATTAGAATAGAACTGATGTTACATCAAGCTAGTTCAACAGCAAAACGGTGAGGTGTGGCTTATTTAGCTTGAAGATTTTATAGAATATTAAATGTCATTAAAAAAAAAAATGGGCTATGTTAGGCAGACAACAGATGAAAGTCCAACTTCCAAAGACCAATGAACTTGATTCTGGCTAACAGAAAAAAAGGGATTCCATGAAAGAATGAAAGAGATACAAAGATTCTCTAAGAAAAAAAGGGCCCTTGTCACTTGAAAAAGTATTTATTATAAAGGAGAAGTAGAAGTTATTGACAGACCTTCAAGGTCACCAAATTTTCCAGGTGACCCAGTAGTAGTTGTAAGCATCTGTTTATCTCATGAGATAATGGTAGCACCCTGTTTAATCAAAATTCAGTCTTTTGGTGGTAAGACTAGAGTGATCGCTCTAGGTCATAGGCCTGTGCAATCATGTATGGAGGCTGTGCATTTCCCAGACCATATGCACCACTCTCAGCTATACCAACAAAATCCAAAGAAATGCAGATCATTATATTTGGAGACTGGCTTGGCTGCAGGGATTCACTCCAGATTTTCTGTAGATTTACTTCCATAGCCTTTTCCATGTTTGACTATAACTGCAAGACAGTGGAGGTTTAAAATTAGCTTTTTCTTTCTCCTAGATGGAACAGTTGACCACCCTTACTAAATCCAAAGGAGACAAATCCATGTTTGGTGTTTCCTCTAGTCTCTAATCCTGCACCCACTACCTGTCACTACACATTGCTTTACCAAGAAGATGCGTATCTTCCTCCAAAAATTTTCTTGTTCACAAGGCCATGCTATGGTGAGAATAACTATTTTATAAGTATATAAAACACTACTATTAGGTTGGTGCAAAAATAATGACGTAATAATGTTGTTTTTTGACATTAAAAAATACGTCAAAAAACAACATTATTACATCATTATTTTTGCACCAACCTAATATTATATTGATTTATATTATTTATAGTCAGACTAATGTACTCATCCAAATTTAAAATAAGTTGATGCCAACAATTAACATCTTTTTAGAGAAAATTGTCTTTTAAGAAATACATGACATCTATAAATAAATTCAATTTATCTTAATTCCTTAACAAGTAGTTACTATTTCTTCAAAACTTTGATTCAAGAAGATATGCCAAACAATTTTAGTTGTTTGCTCTGTCTCTATTGTGTGTGTTTGTGTACATACATATATATATATATATATATATATATATATATATATATATATATATATATATATATTTTGTTTATGCATTATTTTTATACATACAAATATTTAAGTAAATGCTCTGTTTATAATAAACAGTATTAACATTTCCCAGCCTGCAAGTTTGAAAAAGTTCACAGAAAATATGTGTCCTCCAACAGGAATTGAACCTGTATCCTACATGGAACTGTCATATAGCCTGATGTTCTATAAATTTTAGCTACAGAGAAAGCATCTGGTTAGCAAGGTTGAATTACTGCTTTTAAATATATTAAAATAATTGTCAGACTTAGTCCATTTCATATATATATATATATACACACACACACACAATTTTCATTAAAAACAACTGAAAAGGTTAAGTTTTTTTATTTAATTTTTCTTGTGTTCTTATAATTTTCTCTTTTCTGAACATAAATTGTTTAGAAATTATATGAATGATATGCATGTTCGAGCACTTTTGGCTATACTTTTTTAACCATTATCAAGGATGATTTTATTTTTACTTTTAACTAAATGTATAGATTTTTTTATGTATCTACAGTTAAAATAAAAATATCATCAACATAGCGGACATATATTTTAATTTGAGTAATTTTTTTATGTCCAGAAAAAACAAATTACAAGAACACAAGAAAAATTAAATAAGAAAACTTAACTTCAGTACCTTGTCAGTTGTTTTTAATAAAATTTTTATAAAAAAAGGCTTCCTGCCCAAATACACAATTTTTCTTATATATATATATATATATGTATATATATATATATCTCTTAAAATGTTATTTTTAGTGGATACTCATATTTAAATAGATGCTCCATTTATTTATTAAACAGTCTATTTATTTTCATCCACCAGCCTGAATATTCAAGTAATCTTATTAAAGAAAAATATACACTCTAACATTTAAAGTTATAAAAATCTGTATGATTAATAAATAAAAAATTCCATTATTTTAAGTATATATATTTAGATAGATAGAGTGAGATATATCAAGAGAGTTTTAGTGTCATACTTTGACCCAAGGCAGAGCATACAGATACTCTGAGCTTAAGCAGAAGTACAAGATGTTTATAAATAATCTTACCTTTTTTATTATGTTAGTATTTTTATAATTCAGAATTTGAAATAATCAAATTTATTATCCAAAATATTTTGGTACCAAGAAAAGTTTACCTGAACTTTCATATTTCCTTTAACCTCTTCAATCTCTTAACATATTACAGATTTTACAAGCACCTAAATGTAAAAAATTGGATTGAATTTTGGGGTTACATGCTGATGGAGTTTAACATAATGTTTTTACTTTCGTCTTCAAAGGATATCAAACAGATTGTGTAGAAATTTTAAAACCAAAACTGAAGCCAACAAAAAGAATTTGTGTTGAAAACAACAATATGATGGCACCATATCCCATAATTCCTTGACTTAGAACAATGATGTCATCTAAAAATACAGTCTTGGCTTTGAAAATCAAGTTACTTTTTGAGTACAAAGGATGGCCATCTAAGTCTTGAACAAGTCTCATGTTTTTTTTACAGAAACAAAACAGTATGAAGATACATTTATATGATTAAAGCTCAATGAATGAAGAATGACATTTTTTTTTCTTTTTTGATATTGTTGATGGTTTTTCATTTAAATGGTCCGTCCCTTCAGTGATTTATTGACAAATGACCCTATTGATCAACACTGGATTCAACACTTGTTTGTTTCAATCATTTTACTTTTTCTAAAATTTTCTATTTTTTTTTAAACTAAAACATTTAAACCAGTTATACCCAACAGATGATGTGATGAAAGTTATGCCCTTTACACCTCGTTCAACCTGATTTTAGATAATCAATTAGATGAGGTCAAATTTAACAAAAAATATTTTATTTTTAATGACAAAAAACTTTACCAAAATGAAAGGCTTTGGATTAATTACGTCCTTAAAGCATTTTTAGAGATATATATAGCATGTGGTTCATGATTTCTCTGAACCTTGCAATTGTTTACTGTTATCCTTTTTTTTTCAACAAGGTAACACTTGCCTTCTATCTAGATTTTTTTTTTTAGCAGTGGTGGGAGGGAGATTGTTATATTTTTTTTTTTTGTTTTAATATAAAACAACTAAACTTGCCAAATTTGTAACTTTTTATAAGTGCTGGCCTCAGCTAAAGAACCCTTTACATTCAGTTTTTTTAAATAAAATATTTTCTTTCTTCACGGGGATTCTTCCCTAATATACTACACCTACCCAGAATATAAACCTCACAAGCTATTGTCCAAGGCTGTGATACTTAAAAAAATATAAAGAATATATTACTTTTGTCCCATAATAACTGTTACATTTGCATACACTTTTGATACACTAAATGTAACTTATCTTTAAGGAACAGAGATAATATTATAAACTAAAGACTATTTGATTGCTTCAATTATGTAAATTCATACTTTGGAGCAAAACTTTATTTTCTTGCATTATCACATCATTTTACTAAACACTGGTGTTCTTTAAACAGAAAAGATATTTTAATCAGCTGCTTAGGTTTACTTTGAATGACCCTGTACTTAAATCTAACTCCATTATAATTATACAAGGGTTGCTCAATAAAAGTATATAGACTTACACAGTTAATTGGTTGAATTTTGATCTGAAATTTTCACTGTAAATTTTATTATCTATATAATTAATGAAGATATGTTGGTTTAAGTGCATTGACAAGGAAGTGGATTATATGGTGAAATTAATATTTGCTGTGTAAATTTTTTTTTTTATCACAGAGGCTATGGACTAACTTATGTAACTACAAACATCAGCTTTTTTTATCATTAAAGAGTTCATTACACCACTGGAAATATTTAAATTTTCATTTTGGTGTTATATACGGTTTAAAGTGTATATTATAAAAACATTTTGTATATAAGAAAACTGCCTTCTCAAAATAGCTGTATCTTGCCTGTTGTTATCATTTTTATGGTCTTGGGCCACATCTAAGTTATGCTTAGTAAATCACTATTGTTGTTGTTATTATTATTATTATTCCACACTACTTCAAGCAAAAAATTAGAAAGGAAGCCTCCATCAATACTGGAAAGAGTGATAACAGCTACTGGACTTAAAAAGACTATTTTCGTAAAAAATCGTTTTAATAGAAATATTTTTATAAATTTCAGCTGAAAGTAGCACTGGCTGTTGAGTCAATGAATACTGAATGTTTTCTTATAAGGAAATTGCTTATATTACCATTACAAGTTGATGATGATTCTATTTTTTTATAAAAAGTAATATCTCATGGTTTTCATTGAAGATCAAATAAGAGGAAGTTATTTAAGTTCTCCAACACTCTCCTCAGTATTCCATCTAACAATAATGCTGTCATCTGAATGGTTTCCCTTTTTCTTCAGATTTCCAATTCTTTTAATCTTCCTTACATGGCTCTTTAAGAATGTTCCAACCACTCTCTTGGTAATGGTAATATCAGCCATTCCCTTTTAAGAAAATATTCAGTATTCATTGACAGAGCAGCCAATGATACTATCAATTGAAATTTATGAAATCTTTCTCTGAAAACAGTTTTTAAGGAAAATGTATTTTTTTTTCAAATCTGCTGTAATCAATCTTTCTAGTACTGATGGGAGTTTCTTTCTTAATCTTTTAAGTTGTGTGGAATGTCAAAATATTGGTTATGTTATTTTCTCTTGGAGTTACATGTACTATCCATTTCCATTGTTGCTGCTATTGTTGAAAGTCAGTGATGTGTTTTGTATTAATTGGTACAGGATGAAGGATAAATGCTACCTGAGTATTGAGGAATATTGAATATGAATTCAACAGCTTTTTTTTTTCAGTTCAATGACAAGGCTCAGATATTTTTCCTTAACATTCATATTTTACTTTTCAGTCTGTAAAGGTAGCAGAATCCATAATCTGACATAATTTGTCTTTGTTTACAATGACTAGATATGGTCTTATGATGGCCTAGATTGGATGAGCCATCTGAATTTCAAATTCACAATCATTTGCACAGTTTCCAGTGAATAACCCTTCCTATCCATTCATGTCTATTTTTGTACTCTTTCTGAGCTAACTTGCTGTGTTCATTTATTATTATTATATTATCATCACCATTTATTCATTATATGTTCATACCAATAAAAATAATGGTGGTCTACACTGGAGCTTAAATGATAGAAAGTCTATTCAATACTCTGGAACTCTTCTCAGTATTTCTGCTTGTCATTACCTAAATGGTTCCAACTTTTCCCTTAATTTTCAGTTCCTCTCATCTTTTTGCTTAGGAGTCTTCAGGACCAATCCTAGTGTTCTAGTAATGACTGACATAACTATCACCTTCATGTTTCTCAACTTCCTCACTTTTAGCAAGGTTAAAATAATCATATATCTGTTCACCTTCTTCCCAATCTACTCATAAAGACCACAATCTTACAGGTTTTCTTCTTGTTTACTCTGACCAGATTTGGCCTGCTGGCCTGGAGAGGGTAATCTATTTGAATCTCAGAATCCAAAAGGATTTCATGAATTTCATTCTCAAGTATAGATTCTGGTGTGTAGATATCCCATTATTTTGTATGGTCCAAATGAAGTCATTTGTAGAGATCCCAAAAGTTAATGCATGTTTCATTAAATAACATAGACAAGTTTTGTCTATTTATTTCAAGTAAGTTCCTTTCATATTGTCTGATAAGCTTAATCACATTATTGTTGAAAGACGAAAGGAAAACACCATATTGATACATGTTTAAATCTAATCTAAGTTTTTGGTTTACACAAGCCATTATGAAAGATGACAATTTCAATAAATCAAACAACGGACGAAACAACAATGATAGTCTGCCCTTGCTGCATGAAAATTTCCAAGTAACGACAAACTTGTATATACAAGACGAGGAAGCAAAAATCGTGTCGCAGCTTGTGATGTCACACATGACCATGCAAGAGTAAAAAAGAGAAGTATTAAGTATGGGAAGCTGTTGGTATAAACCGATGGCTTCTGTTATAAATTATAGGAATTTAAGGATATTTGCGGAAATTTCATCCCAAAAGTTTCCTACTCAGTCATGCTTATTCTTATATTCATTCAGGACCAATTTACCATATTCACTGATGATCTGTTTGATTTTCTCATCTTGATTTCTACACACTTTACATTTATTATTTTCCTGTGTTTTATCTAGCTGGTTCTTTATATGGAGTTGTTTTGGGACACTATTGAGAGCAACTTGGTTTCTCTCAAGTTTCATTTATGTAATTATATCCCTGTTTATTTATTCAGTACTTCTTCAATTTATTTTTTTAAATGTCTATATAATTGTTTTTCTTTCCAATTTTGCATCCTCATCTTTGTGTTTCCTGAGTTTCACTTCATTCTTATGTTCATTGTAGTGCAGTTTTAATTTTCATGCTTAATCTTTCCATTCTCCATCTTGTGTATTCTTCATATCCTTTGTAGAATTGACATGATCTCCAATGCTGGCCAATCTACTTTCTCCTCCTTGTAACATACAACCTGTTAACATTTTCTCATGGGCATAATGCCTTATGCATTGTCATTAGTTTGCTGAGCTAAGCTTCTGAGTTCCTCATTTGTCCAATTTAAGAACGGTCCAGAGCACCTCATACATACATACATACATATATAGCCATGTTTTATTTGTTGAGGAAAATACTAAGATTTTTATTCATTTTTGTAATTATGTTTCATATCCCATATTTTTCTTGTTTATCTGAGGTATTCTTTAATGACTTTTCCAATCATCTTCCACTTAATATTATCTTTTTACAGAACACCTACGTAAACATATTATTTGTTAAACACTCTGATGGATTTCTCCTCAGAGAGTGCTATTCTTTCTGCCATTTTTCTTTTTGGAATGTTGACATTACACGTTTCTTAAAATTCTAGTATCCTGACTGAAGATTCTGATTATTATTTATTTTTTTTTTTTTTTTTTTTTTTTTTTTTTTAATCCTTTAAAACCAAAAGCACCCAAATGCCTCTGCTAGTTTCCCAAGCTTACAGTCTGGGAGTACCTAAATGCCCCTACAGTTGGATAGTTGTATTTCAATATACAGTATTAACACCCATCACATGATCAACTATATCCTATAACTAGTAATGCAATAAAGATTAAATCAGTTGAAAGAAAAATCAATTTGTAATACTTGATTTTCAAGGTTCCTGAGAGATATCAATTTAAGTGTACTAACATCACATATTCATATTTTTCAATAACTTGATGTGGACTCCATGGATTTAACAATTGAAATCTCTTTAAGGTTTATAGGATTAACCTTTAGCCAAACCACAAATCAATATTAAATATTTGTGCTTGGTTCTATGTAACATTTGCAGTTGTTTCTCATTGTTAAATTTTATCTTGTTACATTTTTCTTTTTGTTCATGGTGTTATAAAACTTGTACATTTCTCCAGAATTGCAAATTTAAGTATGTACCAGTTCCTTGTGAAAAACAAGTTTAGATGACAAGAAGAAAAAACTTCCAACAGATGAGCAGGCATTTTATTCATGTTATTTATCAATTTTTTTTTTAAATAAAATCTGTTTAAATTTTTCTTGTTTCTCATGTATCACTTCAAAATGCAAATATATGTATACAAATGAAACAGTAAAAAGTAAAGACTTATCCTTTTCAAGAGAAATACCAATCTCTATTAAAACTTATATGCAGTTTCTATCTGACTTTCTGAGATTGGGAATTATTTATACACAACTTTGTGGGAGAAATATGATTGATAAACTCTATATGATTGATAAACTCTATTAATGAGAAAATTGAAAAACTATGAAATACACTTTGTCTTTCAAAAGAACTTTATCAGACTAAAATAAGGTTCTTATTGGTGTAAAAATTCTTAATAAAACTACTGCCATCACAATATTTAAAAACAAAAGTACATCGAGACACATTGGATGCCAGTAATTTAACATTGAAATTTAAAGTTTATTGTCTCTATGTAATGTAGTGTTTACAAAAACAAATTATGAATTTACTAATAAAATAAGTTCACTAGTTTGGACAACAGGAGGAAAATAATTTCTCCCACTAAGTGAAATAAAGAGTTCAATTTGGAAGGCCCAAAACATTGCAAAATACAACAGCTGAAAAACTGTGATCATATTAGTGAAAATGATAAAATCAACTCAAATTAAGAAGCATACATTATTATAATTCCTCATCCCAGAAAAAAATTGAAAACTTTTGACTAAAACAACCAAGATGAAGATGCCAATTCAAATAAATGAGTGTATAATATTAGGTTGGTGCAAAAATAATGTCGTTTTCTCACATGTGAGAAAACGACATTATTTTTGCACCAACCTAATAATTCCTCATGTGAGAAATAACTGAAACATTGTGACTATAACAACAAAGATGAAGATACAAGTTCAAATAAATCAGTTTCTAATTCTGTTCCAATAGGTTATTGTGGAGTTAAAGGATTGCTGTTCATTGATTCACTTAACATCTGCTTGCATATACAGAGGTTGGCTGAAAAGTTCATGTTCTGACCAAGATATAAATCTAAGCAGACTTACCAGTTGGTAGGCTAAAAGACTTGCAAGTGTACCAGAATACAACAGCTAGTCAACCAGCTACTGTATTCTTGTACACTTACAGATCTTTTATCTTACCTGGAGTGGTATGTCTACTTAGATTTATATCTTGGTCAGCCTGTGAACTTTTCAGCTAACCTTCGTACACTAAACATATATATATATATATATATATATATATATATATATATATATATATATATATATAATATAAAAGTGAACATAGAAATCAACACTTAGAGGCGACAGTCGGTTTCATGCTATATGCAATCGTCAGGTCACGATTGCATATAGCATGAAACAGACTGTCGCCTCTAAGTGTTGACTTCTATGTTCACTTTTATATTTACACACGCTCTATCTCTGATATTGAGCACTTTATTCCATAAATATAGCACACCTTAAGACTATATTTCTTTATATATATATATATATATATATACATACAAACTCGTGTATATGAGATACAGAAGCGAGTTTGTTGTTGATTCAAAATTTTTCATGCAACAAAAACAGACTATCATTATTGTTTCATCTGTGTATTGTTTGATATATTGAAATGTAATTGTCATCTTTGATAATGGCTAAGCCGAAAGCTTAGATTGGATTTAAACATGTATCAATATGATGATTTCCTTTCGTCTTTCAATGACAATGTTATTAAGCTTATCAGACAATATGAAAGGAACTTACTTAAATAGGCAAAACTTGTCTATATTATTTAATGAAACGTGCATCAATATATATATACTAGCAGCATGACCCGGCATTGCCCATGCTTGATTCAAAAATCGTACGACTCATACAACAATCGCTATCACTTGACTTAAAATATTTTTGCCCTTCCTTGCCTTTAAAGGAGTGCCCTTTGCCATGCTGATGTTGCTACATGCCTTACTTCTTGCCTATCTCACATTGCAAATTTTTTCTAAGCTCTATACTAAACATTAAATCTGTTACGAAAAAAGAACTAAACAAAATGAACACAAAATGATCAGCTTTAAAAAGGGACTCGTAACTGGAAAAACCTAATGAAAAAAGAATATTAACAACAAATACTTTTTCACACCCAACCCAGTTCTGTGGAATCAGAATCAACGTTGAGTTTAAGCAACAAAAACCACCAGCAATTGGAGTAAAGTGTCATGCAGATTTAAATTTTTCCCACTTGTGACAAATGCAGCTATCGATTTTTTTTTGCATACCAGCATGCTAGTTAACATTCATGTCAGTCAGCTGTTGGCTCTCATGCTGGCTAATAGAATCTTCCTGCCTATTCATGGCAGCCAGCTATTGGCTCTCACCCTGGCCAGTAGAAAATGGCCATAAACTACATGAAAACTGCTGTAGAAGCATGAAAAAAATCGATTATTTCCACTATCAATAGGAGTTGGGAAATGCAAAGTTGGTCTTGGCCTTTCCCGCTAACTTGGAGCATGTGCATGTAAATTTTGGTGCAAATCTGTCAAAAATTGCAGCCGTGCATTCGTTACCCACACACATACACATCCTGCCTTTTACAGATAGATATATATATATATATTTGAGTTGTCACTTTTATTAATTTAACACGCCTCATCAGAATGAAGGTATTGGCACTAAAATGGGTAATAAAAGCAAGAAGTTAAATCTAAATTCTTGGCTAATGAAATTGATCTCACCATCTTTGCATTGGAATACTGGAAATATTCACTACTTTCCCTATAACAAATCAATCCTGAATTCTGCAAGTGATTTTGAGGTTAAATTTTAAGTAATATTACCAAAATCTCAAGATCTGTAGCCACAATTTTAAGATCTAAAATAAAAGGTACAGCTATAATATTGATAATAAAATAATAATAATTCTTGCATAATAATACAGACCAAAAATGTAAGTTCGATGACAAATACATTGAAACTATTGATCATCTTATCTCCGGATGCTCAATGTTCACACCCAATGAGTACAAAAACCACCAGGACAAAGTAGGTCAATATCTGCATTGCAAGAATTGTCATCACTATAGGATAAAAAAAAAGCTGAAAACTGGTATGAACATTGTCTTGAATCTGTAGTTGAGAGAGCAGATGTAAAACATCTTTGAGATTTTTCTATCAACTCAGATCAAACAATACAAAACAAATCACCCAGGTGTTATTATCAAAGACAGAAAAGAAAAAGTTTTTACACTAATTGACAGGAGTTTATTGAGTGACAAAAACATTTCTGCAAAGGTTTTTGAAAAACTAAACAAATACAAGGACCTGGAAATGGAAATAGAAAAAATGTGACACTTAAAAACTTTTCCTGTGGTAGCTGGAAATCCAAAAGCATTTTTTGTTAATAGCTGTCTGTTGTTTGTGAGGTAACAATAAAAATCACATCCTTCACTTATATATATATATATATATATATATATATATATATATATATATATATATATGCTTGTCCATCTCTTAGCTTCTTAGCATGTATGTACATTACAACCACCCAATACCTCATAAATAATGGACTATTTCATTTTGATGGCATGGAAACATGGAAAAGACATATCAGAGACACTACTTGGTTTCAGAAATGAAAGAAAGAAAGATAGAAGTGTTTAAATATCAGTTTCAGTGAAATGGAAAAAGTTTTCAATTTCCAATTTTTTATTTGTACCCCCTTCTTAAAATAAAGACCAGCATTCATATTTATGATTGTTATTGCAATATTTTGTTAATTTTAAGTGCAAAATATTTAACAATGCAATTTCTATGAATATTTTATTGTCATAGAACTTGCCATGATCTTATTCAAACATTAACTTAAGAATTAAGATTTATCAGAAAATTAAAATAGGAAAACCATTAAATTTTCACTGGGTATCTCTTTTATATATATATATATATATATATATATATATATATATATATGCAGTGGGAGGAAAACAAATATTCATGCACATACAAATTTTTAATTTATTGTACTTCAAACTAATGAATAATCATACTTTTCATATAATTATGCATAATAACTGAATATGCATAGGAAATAGAAAAAAATTGTACATTTTTTCTATTTCCTATGCATATTTAGTTATTATCCAAATGTGTACAGTTATTAATTATATGAAAAGTATGTTTATTCATTAGTTGGAAATACAATAAATTAAAAATTTGTTTATGTATGAATATTTGTTCCCCCACTATATATATATATATATAAATATTTATATATATTTCTTCCATTTCTTAAGTCACTACCTGTTAACACAGTTTTACAGGTTTCAATTTTCCTATTATTTTACCAACAGTCTCAGAACCTCAACTTGGGCACTCATTTCATGACAAGTATCTGTACTTTTATACAATTTATTGTTTAGAAATACTTTGGTCTTAACACAGACTTTTGAATACAACCATTATAAAGTACATTGCATTTTAAAACAGAGGCTGAACTGCTTTTTTTTGTACTAAAGTGTTTACCAATCATACAGCTTAAGTGTTGTATAACACTAATGATATAGGTATTAAAGAAAATGAGCATTACCCTTCAGGGATGTGTGAAATGATTTTTGAATAAAATTTTAAACTAGTATCAGTCTTTATCATCATAGAAAGTTATTTTTTTAATAACTTCACTCCAAGTAAGGCAACAAAGCCACTAAGACACAGGGGATTACTGAGTGTGAAAGATTATAAGAAAAACATGAAAGGGCAAGAACAATAAAAGAACAGGAATTAAGAAGACAATGACAATTGACATGTCTTGTTTGTTTAAACTGAATATGATTTTCAAAAAAATAATATTATATACATTTGAAAATGAATGCAAAATTTAAAAAGATTTTTACAATATAACTTGTTTTTTTAATCCTTTCACCCAAAGCAAGACAATAATGCTACTAGAAAGCAGGGGTTTACAAGTTGTAAAAGTGAAAGGAAATGAAAAGACTGAGAGTGTGGACGATTGAGGAAAGGACAACAAAGGAACAGGGGATGGTCAAGAAGACAGAAGATGACAAATGACATTGTATTTAAATTTTTTAAGATTATAGTTATTAGAGAAACAAGAAATTGGAAGGGAGTTCCACATGAGAGAAGTGTGAGTAAAGAAAATGTTAGAGTAGATGTGGTGGTTACATCTAGTTAGTTCTACAGTAAAATGGTGTGACTTAGTTACCAATCTAGAAGCATGCTTAAATTCATGTCGTAAAGACACTAGGGAAAAAGGCTCAATAGAAAAGTTGCCATGAATATTTGTTTTACATTTAAAAATTACAAAAAAATTAGCTCTACTTTTTCTAATATCGATAAACAGCGGAAATCTGGAGTTAAATTATTTTTCAATATACCTGCTTACAATATAGAAAAAAATGTTCACAATGGGAAAGAAAAAGAAATAAAAAAGATTAGGAATTTTTATGTAAAATAAAAATTTGTTTATTAGGTACAAAAAAATATATGAAAAGATGTAAAAAAATTTTTATTTTTATAAAATAAAGGTTTCATTATTTTATGCAAGAATTTATAACTTTCCCTTTTAATGCTTTCACAATTATTTTCTTTTCAGTTTTTGTTGAAAATACACAAACCTACAAAACTAGAATTATTATTATTATTGAAGTTAGTGCAGATGATGATTCCACAATATTATCAAGTTACAAATTGGACAGAACATTTTAATGGTATTTCTCTAATAAAATCCTTGTTAAGATGTGCTGTTTTTGCTGTATTACAGGAACAAACACATTCACTAAAAGAAATCAGACAATCATATAAACAACTTGAAAAGGAACATAAAATTAAGTTTTTTATAAAATGAATTGAAAAAGGAATATAAACATCTTGAAAACTTACGTCATTTTCAAAATGCAATAAAATTCAACAATTACAAACAAATAATAAAGAGCATAGGAATAAAAAAAGTTAAAATAAAAACTCAGCAGTAATAACAATAGGAAATTATTGAAGAAAAGTGGAAAATAAAGTTTAACTAATTCATCACTAACAAAAATACATTTAATGATGACATGTTATTTATCCTTTAGCACTCTGATTTATTCACTTGTATTACTTCCCATTTCATAGTAATTTTTTCAAAGTCCCTCAGCTGCATTAACCCCATTGTCAATTTCAGTCAAGGTTGTTTAGTGTTTCCATAGCAGGATATGACAATACAACCATGAAATTTAAACATGCTATTGTTTTGTGATCAGAATTGCCTACAGTGGCAAGAAAATATTTTGTTCAGTAAATACAGTTGCTTATAGAGTGCTAAAGGTTAACTGAAAATGAGTAAAACTGCAGAAACATTGACTCACTAATAATATTGACTATAGATTCTTTAATTAGTGGTGAAACTGAATTTTTTAGCGTGTTAGTCATTAGCAAAAGAAAACTGGCAGATTAATTTTCCGTTCACTGACTAACAAAGATAATCCCAAAATTCTTAAAGCAGTTTCTACTGCTGCTTATTATACCAGTAATAACTGATGATTTACATTGATGATTAAGTGGCAGCAAGTCTTCTCTTCTTACTATTCTAGCTGTTTTCAATAATACCATTGTCTGGATGGTTTCAAACTTCCTTTTCTTTCTTATCCAAAACTCTAGATCAGTGGTTCACAACCTTTTTTAACCCATGGACCACTTTTACTCAATTTTCTTTTGGTGGATGCCTATAACTATTGTATGAAAAAAAATAGCTTTATTTTTTAATAATAGATATGTTTAAGAATAGTAAATATATGTGCTTTATTTTGAAGTAAAATTAATTCAATGAAAATAAACTAAATTCTATGAAACATTTATGTACACTATATATCTTTTTCAGTTTTTATTAAAATTTTAGAATCAAAATTTCTGGTAGAGTAAAAGGGGTGCTAACTTACATCACTTGATTTCATTTCTGCTAGTTTTAGAGTTGTTTTTCTATTTTTAGTATTTTAATATGGCATAGATTAATGTAGAAATTCCAGTTTTTAGTTGTAACAACTGTTTTGAAGTGAAATTGCTTGATGGACCACTAAAATATCACCATGGATCCCCAATCTGCTATTTTTTTGTGTGGACCACAGGAATATTACATGAAACCAAATGAGATGTTGTTCTGATAGCATGGCAATCACATTTGTGTGAAACTTGAGTAGTGATTTGAACTCTTTTTCTTTCTCTCTCTCTCTATATATATAGTCTTGCAATGATATCTTACAAAATATATATATATATATATATATATATATATATATATATAAGAGAAATGAGATAGATAAATACAGTGCTGCACAAAATTAAGTGAACCCCTAAGATAATATTTTTTAAAAATTGTCTCTTTTTCCAGATAATGAACAAATCTTAATCAAGCTATATATTCATTGAGAAAAACCTTTATTAAATGAATTACAGCCACTTTCAAAATTTATTATCAAGCTGGAATAAAAATACTAATTAAAAATTAAGATGTGCAAAAGTAAGAGAACCCTTACATTTATGCTCCGTATTTTTGTTTGATATGGTTGCCAGTGCAAATACTTTTTTCTGCATGTGTAAAAATCAAAATGACATGTGTTCATTTTTGATAAGCCGTGTATATTGCAGTCAAACAATATAATTCATTGTGTATGCAAAAGGGTGCAGTTAGACTAATTTTTTTAGATATCCCATAATCAAAAGAATTTCCTGAAGCTTTAAAAAATCACATAGTTGAAGACTATAATGATGGAGAAGGCTACAAAATGAGTTGGAGTTCACATTTCCACTGTGCAACAACACAAATTATTTATAAATGGAAGGCCTTTGGTCTGATGGAATCGCAATCAAGAAGTAGTCATCCATAAAAAATAACTACAAGAGAAAGTAGACATCTAGTTCAGCAAGTGCAGGCAAATCTTGCTGTGACCTCTGCAGTTCTCTAAGGCTCCCTGACCAATGTTGGAATAATGTGCACATGTCTACAGTGCAATGAAATCTGATCAATGCCGGTTTGATTATTGTATTTTATTATTTAATTTTTTCTTCTAAACATAAATACATAATAAATACAATATAAAACAACATAAAAACAAATTCAAATTTCCATATAATTTTACCTTAATTAGCTACCCAAAATCACTCCCCTCTAACTCTTCAAATGTCGACATATTAGGTTGGTGCAAAAATAATGTCGTTTTTTGACATTAAAAAAATACGTCAAAAACCGACATTATTTTTGCACCAACCTAATAAAAAAAAAAAAAACTAATTCTAATTTCCATATTGAAATTCCCCCCTCCACTCTAAAATCTTTTTATACTATAATAATTTATAAACTTTCTCCTACTTAAATATCTCCCTAACTCTCATTCTATTAATCCCTTAAATCCTTTTATGCATATATTTTAAATTTATGTTTGGATCCATTTACAGATCTTTTTTGTTTTTCCTTTTCATTCATGTCTACAATGTGGTTTGCTGGGAGAGCCAACTTCACAATCTGACATTTCTTCCTTACTACAACCAGGTGTCATCTTCTGGCCTGATTTTTAGTAAAGAAGAATTGTTTCTCTGATTACTATTATTTCTTTCACTGTCATCATCATTTTGTGCATTTGCTTGTTCATTCAATCTTTCTGAGGCCTTGCTGAAGACAAAATGACAACAGATCTCTTCAAATCTGCAGCAGCTTCCTCAGTATCTTCAGACTCCAGCAACACTGTTTAATCACAACTATTCCTCCAATTTTTTATTCTTCTCTTCTCACAGGTGAAGAAGAGACTTGAAACAACAGAAATGTGGTACTACAGAAGGATGCTGAGAATACCATGAACTGAACATGTGAGAAAAATGGAAACAAAATGATATTTATACTTAGAATCATAAAGAGCTAGTTGAAATTTCTAGGGCACATAATGAGAAAAAAGGGCTAAGAAAATTTGTCACTGACAGGACATTAAAGGCAAGCAGGTCAAAGGAACCTACCTAACAAACTTGTGTAAATGGTTGATTGAGCAGGCATTAGGAGAGATAGCAAAAAGGCAAAATTTAGTAAGAGCTTCAAAGGACAGGAAATTGTGGAGAGCCATGATTGCCAATGTTCTGAAAGGACATGATGCATAGAAGAAAAAACTCACTTTTAATGCTTTGGATGTGTTTATTATTATGGGCACAATCCTAAATTTCATATTTCACAATTTTCTCTGCTCCTGGGCAAGGTTCTGGTTTGTTTTTTTTTCAATTTCTTGATTTTGTTCACATTCACACTGATCTGCTAACATAGCCATGTTTAAAATCTTTTTTTTTGTTTTTTAAATTTTTCATGAATATCAGGTTCAGTCTTATTTCTTGTATGGAATTCAAAATCATAAAATATTTAATGATTTTTATTTTCCAGGGGAGTTGCTGCTTCGTACTGATACCATTTGTCTATATGCACACTTCCCAGCAAATGAGTGTTCCTATCCTATCATGTCTACTTTTATAGTTTCTGAACAAGTTTACAGCAGCTCATGATACCATAGATAGAATTAACTAAACAAGTCTTATCATTATTATTACTTTATGCTTCTGCATGTTCAAACCAGTTGTCTGGTGATTATTGCTAAAGACAACTGACAGTTAATCTCCTCAGATTTCCAGCACCTTCCTCAGTATTCTTACAGATTTCAGCAACACTATGGTCTGTTTAGTCATGAACATTCCTTAAATTTATAACCTCAATTCTAATATTTTTAGCATGGTTCCAAAAGTGTTATAAGCACAATCTTAATGTCCATATTCTGTGCTTTTCTAAGCTCCTGGGCAAGGTCCTGGTATTTTTCCATTTCCTCATTCTCTTTAATATTTATGGTGTGGTCTGTTGACGCAACTGCTTCCATGATTAGCCAGATCCTTTTCAATCCGCTTAGAAAGTTTATTCAGGCAGGTCACACTAGTGAGACTGTTTGGAAGGCTGTCAAATACATTACAGGAGCAAAATGAACTGCAAGACAAGCTTGTTGATCTTTACAGTAGGTGAAGCAGGTAATTGTTTTACTTTTTTAAAAGTAAAAATATAATCCAAATGAATATGGAATCCATCTGAAATTGAAATTATTGTTTGATCTTTATTAATTTTTTTTTATTTTTGTAATTTATCAGGCAATGGTTTTGATAATATATATAATTATATAGTGACAAACATTTCTTTACAAATTCATAGATATTTCAAACAGATATAGATGTTCATTTCAAGTTTACAGTGAACATTGGTTTTTATGACAAAAAGCAAATCAGTTATTGTGATAAATCTGGGATGGGGTCTTTTAGATAACAATAACCTCTTGTGATAATGTGCTATTTTAAGACATTTATGCCTATATGGAGAAAGCCACTTATTATGATCAGATTAGAACAGGGTCTTTCAGGTAACAATAACCTCTTATGATAATGTATTATTTTAATACTTTTATGTCTATACATAGGAAGCCACTTATTGTGATCACTTTGAGAAAAGGTCTTTTACATAACAATAATCTGCTGATAACATTAAGCAAAAGATATAAAAATTGAAACAATTTACATTCATTGTTATAAACTTTATATTATAAGAAATAAATTTACCATTTATTGACTTGAAAATATTATTTTTTATTAATTTTTAATTCATTTTAAATAAGTAGAGAAATTTAATCAGCTGCTCAGATGACTAAAACAGACATTTGAAAATGTGGCAAAAAAATTCAGAAGCAAATTGTAATAGTGAAAGATATTTTACAGAAACTAAATAAAGTACTAATGGACCAAAAAATAGAATTAGAAACAAGAATGTGCCTTTTGTAATGGCTGTGAAATATGAACAGTTTTGTCACAAATGAAAATCAAGACTATGTTGAGAATACCATGGACAGAACACATAAGAAACAAGGAAGTTCTAAAGAGATTTAGAAACTACAAAGAAACTGCTCAGTAAGAAAGAAACTGAATATAGTTATTTGGTGAAGAGTGATGAAAACTTGTTAGAAAATCAAAGATACATTGAAGACAAAAGAAGTAGAGGAAAACAGTGATTAATAAACTTGGCAAACTTGTGCAAATTAATGGAGGAATAATTACAAAGAGAAAAGAGGCTCAGAAAGGAAAACATACTATGTAGAACTACACAGGAAATTGTAGAAGGCTATTATCACCCAGGCTTTGAAGAGATATGACATTATGACTTATTTTGATAACAATAACCATTATAATAATATTATCACAGAGTATAATCAATGGTTACTTCTCCATATACTGTGTCTATTTTATTATAAATATATCAACACACATTTTAGATATGTAATTAAATAAGTATTTAATCTTCTCAAATATGATTGTTTTTGAAAGGATAGGAAGATTTTGCTTATAGATTTCTTAATATAAATGCAGTTTTATCAATAAAAATCTTGTTTTCATAATTCATTAAAAATATTAATTACAGTATAAAACAATATTTATATCGATTTACTATATTTTTTTTTTACATCTTACATTAATTAAAGTGAAGATTGACAGGTAAAAAAAAAAAGATCCTTTCCTCTTTCCCTGTAATGCTTTTAAATTTGTGTCTTGCAACCAGCATGTTGATTTTGGAATATGTTTTGTTTTATTTGTGATTTTAAATTTAATCATTTACTTAAATCTTTTAATCCAGTATTCCTTGATCTTTGTCTTACTATGATTGTTAGTCTCCATTTTGTTCTTTCTTCTTTGATTCATAAATATTTTCTGCATTTTACATATGTATATGGTTTGATCAAATAAGTCCATAGTCTAATACAGTTATTAACTGAAGATTTATCGCAACATTTTACTGTGTAATGTTGGATATATGAAGAAGTGTTAAGTTGAATGCATTGACAAGGAATTAGATCATGTTGAAAAATGAATGTGTCTTTTACTATTCTCTGAACTTATTGATGAACATTGCATATATTGTTTAAAATTTGCTTTATTTATGAAAGTTGTGTGCTTAATATCAGCAATAGAGTGTTTGTAAATATATACAGGGCTGGTTTCTATGTTCAGATGAACACACTCGCTTTCCCCCTCTTTCTATATATGGGAGAGTCATATAGAATAGTAAAGCTCAGGCTGTTGCTTTGTACAGCTCAAAAGCATTTTTTTAATCATATGCAAGTGCCATAAAGCCAAAAAGACACAAGGGATTACTGGGTGTGGATGAACAAGAAAAAAAAAGGAACATTAGCAAGTGACAAGAATAGAAGACTAATCAAGACAGTAGATAGCAAATGACATTTAACATTTTGAAAATCAAAGTTGGCTGGAAAGCATGAAGCTGGAAGTGAGATCCACAAATGAGAAGTGCAATAAAAAGAAATTGTTTGCATAGAATTTATAGTTAAATCTAACCAATTCAACTGTAAATTGATGAGACCTTGCAGCCAATCTAGTACTGCATTTAAATTCATAAAGTCTATGTAACAGAGCAAAGAATTCATCCAAACAATAACCATGAAAGTATTTATAGAAAAGGCAGAGGAAAGCTACATTATGGCATTGGGAAAGTGACTGAAGACAAGATGCTAGGCCAGGACTAATAATATTGCTGATTCTTACTTAAATTTTATCAAAAATTTCTAAATGTACAGCAGGAGCACCAGACCAGATGTGGCAGCAGTATTCAAAGCATGGATGAATGGTAGACCTATTAGGTTGGTGCAAAAATAATGTCGTTTTCTCACATATGTTACTAAAAACGACATTATTTTTGCACCAACCTAATATAAATATGCCAGATAGATTCTGAAGAGAAAAATTGTTTAGCATGACACAATGACCCAACTTTCTTAGCAGCAAGCCTAGCAATGGGTTCAATATAGTATTCCCACTTCATATCAGCTGAGAATTTTAGATTGAGAAGGCACGAGTCACTCTCGTGGACGTTAGCATCTGCCATGTTAATGGGAGGCAGGAAAGGGTTTTCACAAGTTGAAAAGTTAGGGTATTTCTGGACAAATTTTTGAACTGATTCAGTCTTTCTTATCAAATCATAAAATGAAAGTTGTCCTGCCTTAATCCAGGTACCCACCCAGGACTCCATCCTTGGACCTACATTGTTCCTAAATTTAATCACTGACCTTCATAATGGCATCAGTTCCCAACTACTGATGACACAACTATTAGGTTGGTGCAAAAATAGTGTCGTTTTCTCATATATGTTACTATGTGAGAAAACGACATTATTTTTGCACCAACCTAATATTTACTATTGTTTTAATAGTCTGATCAGATCAGTATAGTCAAATTGGCAGCTGATTTAAAAAAATGACCAATATGCAGTTAACTGGGGTAAGGAATGGCTTGTTAAAACAATAGCCCAAACAAGACTGCTCTCTATCAATAGTCTGAGAGACCCCTTTCTACCTTCCATCAGTATGGCTGATGCTAACCTCCAGGAGAGTAGCTCATTGTGCTTTCTCCAGCTAACATTTTCCACTGACATGACATGGAAAGATTATATTGAATCAATTCCTAGGTCAGCTACTAGGAATATTGGTTCATTGTGTTAGGCTAGACATTTTTTTTTCTCCAGAATCTATCATTTATAAGGCTACCATTTGTGTATGCTTTGAATATTGCTACCACATATGGTCTGGTGCTCCCACTATATATTTAGAGATTCTTGATAAAATCCAATGAAGAATCAGCAATGTTATTGGTTCCGACCTAGGATCTTTGTTTCAGTCACTTTCCCACCACCATAATGTAGCTTCACTGTGCCTTTTCTACAGGGACTTTATTTCAAGCACACCTCTAGACCTCTTAGAGGATGTGCCACTGCTAATATGATGATGCAGTGGTTCATGCATAATAGGACACCACCACATTTTAGTCACATTGTTCATGAAATCTACCATGAAAGATGGAAAGGGTAGGGGATTGACTGGTTCCATGGCCTGCATGTTCCCACGTTGTCAATCCTTTTGATTATCTGTGGGACCACCTAAAACAATTGGTTTATGCAACAGACATTAATAATGCAGAGGCACTTCATCAACATGTCATACAGCCCTGCAAAACCATTCACCACCATGTAGGAGTATTTCAAAGGGTCTACCAATCAATGATCCGACAGGTGCATGCATGTGGAAAAGCAAGCAGATGACACTTTGAACATTTGTTATAAGTTGCTGTGTTGAGGTACAACAATGGCCTTTTAGACATATGTTTATATAGACATTTTACTTTGTTTTGGTGTCAGAAACCGTACCCAAAGTTTGTAAAAGTATTTTTGTATTGTACATTTAACAGTGTCTACTGTAAACATTAAACTTAATAACTCAAAAACGAAAAATTTGTAGACATATGTTTATATAGAGTTTTGTCTTTGTTTTGATGTGAGGAACCCGACCCCAAAGTTTGTAAAAGTATATTTGATACACCCTGTGTGTATATATATATATTCACAAACACACATCTACTTAACCTACCTATATTTAGCAAGCTACAATGATTCCCTCATACTTGTAGCTTGCTAAATATAGGTAAGTTAGGTAGATTTGTGTGTGTGCATCCTTATATATATATATATATATATATATATAGATAGATAGATATATATGAAGAAATATAGTTTTAAGGCGTGGTATATTTATGGGATAAAGTGTTCAATATCAGAGATAGAGCATATGTAAATATAAATATAAAAGTGAACATTGAAGTCAACACTCAGAGGTGACAAGGTGTTTCATGCTAGACACAGTCATCAGGTGGCCTGAGGATTGCATCTAGCATGAAACAGCCTGTCGCCTCTGAATGTTAACGTCAATGTTTACTTTTATATATATATATATATATAAAAATATATATATATTAAATAGTCATCCAATACAAGGCCCAAGAGCCACTTAAGGTAGAGGGTTACTATATGAGGTTGTTGTATGGATGGAGAAGGGGGACATCGGCAATCAACTCAATTGGCTAACCAGATAAGTCACTTGATCATTTAATTTATTGAATATTTTAGCTCTAGTTATCAATTTAGCACTTTTTGGCAGAAGTTCTGCTAAAACAAAAAAAACACATAAAATCCTTATAATTTTCATATATTTTCTCACTTGTATTATTACTATTATTAATATCCATATATAAAGATATTATCAAGCCGTCTGCATGACACTATTTTGAAAAAATCTTATTGTGATAAAATATATTTGATAAAAAAGTCTGAAATGACTCTTTTCTTTTTTTTTATCCCATGACCCGTAGGGTCAGAGGGGCACCTTGTGTACTGCAGCCGCAGTAGAAGTGGTGTTTCTTGGGCAAGATAGCCTGATGGAGCCCAACCCTCTTCAGGTTAATTTTGAATTCAGAGTTTTTCCTCCTCCTAGACCAGTTATCACTCAAGTTTATAGAATCCAGTCTTTTCTGCTATTTACCCATAACTGGGGGGGGGGGGAAAGAAGAGGATTCCTACCTTTCCCAAGGATATTAGAATGTAAGTGAATGTAATGGATCTGAAAGGAATTTGAACTTGGCTCTCCGATTCCTCAATCTGAGTCACTATCCATTACTCCACCATACCTCCCCTGAAATGACTGTAAAATATATAAATGCCATTTTTTTTTAAGATGGGGCTTTATGTATATTACATTAAAAATTAAAGAAAGCAATAAAATTTAAAAATGAAAAAATATAAAGTTTATAAAACATATTTTTTTAAAACCAAATACGAGATATTTTCCTTTCCTAATTGCAAAATATGAAATTAGTCTTAAAAAATGGTTAACAGAAAACATAGCCAACCTAGGACATTGGTACTTGAGTCCCTTTCAAAGTACTGCCTTTGGAACTTCATGCATTTATCCAAACATCACTTCCAGTTTTCAAAACAGCTGCCAATGTCCTCTTTTTGGGGTCACCATCAGTCGCCTCAACACATTCTCCTTAATCTCAGTCACAGTCTGAAATCTCTGTCCTTTAAATAGCAAATTTAGTTTTGGGAAAAGCCAGAAGTTGCATCTAGACTGTTGGGAATGGGAGTGAGGGTTGACAAGAAACCCTGCCCAAAAATGCAAGATGGTCAAACATTACACAAGCTCACTCAATGGTAACTTTCTTCCAACTGAGTAAACTCACACAAGAATATATTTGTTCCCATACATGCAATAATATCCATTTTGATTGATAGCCAAATTACATCAAGACCTCACAACCAGTTCTCAACATATTCAAAACAGATATTTTACAGACAGACCTCGTATAATCACTAAATGGGATGAGCATAAGGTGCATTCCAAAAGTTTATATGTATCAACTTGGATGAACATCAAGATACTTAACAAATCATATTCCATTTGTAAGGAGGAAGTTCCACCCAGACAGCTTCTTCCCAAGAACCACTACTTTGTTGAACAGGCACTCAAGAGGATACTTTCCTGACCAATACAATCTTAACCTCTTCAAGTTTAGGATTAATCACTATCTTTCCTATATATCCTCAGAAACTGCACTTCTTACCTCTTACTGCTCATACAACAACCTATGTCAATAATCCTTCAACTTGAGAGGCTCTTAGGCCTTGTATAGGGTGAAAAAATAAAACAAAAAAATCCTGATGTATTTTTTATTCTTACTGGCTCAACTGGTCAGATACAAATGAACTTTGCTCAAATTTGTCATGTAAGGAGAACTGAAGTCATGAGGTGATAATAATATGAAAATTCAATGTTTATTATTTTTATGTCATTTATTATACTGTATATATTTTTTAATGTTAAATTTATTTTTTAATATTTTTTAATGTTACTGTTACAAAAGGAAGAAAAATAAATTTAAAAATAAAGATTTGACCTATAAAAAAATATTAGTAAATGAAGCAATGCTTACCTCAGCAAATATTTCAATCATATATGTATATATGGGTTTTCTTTCTTTTCTTTCCTATTTTTCCTGACAGACAAGCATTTACTGTCTTCTTTTGTGATTGTTATTATTTTTCTTGAAAAACAAATAACAAATGTTATCTGTATGATTAAAAAAAAAAATAATGAATTTTCAGTTGATATTGAATCTTTAATTTTTACTTTTCTTCTTTCTGATTAATTTTTTTAAACTGGGTTTTTAATGTATATATATGAAAATGTAAATGACTTATTGAAATTTTAAAAAAATAAAAAAATGACAAAAAATGTGACTAATTTATTTAGAAATGTTTTTTATGTTTTATGTATGATGAACAAACTGGTTTTACTCTACCTTATTGCTACATTTCAGATAAAGAATTATCAATACAGCTGTTGCCTTATTACAAGTTTTACTAGGATGTGCCGGTGGTGTAATGATTAGTGGCTTGCAATGAGAAATCAATAAACCAAGTTTGAATTTTGGTTGAGTTTGTCACATTCACTTTTGCACAAATCTCCTTGAGAAAGGCATGAATCCATCTTCCTCTCCCCTAGCTATGGGTTTAGCAGAGGAAATAAAGCTCTCTAGCCTTGTTTGGCAACCAGTCTAAGAGAAGGTTAACTCTGAATTCAAAACTGCATGTAGCAAAGTATTCACTATGCAACCAACAAAAGGATCATAACTGTATGATCTTGACTGCAGTCAATGTGATAGCTATGTTAAATTGATAGCTTTAGAAAATGGACAAGTTTTAATGGATAATGTTGAATTGGTGACTATAGATAATAGACAAGCTTAACTTTATTATTTGTTTGCTTTTTCAACCACAGGATCAAAGAGCACAAAACCCAAAATAAATAGTTCCCAGAAATACATTAATTTGAATTTCAGGAGCCTTGTCTTATATGGAAGCAATTTTTGCGCACTTTAACCAATGAAGCCTGGATGACTTTGGCTCAACTAATTGAAGAACATATCAACCTAGAATATAGATAAAAAGCAACAATGATAAGAGGGATCAAAATTACTACTATTATCATTATTTGCTGCTATAGTAATAATAACTAGCAAGGTCTATTTATTATAATAATTATAAGACAAGCAAAACCTGTGTGAATTACATGGATTTACTAATAATTTCTTTAATGCTGCATGGTACTTTTCAACTCATAACCATTGCCAGATAGTTATTAGAAAAGTCACATAGTCTCTCTCTTAAAAATTCTCTTCAACAGATCATTAGGTCATGAAATATGATTGAACCACTCACTAGAAAAAACTGCCTTTATCTAATATAAAAAGATATATATATTTGTGGATTATTAATATAATAATTATGATACAAACAGAATTTGTGTAAATTACACAGATTTACTAATAATTTTTTTAATGCTGCACTGTAGTTTTCAACCTATGCCTATTCTCAAATAGTTATAAGAAAAGTGACAGTCTCTCATAAAAATACTGAAATGTGGTATGACACACATCTTCATTAATAATCTGAAATCATTTTCTATAAAATGGAATGGAATAAATATAAATTATATACATTCTCCCCTACATGAAAGGTAATATTAGAATTACTTGTCTTAATTTTATCCGCTCAAGCAGGGGTCATGTAAACCAGGAGATGTATGTTATGTGTGCATTAGAGATATACAGCAATAAAAATGATTTTTTTCTTTTCGTGAAGCATCTCATTTTCTTCCAAAGAGTGTTGCATTATTGATGTTCTTGTAAATTGAGTGAGGTCAAAGAAACACAATTAAATTATATCCATTTATACATGATAATAGAAACATGAAATGCAATCAAGTTGCTCACAAATATATATTTGTGAGCAACTTGATATAAATATATATATATATATATATATATTCTAATATTGTCACATAGCATAAGCATATGTACACATGCTATGATCACACTAGAACAGTGTCCTGGCTATGATGATGAACTACGTCTGGCAGCAAGGCCTCTGATTGGGACATTTTTGAGGAACCACCTCTTAATTGCTGTTGCATTCAGGTTAACTCTGATCCAGAGTGGTAGCACCTGTTAGGGTCCCAACTATAGTAAACCCCCGAACTGGTGTCAAAACACTATGAAAGTATAAAAATACATTTCTATAGTAAAAATACCAGCAATACATTTTCATAGTAAAAAAAAAAAATTATCAGCAATACATTGGTGAAATAAAAAAAAATATTAAAGCTACAAAAATTAAATTTAGGCATTAGATGACCCATAATGAATTGATATGCCATTAAACAAACATTAGAACCTAAGCAAAAGAATGGAATTCTTAATAGGTTTGTAAATATCTAAAGAGAAACAATAGTATGCAATTCCACCTGTCTAAAGCACTAAATATACTTGTCTGCTTGGTCAAGGCACTCAATATACATTAGCTCTTGGTAGCAGTTTTCACCTCTTCTTGTTAAATACCAAATGAAGAGTATATATTTTAGACACTGCATATCTTTTCTCTATTTGAGATCTCTATCTGCTGCTGGACCCCAGATAAAGTTGTTTAGTGTTGATTCATTAAGTACCCACTGAAATGTATCTCTTGAAGCACTGTTGTATAATTTAGCAAGCTGCGATTTATGGTATCCTGGAAGCTAACTCAAAAGGCAAATAGATTATAAGCAGACAAGCAAAACAAATGCTGGTGTAACAATCACCAACAATTCAATAATATAGACTCACTCTTGGTTGAATTTTCCACTTATATCTAGAGGTATTGAGAAAGAGATAATTGCTATATTAGACAAATGTGAGTTGGTATTTCTTTCACCTTGAGAAGAGAAGAAAAAGATAGAGTGATTTAGTGAACAACTGCAGAGGGTTAGAAGGAGCCCAGGGTTGTAAGTATCTTTTGCAAAGCTAGAATAAAATGAAGACTAAATTAACTTACCTCCAGTGCAAGCAAAGATTCAAACATGCCTTGTAGTGTAAACTGACCAATGGAGAAAGTAATGGTGACTTTGCAGGTCGCATATTTAAAATAGTTAGATCTCGGAGTACAATACTCTTTCACAAGATTATCTTTGTGCATATGCAAATTTTGACTGTCAATGATAGATGAAAATGGAAAGAATGAGACGACAAGTTAGTGAGGAAAAAGACAGTTGACTGCAGTGTTGAATTGGCCACAAGTGTCACAGACGAGAGAGAGAGAAGCAACTGATTGCTACAATAAATTTAATTTTTTTTTTGCTACAAGTGACAAAGCTCTCTTGTAGTGAGAAATTACACAAACTTTGAGCCAACTCACTCTGAAATCCCTGCATGGTCTTCTGGCTAACTCTGTGTGTATTCCCAGTGGATACTCTATGTGACAGCATGATTTGTTTTATGTACAGTTTGGCTCTGTGGATGGTGTTGATGGATATTATCCCTAAACAAAGAACTTCCTATTAGTATTGCATGCAACCCATGCTTCTAAAATACTCAAGAATAGACATTTTATTACAATTCCAATGCAAGTCTGTTAGATAGGATTCTAAATAAACATTTCCTAATTTTGTAGAATTCTAACACATTAATCGTTTCACCACAACTTCCTCAGGTATGAGAGGCGAATCGGTGAAAATTCACTATTGAATTTACTAAATATTACTAGGTTTATTTTGGGTTCAAATCCCACTGATGTCATTCGCCTAAGTATTTGATAGTTTCTATTTTTAAAACAACCTTTTTTTTTCATTAGATTCCAATCTGATTAACTAGTCTGCTATAATTTTTTCCATTGGCATTTTTATTTTCTTACCTAGTATTCCAGGCTCTCTCAATATCACAAGTCACAAGACAATGTTTCATGCATAATTGACTTCATCAGGATCACTGTTCTGTTATAATGGTAGAAGTTACTACACCAATAGTACAATTGGAAACAAAGATAAACTCAGGTACTTTTCCAAAAAGTAAGACATTCTTGTAAGTTAGGCAGCAATACCTTTCTATTTTGGCAGTTATTTAATAGTTCTTTGATTTTTTGCAATAATATTCATCCTGTCCAAGAGCCACTTGAAGTAAAAAGGTTACAGAGGAAGAGGTACAATTTATAGGAATATTTGGGGAAGAGAACAGTTAACACTAGACTTGAAGAGGTTAAGATTATAGTGATTGAGAAGCATCCACTTGGGAGGCAGTTCCACAAATGGAATTTACATGTCACCAATGGAATGTGAAAGGAATGATTATTGTTCACTACAATGTGTGTGGCATAGCCATGAAGGTTGGGACTGGTGGAACTAAGGAATGTAGTTTATCTGAACACTTTCCATGGAAATACCAATAGAGCTTGCAACATTTCATCTGTAAGAATGAGGTTTGTAGGGTGGAAAATAATCCATCACCCACAAGGACGTGGAGACACTTTTGGTTACTGTCAAGACTGAAAAGTAAAGATTTGGCAACTTCAGTTCATATATGGCAGAAGTAGACTTTTTTTGACCTGATCTGGCTCTTGTAAAGGTAGAAGATAACAGGAGTCAGGTACATATTGAAAATACAAGAAACCAACAACTTTTCCAGGTTTGGGTTGATTTTAAGTCCCAACAGAGACTCAAGGTAATGGGTCTCCTTGAAAGAACACCTGTTCATCATAATAGCAAAAATTCAGAATCCACTTGGTGATGATGGAATGTTTGGCTTTCAAGCCATTGAATGTGACCAGTCACTTTTCCCCCCACTGAGCTGTTAGAGCTAGGTCAGAGGAGAGATCAGCTGCCAATCTCTGGTCATCTAGAGTCTTTGATGTGTACCTGTATATCGTTGTATCATCAGCATAGATTTTCACAAACAATCATACTATACTCTTACATCACTTGAACCTCAGGGGACTGGCAGTTAACAATTAGTTCTTTTGTGAATCTAAGTGCTCCACAGTATTGGCAAATGACATTCATCTTACCAGAATGGTATATTATAGGCTGAACTTCAAAAAGAAATAAACTCTGTGTTTCATGTTCTGAAGATAGTCAAGCCTCCTTCATCATTCATAGCATTTCTCCATTCATGTACTCTGTTTCCCCATGTTCTGAAAATAATCCTTTCTTTCTTGTTCATACCATTTATCTTCCCGTGATATTTTTCTCCTGTTCTGAAGATAATCTTATCTTCCGCATTCAAAGCATCTCTCTTTTCTTGCATTCTTTCTCTATTAAGGTTATAAGTTGTTTGTTGCTTTTCTACCTGCAAAAACTCAAGCTGTCTTCTCTACTGGTCTTCATTGATTTATATGTTGCTGGCATTTCATTTTATTGTATTCAGAATAATGGCTTTACTGAATACACAATGTGAAAAGACGTTATAAGTTCAGACTACATTTATATGCTCTAAAAGTCATTCTTTGTTTGCAATGGAAATTCATTGTAAATTGATCTCCCAAGCTAACATTTACAGAGTTACTTCCCTCAGTCTATAAGCAATTTGCAAAGTTAAAAAAAAAAGATTTTAATTTCAAAAGGAAACTTGTAGTTTAAAGGCAAGTTTGTCAACAGATTGTTAGATTACAAAACATGATTTAACCACTGACTACAAACAACTACCTTTATCTAAGATGGCCCAGTTCTAATCCCTGTGTTACACTTTTTATCTCTTGACATCACCTTCTTTCCATTTTACTCTCTATGTTTCTCTCTCCATTTCCCTTGTGGATGCTCAGCACAACCTGGGTTTAATAGGATTAGCATGAAACATACTATACATAGGTAGGTATATTAATATATAGATAATAATTTACAGAGAAGTGAAATTGAGACCAAGAATGTAGACACCCTGAAAACTGTCATCATTTACTCAGTGATGGTTCCCCAAAAAGTTCTTGAGTTATGAGGAGTCTTATTAACACTATGCCTCAAGAACAGAATTCCCATTGACTATGTCAATGTGTGACTTATATCAGTCATCTGTGCATGTATGTATATATGCCTATATATGTACATATGCATGCATATGTTTGGATCCAATGAGTGTTGATCTTGCTTGAATATATTGTTTTCAACCATATTTTCATGAAATATAGAGAGAGAGAGGAAAATCTTTTATGCCAACACATTTCATCCCTTAAAGTACTTTATCAAACCAAGTACAGAAATTTTATTTAGTAAACTGTATTTGTATATAGAAGTAATAATAAAGAAAAATAAAATAACATTAACTTCAAATTTTGAATTAGAGAACACACTAAAATAGTCTAAAAAATTACTGTATAAAGAAAAGTTAAACTATGGAAGACACTAAGTGACATCATTTTTTGGACAATTAAATGAGTTGGTGTTATTGTCACGTATTGTTTATGTTGGCATAAAATATTTATTGCTTGTCTTTTATTACCTTCACAGATATATTTATATCTGAATTTTTACACAAACATTATATTTTTGTGTATCATGCGACTTTTGAAGACCTGATTTTGAAGCTAATTTTAAGGGGTCACATCATACATGAGATATAAAATTAACATATGTACTGCTGGCCCTGACTATACCATTGAGCAAACTATATATCCATTTACTGTAGTTAATTTAGCTTCGAAATTAGATCTTCAAAGGTTGCATAATATATGAGTATATACGGTATATATGTATTTTCATTGAATAATATAGACATATAATATCTATTTATTTTTATAATAATCCTTTCCAGTTCTCTAATAAGTTTCTTGATGTTAAGATGAAATTCATCAAAGAGTGCCATAGTTTTTCTAACCCAAGTACTTTTGATCTTTTCCAAGATCATCTTCAGGGGTGAATTACAAAGAAACTTATTGCAACTGTGATAAAATCTGCATTTCATTGTGATGTTCATTTTTTAAAAAATCTGTGTGAACGTGCTGTTATAATTATTTTTAAAATTTTAAATTTATCTGTTGTAGCTATGGAATAATTGCAAAACAAGCATCCCAACATAAGTAAGCTGACCAGAAATTGGTAGCAAACAAAACGGGATTAAATTTTTGTTATATGCACTTCAACACGTTGCTGCTACACTCGTAATAAATTTTGTTGCATGTTGGTTGCTTGCTTGCTTTTGATATAGAGGCCTCAAGAATTTTAAGTTTTTGTTTATTATTTTCATATAATGTAACACAAAAATAAATAGACATATGTCTATATTATTCAATGAAACATGTTTGAATGAAGCTATGCCGCAGATATATATATATACACTTATATAAACTGTAATAATTGATTGCTTCATTTTCTACAACTTATCAATCCTTTACAGGTTATTTAAAGTCAGAAAAAATTGTTTTTTATTTTTAAGCATAGCGGGGAGCAGGGGAGATGATAATGATTTACTGATACAAGTCTTAATTAAGCCATAACAAAATGTCTCTGTCAGCATTGCTGACAACATGAGGCTGAACAAATTGAAAGCAAGAACTCAACCTTGATTTACTCCACTAAGAAAAGAATGGTCCTGGTTCTCTCTGTTGTCCTGAACTTTGGTTGTTTTACAAAGGTGATGAATCTTCTGAGACAGCCATGCATTGCTACAATTATCCAAAGGCCTTCTCTACTTACAGTGTGGAAAGTCTTAGTCAGAATGACAATGGTGGAGTACAGGTTGACATTCTCATTTCTCTTAAAGCTGTCTCACAGCAAAAACATGTTAATAATCCTGCATTCCTTCTGGAAGGAGACCTTGCTCAGGTTTGGGCAATGAGGTAGATTAAACAGCACTCTTGCCTGTAGGGAAATTCTATGATGGATGTCACATGTCTGACAGTTTCCTTTGCACTTGTAAAGGTGATTTCTTTGACTTCTAAAGGTAAATGATTGATTGATGCATTTTTGAAAATCTGTTTTATGCTTCCAAATAACTCATAACAGTTCACAGAGTTTCTCAGTGGAAGTTAATCAACCATCTTTGCAGATCTCAGCTGGAATGGAATCCGAGCCAGGTGTTTTGGCACTGAATAGCAGACCTATTTCTACGTGGTGTAAAAAATACACACTTAAAGACATGGGAGAATATGATATATAAATTTCTATATATCAGGACAATCTTAGGCAACTGAATGACAAAGTGTAAGAATTGTGTGTAACATGTTTCATTGGACTAAATGTTTTTATGGATGGAATTATATATGTGTTAGAATGGGTGGGAGAGATGTGTACAGAGAGGAAATGCTGAATTGTTTAATTTTAAATTTTATAAATATATCAGAGAATATGATATATATTATATTTTTGCCCCTTTGTCATTCAATTACCTCATTTATATATATATATATATATATATATATATATATATATATAAAAGTGAACATAGATGCCTGATGATTGCATCTAGCATGAAAGAGACTGTCACCTCTAAGTGTTGACTTCTATATTCACTTTTATATTTACACATGCTCTATCTCTGATATTGAGCATTTTATCCCATAAATATAGCACATCTTAAGACTATATTTATATATATATATATATATATATATATATAGTCAATGATGAAATTATTCATACACCCATCAATTTTAAATATTTTTAATCATTTCTCAGAATATAATGCCTGTATGATGCCAGTTTTTTTTATATGTTAATAAGCGCAATTTTGTTAATTGCTATTGATTCGAAACATCATTTCTCTCACTAAAAAATAAACAATACAAAAAATATTTTTATGTGGAACATGTAAAAATGAACAATGGAGATAACTTATTTAAAAATATTTTCTCTTGTTTTATTTATAGTTATTTACACAATGTGTTACAAGTCACATTTGTAAACAATCCATCAATGTACTTGTAAAATCCACAATAGCTATGTCCACTTCTGTTTCTCTCTTTTTAGAGTAACATTGAAGAATGTGGAACAGCCAAATGCTGTATTGCATTCTGAATAGATTCTGAGATTTTGGGTGATAATTCTTTCTTTAGTTTACGTCCAATAAGAAAGTGCATCATAAAGAGACGTAGACCCTCACGGAATTTGTACAAGTTGGTTTGACATGAGACACGTTCAAAAACCTGATCTATGACATGACTTGGAGACTTCTCAAAAATTGTCATCAGGACCTGCTTCAGAAAGTGCACCATTTGCTTGTTTAAAGCACCAAATTCAACAACCTGAAAAAAGGAAGAAGTAAATGATCAAAACTACATAAATAAACTGCAAGTCTTATATACATACCAGATGGTTAGGCAACCTGTGATATCATGGGTAGGATTTCTAAAACAAATATATCAAAACTCAGAAATTCTGCATGCAGGGATCCATACAATCTTTGTCTGCTGCTAGGGACAGGGCAAAATTCATTATCATAATCATTTACAAAATGAAAGTTGAACTGCTTTATGTACCAATAAAAGTGGTCAAACAAAACACCCGTGAGTCACACGTATGTTCTGCTGAAAATAAAAAGCCAAGCTTTGTTTCTAGCTTGTTTATGCCTTCCATCAGTATGGCTGATACTAACCTCTGGGAGAGCAACTCACTGTTCCTCTTTGGTCTCATGTGTACCACTGACATGAAGTTGAATGGTTATATGGAAACAACTGCTAATATTATATTGCCAAGTCTGCTACTAGAAAAGCTGGTTCACTGTGCCATGGCAAATATTTTAGACATCTAGTCTGGTGCTTCTGCTATGTACTTGATGAAATCAAGATTCTTGATGAAATCCAAAGTAGCATCTTCAACATTATCAATCTTGACCTGGCATCTCAGTTTCAGTCACTTTCCCACCACCATAATGTAGCTTCCCTGTGCCTTTTCTATAAATATCTATATGGTAATTGTTTGGACCTTTCCTATTTGGTACTGCAACTTCACAAATTTAAGCCAGTACTTGATTGGCAGTTAGGTCTCATAATTTCACTGTTGAAATTGCTAGTTGTAACCAGAAGTTCTATGCTAATAGTTTCTTCTCTCACACTTATTGATTGTGAAACTCATTTCCATCTTTACTGTCAACTATCATCTTCAAAAGTTTAAATGCAACATCAATCATCATCTTTGTGTTTGTTTTTTTTTTGTTTTCTTTTACAATAATGTTCACCCTGAATAAGGCAAAAAATCCATTCAAGATACAGGGTTATAGAATAAGGGGCACAGTTTATTGGGATATGTGGGGAAGATAATGGTTAACCCTACACTTGAACAGGTTAAAATTGCAGTGATCAGGAAGCATCCTCTAGAGGGTCAGTTCCACAAAGCAGTGGCTCATGGGAAGATGATACTCAAGTGGAACACCAAGGGAATGTGAAAGGAATGAAGGTGGTTCACTACAATGTGTGTGGCATAGTGGGACTTAGCTATAAATGTAAGAACTAGTGGAACTAAGGACTGTAGTTTATCTGAACATTTGCAATGTTTCATCCATGGGAAAGGCAATGTTTCATCTGTAGGGTGGAAAATAATCATTCACAAAGACATGGAGATGCTTTTGAAACTGCCCAGTCTTCACTCTCCAGTCTTGATAGACTGGGCAGTTCTTGCCAATATATGGTAGCAGTACTCCATTTTTAGCCTGATTTGACTCTTGTAAAGGTAGAGGATAGCAAAAGGAGTCAGGTACTTACTGGAGCAGTATATCACTAGTTTGGTTTGTCTCCTTAAATCATGTTCTTTTATTGTCCTCTGTTTCTTTCACTCAACCTTTTGCATCTTAGTGACTTTTATCACCTTGCTTGGAGTGATATATATATATATATATATATATATATATATATATTGGTAGGACGTGCTCATTTTGCTGATCTTGGATGTATATATAAATGGCTACATGTGCATTTGGCATGTTTTGCTACACCTCAGATTTGTTCATTTTTCTATGCTTAAACATTAACATTCTGCATGAATATTACTTCCCTTTTCCCTGCATTATTTTTAAAGGCCTCTCAATTGCAGTATCCTTATTGTTAATTTCACTGTTAAGCTGTTTTCTGCTTCCATACCAGGTTATGACAACACAACTATGAAATTCAAACTCACAATTGTTCAGGGATCAGTCACCTTCAGTGGCATGATAAACTTTTGTACAGCAAATGAAGTCATATACAGAGTAATTTTATCTTCATACAGACCTTAGGAAAAATGTTGCAAACAAAACCAAGAGTTGTCTATATTTCTGAGATGAGTATTGTAATTATTTACATTATTTACATTGTTTGGACTGTTGTCCTCAACTTTATTGTCCAATCACCTGAAGAAGGCTGGAGCATACAATGGCTGAAACATGAATATAGCAATAAAGATAAGGACAACAGTCTGAATAATGTAGATAAAACCAAGAGTTGTATGCTACTTTTGCTGATTTGACAAAGTAATGTGACATCACAAGTAAGTCAAAGTCTCTTGAAAATTCCAGGCGACCAGAGTTTCACACTCTGCCTATTCAACTGTCGTTCAGCTTGATCCAAGTCAGATATGACAGCCACTCACAAAATCTATTCTCAATTGCAAACAGAGTAAAGCAGAGTTGTGTGATGGATGACATGGTTTTCCCTATTCTTTAGCGTAATGTTGAAATGGGTTACAAAGATGTGTATTCTAGTGTGCCAAATGCAAGTGCTGGCACCATCATGTTATTTATTTCAGTACCCTCCTCCCTGGCATAGTTCTTCTTCAGTATGGCACACTTATTTTCTCCCAAAAAATTCCCAGTGCAACATTTATTTAAACTGGAATGACTATTCCAGATGGTAATTGTATTTCATACAAAAAAAACACATACATATACCTATATACATATACCAATGGTTCAACCTAAAGTAGTGGTTCTCAACTATTTTTTATCAATGGATCACTTTTACTCCTAATGTTTTTTTTGGTGAATCCCCATGATCATTTGATGAAAAAAAGCTTCTTTTTTTTTTACTAAAAGATAAGTTTAGGAATTGTATTACTGTAGAGTAGTGGATAGCAGCTCGGATTGAGGAATCGGAGAGCTGAGTTCAAATTCTAGTCAAATCCATTACATTTACTTACATGCTAATGCCCTTGGGAAAAGTATGAATCCTCTTCTTCTCCCCCAAACTATGGGTAAATAGCAGGACAGACCAGATTCTATAGCCTTGGATGGCAACTGGTCTACCACAGAAAGAAATGGCAACCTACTGCAGGAAAAATCTGCCTAATCAGTCATGTATCGAAAGATACATAATCGCTTAAGTGTGTATTACATATGACACATAACTGACTGACTGAAATGTATATGCTTTATTTCAAACTAAAACTAATTTAATGAAAATAATCTTGTAATTAACAACTAAATTCTATGGAGCATTTATGTACACTAGTAAAATAATTCCTAATAAACCATTTTTAAATGTAGTATAAAAAGGGCATTAACTTACATCACTTGATCTCATTTTCTACTAAATTTAGAGTTGTATTTCTATTTTTAGTATTTTAATATGCTGCAGATTACTGTAGAAATTCCAAATCTCAGTTGTAACAACCATTTCGAAGTGACCACTAAAATATTACTGTGGCACCCACATTTGCTATTTCTTGTGTAAATCCCAAGTAATGGTTCATAGGGACCCTAGTTGAGAAGCTACTAAGATAAAGCTAGTCAGAGAATTGGATGAGGTGTGTCTTGTCAGCTCTTCAATAGGTAAGTTTCAGCTTTGTAAAGAAACCGGAACTCTTTGGGATGGAAATAAGTCATCCTCCATCAAACTGCATCTAAACACCCACCTTCATACTCATCAGTCCAAAAAAGTTGGAAGTAGTTCCGGACTCCTCCCTTCCCAAGTAAGTGTCATACTGTCTGGTTGGGCGAAGATAAACAAAGCCTTCAGTAGATAAACATACCTTAAACAACAAGAACCTTGAGAAAAAAAACATAAAAATAATTAGTTTCAATCCTCATGCTCTCCACCCTTTCTTAACATGAATGTTGGGTCATCTACCAGCACCATCGAGATCCCATCAAATACTTCTGTCAGCAATGCTGTTTTATCATTCTCAATGTGCACTCAAGTGACTTCAAAACAAATACCAAACGTTCTCAAGACAACCCGTGCCACAAGCATTGAAGCTATTCTGCAAAAGGCTCAACACTGAGCAGGCTATGTTGTAAGAATCAAGTTTGTAGGTTCTGCAAGCTGTATTTTTTGCTTTGAGTAGGTTCCTTATCATAGTTTATTGGAGATCCTTTGCTATACAGTTCTTACCTCTTTGGAAATCTCACTTTAGGGATATTGACAAAAAAGATCCTCCAGTAGAGTGAGATGGTCTCATTGGAGATCTTTATAATGTGTTTATAGGATTTGGGTTTTGGTAGGTGATTTGGGAGGTATTACGATGGGCATTAATTGATGTGTTGGTGATATTTTTTTTATTCATTTTGTTTCGCACAAATAGTGGTTTGGGGTCCTTGATGGGTTCAATTTTGTGGGGAATAGAAGTAGACATGATGCTTGTATTTCTGGCATTAAAAGGGAGGGTATATATGAGTCTTTTATAGAGATGTATTGATCTCTTTTGGTATTTTGGGAATGTTTAAGCTATGTATGTGTTTGTCTGAAATAGTTCGTTTTGCTTATGTTTATTCTTCTAAGGTCAATGACACCTTGACTTTAGAGATCTGTTTTCCTGAATACAAAGTGAACTTCTCACTCCAAGCCTTGCTTATATTTAGCATATGGTGGAGGATATGTTTTTGTTTTTATACTTCAGGATGTGTCAAGCCTCAACAATGTCTCAGCTTGCTCCCCCTCCTCTTTTACCATTTTTGTTGATTTTGTTTTTTTATCATCTTTTTTTATCAATCTAATGGATATCATTTATTTTGATTATTTTTGTGATGTCAACAAACACTCATTGCAACTTTTATAATGTCAACAAATACTCATCACTTTCGTAATGCTCATTGTAGTAGAGACTTTGTAATCGCAGATACAACTATAGTAACGCCACTGAACAAGCTGATGTTAGACACCTTCGAATATCACTTGCACTAATAATACTTGCTCGATAATACTTGCTCAAATAGTAATCTGTATAATGATCTGAATAGAGAAATAGTAGAGTGAATAGAGTAGAGAATAGCGGTCCATATAGTAATAGAAGATAGAATAAAAGTGCAGATCCAAATAGCAATAGAGGATAGGCTAGAAATAACAATTGTTAGTCGTCAGCTACTTCCTACATATATGTGTTTCCTCTATGGTCATGTGGTTTACTTAATTCAATAATGGGACTGCCTGTGTTTGCTCCCTAGCGATCTATGTTCAAATTCAAATGTTGGCAGCGACATTTTATTCCTATATAACAATTATGAATGGTAATAGGGTCCTCCATCAATTTTAACCCCAGAAGCCTTGGGAATTCAGGCATGCCTCATTCCTACTCTCAGTGTCAACATGTATTTAGGTGGCTTATTATAAGTCATAGATGTTTTAGTTTTTTTTGTTTTTTTTTATGAACCTTTATTTTCTGTACTCTCTACAGGCATCTCAGCCAACAGATGGCCTTTCTTCTCAGGGTGGGAGAATTACACTTCATGCAGTTGGCCTATTCTAGGCCTTGTCGACAAAGCAGAGTTTCATTAAATTTCACTGACAGAGAGACACTGAAAATAGGCCAATTATTGGCTCTCTTTTAATGCGTCATAGAAATGACTTAACAAATTTATTTCTTTTTAGAGTTCAAAATTGTTAATTTCAGTACTTTTCAATAAACTTACCAGTTTTCCATCAGTTAAGAGTTTGAACTGTTTATGTAATTTCAAAGCAACTTTGCTTGCACCAGCAAACAATGGACAGCATAATAGTAGCTTGTAGTTTTTGTTCTCCTCTTAAGGATAGTAAAACAATGAAGTGACTTGAAGTAATTTCTGCAATTCTTTTTACCATTATCAAAATCTCACACCATTTTTGCTTTCTTCATTAACTTAGAACTCTTTAAAACAAATATATTAGAATTAACCTTGTCGACTGACATGAAGTGTAAAAATTATAGTGAATCAATTGCTAGGTCTACTGCAAGAAAATTCAGTTCACTGTGTTGTGCTAGACAATTTTCTTGTCAGAAACTATCTTACACCTTTATAAATCTATCATTTGTCTGTGCATTGAATATTGCTGCAACATCCGGTCTTTTGCTATGTATCTAGAGATCCTTCACAAAATCCAAAGGAGAATTTGCAATATTTTCAGTCCTGACCTGGCATCTTTGCTTCAACCATCTTCCCACTGCTTTAATATAGTATCTCTGTGCCTTTTCTATAAATATTTTCATGGCAATTGTTCTGATGAGCTTTCTTTTTCAATACCTCGACTTCATGAATTTAAACAGACTGGCAGCTAGGTCTCATCTTTTTACTGTTGAAACTGCTACATGCAACCATACATTCTATGCCAATAGTTTCCTCTCGTACTTTTCACCTATAGAACTCTCTTCTGGCTTCTTACTTTCCTGTCAACTACAATCTTCAAAGTTTAAATGCAATATCAAGCATTATCTTTTGTCTTTTTGAAACCTGTTCTTTTTTTGTTCTCTCTTCCCAATAACATTTTCTCAGTTGCTTTCACTCCCAGTAAGCAATTGTGTTTTAGTGGTTTTATCACCTTACTTGGGATGAAATGTTTAAATAAATAATGATAACATCTGAAGTAACATCAGCTTTTACTAACCCAATTATGTATGGGAAAGTAAAATGCTTCAATCATGAAAAAGTGAAATCGTTTCCAAAGGTCAAAAAAGATGTTGAGGACGTCTCAGTAATGTGAACTTTGGAAGCCTGTTTTGAGAGGTTAGTTCACTCCTATTTTGAAAGATCTAGTTTCCAACTATCATAATTTAACTCATTCCCTAGTTTAGACGGCCATTTTGAAGACAATTCTGTTACCAGTGTTAAAGATTAGACAGCCAAGAAAACTTATAGAAGGAATATTAATAAGGAGATCATGGTGACATATGTTCATCAGACAATTGCAAAATGGTTGCATTATCATTCTCTGGATGGCAATGATACTCTGCAGAATTGTTTTGCTATTTATTACAAGCTAAAAAAACACTTGAGTCAGTTTTAACAGACACCATTAACACCAACTATGCTGCTTAACAGAGAACATAACTATAAAAATATTTTTCTCCTTACAGATGTCATTAGTTTTATTTGTAAATAACTTAGCAAGTGAGTTCCTAATCGTATGGAATTACTTAACTTTCATTACCATCTTGTATAAAAATGAATTCAATTTATATATTAAATGTTGGTTGGGTACAGCAGATCAAAAGGCATGAAAAATATTTGTAATCATCACTAAACCATGAAATCACCAAACCTTATTTCAAATAGGATTTTTTTTAATATATAAAAAAAATTTACAAATTTAGAAAAAGAAAAATCTTCAGGTGTGTAATAAAATCTGAGAATATGAAGTAGAATTCATTTTATTATTGTAACTCTTCAAAATCTGTAGACTATTTCTAAAGTGAAGTTAGTTTTAGCAAACATTCAGTTGATAATTCTCAGTATTAATTATAAAGAAGTTAGAATTTTTTAGATGAAGCATTCACTTGTTCACTAGTATTTCTTTCATCTTAATTTCATTTGCTTTTTATTATAAATTGTCATTCTGTGATCATAAGAAAGCAAGAGAGACCAAAAATTAAAAATCAGCCATCAGCAATAATTTAACTTACATTCTATATCAGGTTTCAAAGGAAAATAAGGAATGAAGCCATATGCTGAGTTTTGAATGACAGCTACCAATTGACTTTCATAGTCTAATTGGTAAAGCAGCTACCATGAGACAGCAGGTTTCTACACTGTTTACTAATGATTATGGAACAATGATCTGAGATTTACAATCAAAAGCAACAGAAATTAAGATTAAAGAAATATTAACTAAAATTAATAATATCTGACAATTCTCAAATTAATATAGAAGCTTGACTGAATGAGCTTTCCATCTAAAAAGAAAATTCATTGCTTATAAGAGCATCAGTAACAAAATGCATAAATATGTCCAAAAATATCAAAAGAAAAAATAATGCGATCTGTTCAATTCGCTAAACATTGTTTTAGTATCATGCTTTTGAAATAAGTTTGTCAAATAAACCATAGGCTAGAATCAGGGCTAGAAACAAGCTACCAGGTACAGTAGTAAAATGAAAATTCCTACAGAAAATTATTTGCCAGTGCCCACGCTTATGAAAATGATGTGAACTAATTTTAATGTGCAAATTCTTATTTGTGCATTCTAAAAACACTACTGATAGACCAACATGCTACATAAATTGGCCACATTTCAGTTAGGAACTTTAAAGTATAAATGCAGTTCTGCTCATTGTAATTAATTCTTTTGAATCTATGTTTGAAATAATAATAACTATTTCAATATATTGAGTGGATAGGAGGGTTGCCTATTCCCGACTGATGTCAAAGGTCATTGTTTAAGACCAGTTAATAGGCAGGATCTCAAATACTCATTTTTAAGACAGGTTTGAAAGTTTGGCATAATACAATTTATTGTTTTTTACTTTTATCTGTCTTCATTTCAGACTCAGGTAAACTCACTATCTAAATCTCTTAATATCTATGGTTTGTTTTGTAACTGGTAGTATTGCTTTTCCCATTGGCACCAAAAGTCAATGTTTGACCTTCTTCAGGTGAAATTTCTCTTTGGGGGTTAAGCTTGATTTTTTCTTTTATCTCTCTTGAAAAAATCTCAGAAATCTCTTTTTTTTGTGGGAGGTATGATTTTTCATGCTATGCAAGAACCTCTAAAATTTAACACAAATATGACTAATGAATAAATAAAATTTAATTTGCATATAATACTTTAATAAAGAGTGTAGTTTATGAAGCAACAGCAGATTAGACAATTCATAAAATTACAAACAAAATAAATTTTTTAAAAATTATGATAATCCAAAATATTCATTAAATGTTTTACTAAGAATTAAAATTTAAATTAAAAAAAAAAAAACATTTTATATTCTAGTGAAAAAATACAGAAATTTAATGATTTTTTTAATTAAAAAAAAAAAAAAAAAAAAAAAAAAATGAGGCATGCCAAGTATTTTGGAGTTCTTAAGCAAGTAGGAAATCCTATTTGCCAAGTGGATAAGATTAAAAGAAGAAAAACACAAGAGGGTCAAGTACAGGTTTGTTTGTTTTTTTTTTTTGTTTTTTTTTTGGCTATCTTTGAAGAAGCTTCATGGATTCCAATAAAAAATATTTTTGAATATTTTAAAACAATTACTTAGATATGTACAGATTGTGAAATGCCAATTTTTGACATTTCAACAAAAAGTAAAGACATCTTTTCTAATTTTGAGAAAAATCATTATTATTTGAAATGTTGTTTGGACTAGTGAACCCTATATTTACACTTTAAGTGTTGTTGTTACGACATTCATCCTACAACCTACTTTGAGTATATAGTCTGTATGAAAAGGGAGAGAGTGGGTAGAGTAGGTTTTTTTTTTTTTCAGAAAATGATGAACTAGAAGGAAATGGGGGGGGGATCTAGAAAATGTAGTCTATTTTCAATATGTAGGATAGCTTATCCTTATGCAAGAAAGAAAATATGTGCATAAGTAAAAACAAAACAAAAAAAATATTTATGCGTTTCAAAAAAAAAAAAAACTATTTAATATAACAAAAATGTTTTAAAGTTAAAATGAACTGAACCCATGGGTGTTTACAACAAAGTTTTTTTTTTGTTTTTTTTTTTTTACATTATTTAAAGTTTGACTAATATCCTCATCTTTCAAATTAAAATCACATTTCAGTTATAGTGTCTTCTAACCTTCAAGTGGCTTTCAATTCAAGTGACTGTCAGGTAATTTCAAACTGAACACTTTATATACCCTACAAGGATAAATTCTACGATACATGTCTAGTGATATCTAATTTTTTTTCATTGCTCAGTTATTGCTAGTCCCATTTCCACTGAATCTGAGTTTGTACCAGGGATTGAACTCAATTACTATGCTATCAAATTTACAAACCAAGACAGCAGCAAGAAGAGGCAATAAGAATATTTGGTTTAAAACTCCAAGTTCTAGATTCAGGATTGTCCCACAGGACAATAGCCTAAAAGATTAAAGCATTGATTCATGAATTTGGTGGTATAGTAATTGGGAGTTCAATCCTTACACTGGGTAGTACAGATTCATGCAAGATGTCCCTAAATATGATTCACTAAAGGTCACTCAGTCCAACAAATACCTGAAAATGACCAGAGGATACAACTGCCCAAAATTATGATAACAACAACAAATATGGAGACATTACTTTGAATGTAAATGGTAATTCCTCATCTCAAAAATTCAGACAAAAATTAAGTTTAACCATTGTGTTAATACCTGAAAAACATCTTCAAGTGAATTTTTCCAAAATTCGCTTGAAGATGAAACAGAACTAATGTTTTTGATTTAATTATATAATTGAATTTGAAGTTTTTAGTTTCTGTTTTTGAAACATGGTAATTCCTGTGTAACGATGAAACCATATTTTTAAATCAGTTAATTTATAATATTTATGCTCTGTAAATTTACACTGAGCATTGTTTTGTAAAATTAAAAATATCAATAAGAATGCCGGATTATATATCTTACTGTTCTTTCTTTTTTTTTTTTTTTACTATAATATATATATATATATATATATATATATATATATATATATATATATATATATGAAAATTTCTCCGATTTAACCAGTAGAGAGACAATATTTATGAATAAAAATGACAATAGGAAAACTGGTAATTGCTGACGCATTTCGTCCAATGTGGACTTTATCAAAGCAAAATACGAAAATGAAATTAAATGGATATACTAAGATCTTCAAACAATAATAGCACTAATATTTCTGAAGCAGGCATTTATAGAATAAATTGCCAAAACTGTTCCTCTCAATATATTGGAGAAACAAGAAGAAGTTTGAAAAAACACATTTATGAGCACAAAAGAGACCTCACAAAAAACAACTTAGCTAATGCACTAGTCATACATAGAAATAAATTTAACCATAATTTTGATTTTAAAAATGCTACACTCATAAAAAAAAGAAAATAACTCACTCAGAAGGAAAATTCTGGAGAGTGCCGCCATAGAAAATTACCCAAATATTAATCTACGCCCAGGTTTTTTCCCTATTTCACCTTTCTTAACAAAATTAATGCTCTTACAAACAAATATACACAACAGATTCATAAAATCAAACGGAAATAGTTGAATACATCAACACAGATATAATGACAATATTCTCCACACATGACAATTACTGACGTTATTTTTCAGTTAAAAATATGAAAATAGCATTTCTCTACATTCCAGTTGCTAGGTACATTCTGTTTTTGTTTTTATTAGTTACTTTGTTCATTTAATTTCATTTTCGTATTTTGCTTTGATAAAGTCCACATTGGACGAAACGCGTCAGCAATTACCAGTTTTCCTATTGTCATTTTTATTCATAAATATAAATATATATATATATATATATATATATATACACACACATTATTAAAGGTGTGTGTGTGTGTGTGTGTGTATACATATATATATATATATATATATACACACACACCTTTAATAATGTGTAATTTATAAAGTAGCCACAGTAAGACATTAACAATAATAACTAATAGAAATAATAAAAACAATTATACTATAATAAAAGCTATATGACAGGTTTCTTTTTATCATATACTTTAACAATGCCAGCATACAGATTTTTTCCTTATTAAGTCAAGAATTGTTACCTATTCATTTACACTGATGTGTCAAAAGGGTATCAGTATGTAAAAGTAATAGGAAGTGACACCACACTAAGTTATCATCATTGCCCAGACTTACATCAGTTGTGCTCTGACATCTGGTCAGTTAATGTGAACACTGACTAGGCTGTTCATGTTAAAACAAAGTGAATTGTCAGAGATCCAATAGTAGGCGCCTGTCAAGTCTGTAGACATTAAAGTTCCTTGATCTAGAGTGTCCCTTGTATTGTGAGGAGTGGAAGAAAAAATTAATACGTCTTTCCACAAAAGTTTAAACACCTACAGGAACTGTATAGTCAAATGTAATAACTGTCAAGGGAAACCTTCACTTATACACATTTCCTTTTATAAGTGCGTGTGTGTATGAGTATACAGCTACGTATATGTATGAGCTACTGTATACACATCCACAGATATTTTAACCCCCCGAAGATGGTCTCAGATGAGACTGAAAGTACTTGGGAAAATAAAACTTATTTGAAAGTAAATCTTGGTATTTTTCTTGATCAATTTTCTACAGCCACCAAGAAAGAAATTTGTGGACTTGAAAGGATTAAAACTAAAATAAACAGACATAGTATGTCTAAATTATTTAACCAAACATGCTTAATGTGTATACATATATACAGGGTGTCCCAAAATAATGTATACACTCTTTGAATTGTTATAACTTATTCAATTTATGTATTTTGGCTTGTAAATAAGATTAATGCAAGAGAAAGAATACACATTTAAAGAATTTGAGAGTAAAATATACAAAAAACATAGAAAATTAACTTTAATAAGATAAAAGCTACTTAGGGTAATGGTAGAATGTTCATATAATGATGAGTTCACATCAAATGCTCAAAATGGTTGTCGTTCTGTTCAATACACTTTTCATATCTTGAAGAAATACAAACGTCCAGTATCATTTCCTCTGGTATTTTGAGCAAATTCTTCTTCAATCGCTACTCTCATTTCAGCAATTGTTTCAGGTTTCCTGCTGTAAACTTTGTCTTTTAGATACCCCCACAAAAAGAAATCCAAAGGTGTCAAATCTGGTGATCTAGGTGGCTATTCAAATGTCCCTCTTCTTCCAATCCATCTGTTTTGCATATTTTCATCCATATAAAAAAATGTATTATGAACTATTAATATTTAAAGAGTGTATACATTATTTTGGGACACCCTGTACGTGTTCATGTCTGACATAGAACATTATTTAGCAAACTCATTTTGTAGTCTATTGCTAATGAATTTGATCTTCCCTGGGGGGTTCAATTAATTCAGCCTTATACCACATCAAATTAAGCTTAGCTAATAATGTTTTTGTTTTTTGTGTGTGTCTATGTGTGTGTGGAGCAATGGCAACTTTGGCTTCCAGGGGGGGGGGGCAATATTTAAAATATTTGTTTAACAAAATTTAATATACAATTTAGAATATATTCAATAGGATTTAAGCATCTAACTACAATTGGTGAGATATGTTTGTGTGTACATGCACTGCCAACAGGCCATTGTATGAAAACCAACATGATTATTTTCCTTTATTTTGAAAAATAAAGCAATCACTCTCGGTCTTTGGAGTTTAACAACTTATCTGATCCATTTTTTTAACCAGCTGTCTTACATTTCACTTAAACAGAAGACAATTTTTGCAAATGATTTGCATGATTGCCATGTTGCCTCTCTTACATAACCTGTAATTTATTTTCATTTATTTAATAGATAAAAATAGAGTGAGCAGTAATAACTATACAAATATTTTTGAGTGGTGGGTACTATTAGAAAATACAACATTTCTTCCTTTCTTTAATTTTCAATCCATTTCTATCATAAAATCATATAAAAGGGATTTCTAGAGTAAAATCAGCAATGTGTTTACAGGGAACAGGCATTAAAGTAAAAAAAGCTTCAAATTCTATAAGAAATGAACACTTATTTCATTTAAACATGAATTTCTAGTACCTTGTTTCTATAGTAAATTCCATTAATATATTGTCATGTAATTCTTTTTCTTAATTCTAAATCATCAGGTATCTGTTTCTTGATGGAAATACAAATCAGAAGACAGCCACTCTTAAACCAGTGTCTATCTTTAAAATTATCAAATTCTGCCCAAAGTTAAGCAGCTTCATTCTTTTGCAACTGATGTTCAGCAAAAAAATAATTGTATGAATTTAACATTCTCAGATATAGCCAAAAAAATTTTTTTAAATTATAACTCACTCATTGCTTTGTTTTCACTTTTTAAATTCATCATAAAAATACCCGAGCTTATTTACTAAGGATTTGCAATCAGGTGTTTGTGTTGCAAAATATGTATATTGCATAGGGAATATATGTCACTAGAAAAATGTTGTTGCTTTTAACTAATATTTGGTTTAGTGATGAAATAAATAATACTTTTTTAATAAAATAAAGTTTTAAATTATTTACTATGAACTGATTTTTTTTTTCATTTGAATAAATAAAGGTTTTTTTTTAGTTTTGTGATATTTTGTCTGTGTCATGTAGACTACACAATATGGGTACTCCGACATGGCATAATGGTTAGCAAGCTTGTCTTTCTAGTTCAATTACAATTGAGTAGCAAATTCAATCCTCACTGGCTGGTTCAAAATTTTGGCCTTGTGCCACATCAAAGCTACACTGAGAAAAGTCATTTAGACAGCTCAATATGAGGTAATGGTTAGCAAGTTTGTTTCACTAGTTCAATTACAATTGAGTAATGAGTTTGATTCTCATTGGGTGCTCCACACTTTCGGCCTTGTGCCACATCTAAGCTATACTTAGAAAATCACCATCTAGACTAAATAATTAGTAATACATTAGTTTATTTAGCTAATCATTAGAAATTATTAAGCTCATTCGTAATAGTTTGGGCAGAAATGTATTAGCCTGACTCATATTGTTACAGTAATAAACAAAAGCTTGTTTATTATTTACTTCTGTCTTAATAACAAGTCTGATCAGTTTAATAAAGTCAAATTGACAGCTGACCTACAATATTTTGTTAACTGAGGCAAGATATGGCTTGTTAATTTTAATGCCTCCAAAATGAAACTGCTCTCTTTCATAAATTATCTGCTAGGAAAGTTAATTCACTGTGTCGTGTTAAACAATTTTTCTCAACAGAATCTATCATTCAATCATGCATTGAATATTGCAGTTACATCTGCTTTGGTGCTTCTGCTATTTAGAGATTCTTGATGAAATACAAAGAATCTGCTATTGATCCTGATCTGGCATCTCAGCTTCAGTCACTTTTCTGTAAACACTTTCATGATAATTGTTCTCTATGGTACCTAGACTTTATGAATTTAAGCGTACTACTAGATTGGTGGCAAGATGTAACCATAAGTTCTATGCTAACAGTTTCTTCTATCACACTTTTTGCTTGCGGAATTCTCTTCTGGCTTCTTGCTTCCCAGTCAACTTTGATCTTGAAAAATTTAAATGCAATGTCAATTGTTATCTTCTGTCTTCTTAATTCCTGTTCTTTTACTGGCTTCTCTCCTTAATAATGTTTTGTTTTTCTCATATTCTCTAACACTCAGTAATCCCTTACATCTTAGTGGCTTTATTGCCTTTCTTGGGGTGAAATGATTAAAAAAAAGCTGAACCAAGTTGAAATGAATCTGCCTGCCAGCAGTAGTGTCAATAACTCAGATAACATCAATATAGGAATAGTTAATATAAGTCAACATTATGAAGGTGAAACAATTGATATTTTTTACAACTTATCAACCCTTACTGGCTATTTAAAACCAAAACATGCTTTTAGATTGCATGAATAATTCTTTTTTGCGAGTGAATATTGTATTAATTTTTTGAAAAGAACAATGATTTTTTTTTCAGATACGAGTCCTGGTATTTAACCCATAGATGGGGAGGTGAGATTGATTCATACCGTTTCCAAGGGTATTTGCACATAAGCGAATGTAAGAAAACCCAACTGGAATTTATACTCTGCTCTTCAATTCCTCATTCCAAGCCACTATCCAAAGTTGAGACAAAGCTGTATTCCTTAGAAAATAGTGAATTAAAGCTACTGGGGAGCTTGAATTGTTACAAGTCAATGACAAATGAGTGTTTGTTCTGTTCTGCCAAGACATTTGCATCTTGGTCTGAAACAACAGTTGGGTTACTCGAATTGAGCCCAAGTATGTGAATTACACATACATCATATATACATACATATGTATATATACATACACACACATACACATCAATAACATCATAGCCTTATGATGAATTAAAAGTCACTTTTCCACTATAAAGTTGCCTCTCTATCTCTTTTCTATAAATACTTTCATGGTAATTGTTCAGATGAGCTCTTTGCTATTTTATCTAGACTTTTTGAATTTAAGCACAGTACTAGACTAGAGATTCCATTAACTTACAGTTGAGCTAACTAAATATAGCTGTAAGTTCCATGTTAACATTTTCTTTTCTCACATTTCTTGCTTGTGGAGTTCCCTTCTGGCTCCATGCTTTCCATATAACTTTAATCTGCAAAAGTTTAAATGCAATTGCTCTGTTCTGATTACTCTGTTCTCTTTCTGCTCATTAATGTTTCTGTTCCTAATTCTCCGAAACCCTGTAACTCCTTGTGTCTTAGTGGCTTTACTGCCTTGCATGGGGTGATACCAATTAAAAAACAAAATTATTAATCTTGTAGATCAAACATGTCATGCCATGTGCGAGTTACAAATTATTTGCGTCAAAAGAAGAATCAATGAACCAAGTTCAAATTCTAGCCTAGACTACTGTACTTTTGCTCAAATGCCCTTGGGAAAAGCATATATTCATCTCTTCTCCTCCCAGCTATGGTTTAAACATTAGAGTAGGCTCAACTCTTTAGCCTCAATTGGCAATCAGTTAAAGGGAAGGACTACTCTGATTTCAAAACCATGGAGAAAGCAACAGAAAACCATTCCACCATCTTTCTCAAGGCGGCATGGTAATTCTCAGATAATAAATAAGAGGAAGCTGTGGTGAGCCATGACTACCCAGGTCCTGAAGGGATATGGGATTAAAATATGAGAAAAAGATAATACATTATCTACACAGTGAAAATCTTGGATCAAAATTCAGCTCCTAAATTGAAGTGCCAAAAAATGAGAGAGAGTTACCTGTTTGGATCCTCCCTTTTCACCTGGATAACAGCAAATACACTACATAGAATAGAGCTAGAATGGAGTTTATAAGACTGTATCTATCCAGGCATTTTCTAGAACTGTTTTATTAATTTTAGCTATTTTTGAAAATTTCTAAAATTCTTTTTTTTTTTTTTTTTTTTTTTTTAAATGTAAAAAATTCTTCTCCACTTGCTAGCAAGGATTTTACCTACACACACTTTTACCTGCACTGAATTCTATCTTTAGAGATGAAATCTGGTAAATTATGGATATAACATCATTATCATTATCATCCTCCACTGATAAAGTTGAATGCTTTGCCAGTAAATTCTCCTCAAACTCTACTCTTGACTCATCTGAAATATTGCTGCCAAACTTAACTTTTAGAACTGAATCTCTGTTGAATGATATGCATATAACCCCTTCTATAGTTTCTGTCACTTTCCCACCACTGTAAGGTTGCCTCTTTATGTCTTTTCTATAAACACTTTCATGGTAATTGTTCAGATGAGCTCTTTGATACCTTGCCCTTTTGAATTTAAGTGCAGCACTAGACTGGTGTTGAGATCTCATCAATTTACAATTGACTAGATGTAGCCATAAATTCTATACTAAAAGTTTCTTCTCTCACACTTCTCACTTGTGGAACTCCCTTCCGGCTCCATGCTTTCCAGCCAACTTGAATCTGCAAAATTTTAAATGCAATGTGAATCACTATCTACTGTCCTCCTGATCACTCTTCTCTTTTTGCTCATCATTAATGTTTCTGTTCCTAATTCTTCCGCACCCTGTAATGCCTTGTGCTTTAGTAGCATTACTACTTTGTTTGGGGTGATACCGATTAAAAAAAAATATATATCCTGGTTATTTAAAGATTTTTTAATAGATTGCATAGAAAATTTGTGCATGGATTAACTAGTTTTAAACAAAAGTGGGTTTGTTTTTAAGCAAAACAAAAAAAAAGAAAGAAAAAACCTTTCCATGATTCCTGTACATACTCATAATTTATAAAACAAACAATAAGCCCCAAAATTAAATGTTAGAAAAATTGATTTAGTAAACGGTTAAGGGAGATAATTTGCAAAATTTTCGAAATGGTTTACAAAGAGCTTTCCCAATTTTTCTCCATTGATGACGTTAAAATTAATTTTTTCACAACAAATTACTTAAGTTTTGTTAACATAAATAAAATTCAAAATTAATTTAAAAAGAAATACTTCAATGAAAAATTTAGTTAATAAAGAACATGTAATTAATTATAATTAACGATACATAATTGTGTTATATAAATTTGATGAATAAAAATTTAGCTTTTCTTTTTAACATGATATATGCACTTGATGGAAAGAATTTGGAAGAATGTTTGAAAGATATGCATTTTATCATCTAGCATTTTTTTAACTTGTACATTTCAAGGTCTTTAAATCTTGTCATAGCTAAAAATCTAATTTTACAATTTGCATATATTAAAAAGCTGTAGAAATATTTTAGCATATTTTTGTTTAGCCATAGTAAGATGTAAATTTGCATCCAAACCCAAAAACTAATTTCCTTTTTTATTTTCTGCCATTAATAAAGTTTGGTTATTTTTTTATATTTCATACAATTCATATTTTCTAATCATTGAAAAGATGTTTATCAAAGAGATTTTTCATCCAATCATATTCTTTTATTTGGATATTTGAGCTGTGCACATGTACTCACTTTTCAAGCAATGTTAACTGATCAGAGATGAAAGAATTAATACAACATTCATCAATTTGAGAACATTTGAATATTTCCCTCTTTTACTTTTCTTTTCCAGATCAATATTTTGTCTATTACTGTACAATTTTTTTTCTAAAAGTCCTAGGGTATTTTCTCTCTTTCTTTACATGTTGGTATTTATTTTATTTAAATATTCAGATATGTCAAAAAAAAGTTGTACCAATTTGGTAAACGAAAAAATTGTTTAGAATTAAATAAAAACTGAGTTTGCTGATTCCTTTGAAAATGTTTAAACATCATTTCCCTCACTCAATTTATATAAGCAAAAAACACTTAAAACCCTGCTCTTATGTCTTCACAAAGTAAGCCATCTTGATTGAAAATGCCTACTTTTCAGATAGATAAATTGTTCCATAATTTTAATTCCCTTCAAATTGTGTAAATAGTTCTTCACAATATAAAAGGCAAGGAGTGCTTAGAAAATTTTAATTCTCCTTTTCTGCCAAAACTGTAAAGCCTTTTCATAAAGGTAAACCATTTGTACTTAATCCTATGCAATTTATCCATTTCAACTGTTTTCATTCAAAAAGGGAAATTTTAAGTGAAAAATTTACAGCAAAATTGCTCAAAAATTGTTACCGTTACTCAAATGTATATAAATTTTTTTTTAAATGACATGTTTCTTCAAGATGTAAGCACCATGACCCTCCATAGATACTTTTTTTTCCCCTATTTGTGAATCGCTATACATTCTTGGGAAAGATAATGGAATGGTTTCCCATTGTCTTCTCCACAGTTTGGAAAACAATGGCTGTGCTTGTGCTAATTCACTAAAATCTGTTAACTCATCAAGATGCAATAGAAACATCTTATCATTTGCCAAACTATTTTTTATTTATATTTTCAGACATCACTTTAATCTGTTTTCCATTTGTGCTGTTTGCTGAAGGAATCTTTCATATTTAAAACTCAAATTCAGAGTCATTTCATTGTTGTAACTATTACAAATTTTCTTGGCGCTTTCTGTAACTGTATTTTTCAAGACTTAATTCATGGTTCAAAAAGTGCAAAATTAATAGACGAGGTTTGTTCTAATAAGCTTGCTGGGAGGTTCAGAACATTCATTTTATATTTTATATTTTAAACATGGGATCTCTCTCACAAGCAATGAATTCAAAATATTTTTTTTATACTTTTGTCGAGATATTAATTATAAGCCATTGCCAAAAAACAAGAACCATATACTAATAGTTGCTTCTAAATTTTTTTGTAGGAAATTTTCTGAATCTACCACCAAGATATGTAAGTAATCAAACAGTAAAATATACACAGATAGAGAATCCTACATACACTGACACACTAATGTATGATTTGGATACAATTTTTTGATTCAATTATATTTATTAAATTTGGAATCTATGTTCTTAATAAATGAATCAAATTCAAGTTTGTTTTTTTTTTGTTTTTTTGAGGGGAGATCAACTCTGGTGGATAATATAATTACTAAAATAAGCAAAAAGGAATTATCACACAATGACTATTAGTTTATAAATCACCAGCATGTATGTAATAATAGTGGGAATCAAGAGATCTAAAATAACACATTTCTGAAACTTAGCCACAATAAAAAAAAACAGAAGATTTGAAACCAGAGTAAAAAGAATTAACAAAAAAAAAAAAAGGTCAACTATTAATTAGTTTAGTACAGTGGGCTTGCACAATAGAGCCAAGCAGACATTTGTGGTTTTGGTACCCCTTGAATGATTTTCAACTCAATTATGGGACTATATAAATCAATATTTCTAAAATTCAGTAAAACATTAGATTATGGAGAATATTTTCCTAAATTTCTTAGATTACAGAGTAGTTGAAAATTATATAATAAAGGTGCTCACATCATTTTCTTGAATTAAGTCTTACAGATAAAGTCTCCATAGAACAATATCAGATCCATCATCAGGCTGTCAAAACAGCTACTGTCAGGTTAAAAACACAACTACTGTCAGGTTAAAAAATGCATTTCTGCAACATTTTAAATTTAAGGTAAATAGTATTAGGTTGGTGCAAAAATAATGACGTAATAATGTCGTTTTTTGAGGTATTTTTAACGTCAAAAAACGACATTATTACGTCATTATTTTTGCACCAACCTAATAGTTGTTTCAAACCAAATTAAATATATTTTATTTGAGGAATATTAGCTAATCAGCTATTTTAGCAAAAAAACAAATACAACTCCTTCCAGTCAATTTAAATTATTTTTTGAAATACAGCAAAGTATTTTGCTTATTGGAAATATTAAATTTAATCTATTAGCTTGAAATTAAAACTAAAATAAAACCTTTAAGAAAGATTTTCCATTTTTAAAAATTAATTTTAAACCTGAGGTATCATGTTTTTTGGGGGGGGGTCCCTGAGATATATAAACTTAGTTGACAGGTTTCATCTTTCAATGGACTTTATTAAGGCAAATGTAAGGTTTTTATTTTGCATCACGTATTTATAAACAAAAGTAAAAATGCTGTTAGTTTTCGAAATTTTTAAATATAAGAATGCTCATAAATATACATCAGATTAACTGAAAAGTCAAGTTAAATTATGGATGGAAGATGCTAAGTGATATAATTTAATGCCTAATAAACAAGTGTGAGTAAATGTTGAATTTTTTTTATAATGTAATTATTATTTATATTATTTTAGTTTGGGATTAATTCATGTGTTATATATTTTACATAATAAAAGATTATAAATTTAAGTTTTCTTTTAATTTTTAATATTTTTGTAGTCATGTATGTTGACTTGGGAAAGGAGTATTTCTTTCAGAAATGGAGATATTTGGAAAAATCTGGGATGCAAATTTATATTTCAATAGCAACATTCTGAAGAAATTTCTGTCTAAGTATGTTACTTTCTCTTTTAATAAATGTGGCATTCTTTAGATCAAAGTTGTGGTTGAATTTATTTATCTATGACTAATGGATTTGATAAATTGTTGTGTAGGAGATCCTTTTTTGTGTTCATAGATACATTTTTTAAATTTCCCAGTGTATTGTAAGGAACAGTTGTGACAATTTATTTTATATATACCTGCTTCAGATTTTATTTTTATGTCGTTAAAATTGGATAAATTGTTTTGGATAATAGATGTTAAGGAGTTAATAGTTTTATGTCTATTTTCATCTAGTTTATTGTCATTGTTGTTGTCAATAATGTCATTATCTTTTTTTGCAGTTGTATATTTTGTATGACTTTCTATTAATGTTGCGGATGAAATAATGAGGATATTTGAGGTTTATGTTTTTTATACATATTCAGGTAAGTAATAGGAGTTGCAGATTCTTAATGCTCTTACAGAGAATCTAATTATTCCAGATTTTATTCCATTACAGAGGTGAGAATAGAAATTAATAAGGTCATTCTTGTTGGTAGATTTTCTGTAAACCTCCAACTGAAGATCATTATTAGTTCTATGTAGCATGATATTGTTGTAATCTAGAAAGGGTTACTGAATGAGGAATAACCAAAACGAAAACTAGAAATGAAATGCTAATCATTATAACATCAACAAAATACAATACTTGCCAATGGCATGAAGTAGATAAACCACTGCCAGTGGTGGACTACTTAGACAGCATATTACCCCCACTTACAATAGTGTCCAACATTTTTATGAGGATTAGTGTTCATAGTTAAGCTATATAACAGATATCTAGGAAGGGTAAAGTGTTTTTAGACTCAAATTCAAAGGTAAAATCTATTGTGTATTCAATGTTCTTTTGTTTGTTAACAAGATTGGTGGAAACTATGTCTTATTTAAGAGAACTAAGTAACTGCAAATAAATTAAATACTATTTTCACTAATGGATGATTTTTTTTCAAATAAAATAGAGGGAAAATACAATGTAGAGAATACCTAATACAAGGCAAAAAAGGTTTCTCTTTAGTAATAATGATTCACAGAAACTATTTCTGTGTTTAGGAAATTTTTATAAATAGCCTATTATAGAGCATAAATAGTAACTCAGATGTTAAAGCAGCTGGGAATTCATCAGTTATTTGATGTTAATAAATCATAAGTTATTTAATTTACCGAGTCTTATTTGAGACAAAAATAAATTAATTAATAGAAAAATAGGCACAGGCCCAGTTTACACCAGAGTCTTCAAGTAAAGGTGGCCCCTTTTGAAGGATCTTACTCCTTTACAAGGGATATAGTTGGCATAATCTAAGCCCCCACTGACAAGGCAATGCAAATATTTTTAAACTGCAGGAATACATATGAAGTTTACAAATAGATAAATCTCAATATTTTACTGAGAGAATATTAGCATATAATTCATTATCATTAAATATTTCCTGTACTTATCTCTGTTAAAAGTAGATTGGATAAAGCAAAAATTATACAACCCAGTTTTTGTTGATTTCAAGTAAATATCCAGTGTTTCTAAGTTTGTTTTTTTTTTAATCCAAATGCATTTACATTTTTGTTTTTTATCATTGTTGCTTACTTACCTTGAACAAAGCAAGAGACAATGCCTTGGTGGTGATCAGATGAGTAATCAGTTGGGCCAAATTAAATATGGCTCCATTAGATAAAGTGTTAATATCCTTGAATTTATCCCACATATTGAATTGGAATGTCATCTGTAAAAAGTGAGAAAGAAACATAATAAAAAGAATTCTGGTAATTCTTTTTGGGGTGTTTGGTTTTTATTTTAATAAGGATTTTATTATCACAAATATTTTTCATTGAATTGGTGAAAATCTTAAATCAAAAAGGAGGATTTCTTTCTGTGCAATCAAGATTGAATTTCTTCTTGCACTCACCCATTTTACTCCATTTTTTTTTTTACATTTTTGTTTTTTATCATTGTTGCTTACTTACCTTGAACAAAGCAAAAGACAAAAACTTCAAAACTACAATATTTAAGACACTTATAACCACATATATTCTAATTCAGCATGTTCCAAGGGATGTTTTCATAAACAATTTATTTCTATACTCTTTATATAAGCAAAGATATTTGTAAATTAAAACATGTAATAGTCAGCATTAGAAAAATAATACACTGATATCTCAGCATTTTCAATTTCATTCAATTTTTTGTATAAACAATGGCAATGTTAATTAATGAATGAATTGTAGAATATTCCAAACTTTTTGTTTAATAAAGGACAACTTTTTAAATTATTAATATTTTATATAAAAAACAAATATAAAAAGCTACATGTTTAGTAAAAAACATTAAATGTTTCTATTTATGTACATACATAAACCCTACGTCATTTAATTATTTTTTTTAAATAAACAATGGCAACAAATTAAATTAAACTGAAAATGAAAAAACTAAAAGAATACACAAGCAATTATTTCATTTAATAAAGTGCTTTTTTGTTTTAAAATTACAAGCATTTTTTCATGAAAGCCAAACTCATTTCTTACAAAAATTAGAACAATATTAAGTGCAAAAAAATGTTTTAAAAACAAAAAATACATGTGGCTTTAAGTGTCCAAGTATTGTACTTTTGGAGATTAAGTTGGCTGCCATGCATACAAAAGATTTAGAACAAACAACAATTAACATTGTTTTCTTTTTTATATTAACAATTACTTTTCTTTATTTAAAGAGTGGCAAAAATTAAATTAAATTCCAATAAATATTGTTATAAGAAATTAAATGACATTCTGTTTAAATATAAATATTACTATTATTAATATTGTTCATCTTGAATTTCTACATTACTGTACATTATTTTGATATAATACATGGGCAATGTTAGGTAGCCTTGCTCATACAAAATAAAAGATCTAGGAGGAAAAAATAAAAATATTGAATACATTTTAGTAAAAAGTGTCCCCTCACTTGGTCAAGCCAAGAACTTTTGAGTACCCCTTGTTGCTAAGACAATTCTTTATATATTTTCTGGAAATTAAACATTTTTCATAAAAATGAACAGATTTCAATTTTATGTTTTTTTGTTCTATTTATATAGTTTTATTTTGTTGTTTTAGGTTTCAGTTGGGTAAAAAAAAAAAAAAAAAGATGTGATTTATCAGAAAATTCTAGTGGCATTTACAGAATCTACTTTAACCAAAGTAATCTTGCAAGTAAATTACCTGAAAGCGTCTATGTAATTCACAGAATTTCTGCAGTAAATGTGCATAATAGGGATTGTAATCATCCTCTTGAACACAGCAATCAATTGTCACATGGATTATCTCCCTTTCTTGTAGCGGTTTCAATTTCAATTCCAAGAGAGATTCAAAGGCTTCAACAAAATCCTTAAAAACAAACAAAAGCAAAAATTATAAAAATAAGAATTATGAAAACTTTGTATACACTCATAGATTTATTATTACTATTATTATTATTATTATTAATACTCTGCAAAATTGCGAAAATGTGAAAAAATATATCATAATTTTAAAATATTTATGTTTTATAAATTTCAGACTACTTAAACCTTGATAGATCCAGATCCATCTACATAGCACTGCTTACAAAGGCCACATATCAATGAACATAAGCTCCATTACTAATCAGCTTAATGGACACATAACCAAGCTTATCATCCCAATTCTAATAAATAGATTGCATAACAGAATTAGATTGGAAATAAGACAAGAATGATGTTTCATTAAAGACACTGGAACAAGAAATGCAATATTTATGATTAGAATGATATCAAAGGGTAATACAAATACAGGAGCATGAATATGCTCCATAGACTATACAAAAACATCTGATACGGTGCAACACAAAGTTCTATTTGAATTGCTAGGAAAACTTGATTTATTTGGGAAAGATATTAAAATAATAGAGAACTTAGACTGAGAGAAAACTGCCTGCATATGGAGAGGAAATGAATTGAGTAAATACACTAAACTAGAAAGGAGCGTAAGACAAGGATGGGTCTTCTCACCTAATTTATTCAACCTTTACTGCAAGGCAATCCTAAGAGAATGAAGAGTCCTAACAGGATTTGTGCACAATCTTAATAATAAAAGATATGCAGATAAAACAGTACTGATGGCAGACACAGAAAAAAAAAACTGCAGAAACTCTTAGACAAAGTAGTAAAGAAAAGTGAGATGAAAGGACTAGCCATCAATTGAAAGAAGACAATGTCTGATTATCAGTAAGTAAACAGTACAGTATACAAATTATAAATTAGAGATGTTGAAATCAAACAAGTACAGAATTTTAAATATTTGGGAAGTGTTGTAACAGATGATGAAAAATTTTATCATGAGGAAAAGAAAGTATACATAGTAAAGAAATGGAAGATAGAAGAGGTGATAATGCTCTCATATATTTAATATCTGCTTAAGTGAAATGGGAAATGGCAATTTGGAATATTTTCATTTGTACCCTCTTATTTCTTTAAATAATGACCTGTATTTATACTTATGATAGTTATTAGAATATCTCGTTAAATGTTGTTAAGCTCAAATATTTAATGATGAAATAAGGTAATTTCTATGAGTATTTCATAGTTGGAAAAATTCCAAGAAACTTATTTATTAAGTTTTGAATTAAGATTCATCAGAAAATTAAAATAGGAAAAACATTAAATTTTCATGTGTACTGCTGGTAAAAATAATTTCTTTGAAACTTTTAAGTTGGATTCTTTTTATGTTTTAAAACTTAACTAAAAAGAATGCATTGAAATAAACTATTTTTAAAACATGTTGCTGTAGTTTTTAATGATATAGACAATACAGTACACAAACAAAAGAACATCTTTATTTATATTCACTTCAAAGAAATTTCCCTAAAATATAGAAATTCACAAGAAACACCAATAAACTTGTGGTGAAATGGGACCAAAATATTCCAACTGATCTGATAGGCCACAATGTCTCATCTGCCCAGTCAGAGCTGTCATTTGCAATTTAGTTAAAGCACAAGTGTGGTTCTGACTTTTTTTAAACTATCACTAATTTGCATGCATAGTCAAAAACCTGAATAAAAAGTGAGCTACATAGACAAGCAGGAGACTGGCTCCAGGACTTTGATTTTTTTCAGGACCGGGAAATTGATAATGTACATTATCTGGTCCAGTAGTAGTGTTGTAGCACTTATTGAGGGACTCTTTCAATTCATTAATGCTAAATAGTATATTGTAATTTTATTTATTGTCAGAATTACTATTTAGTTTTTGTTTTTCAGCTTTGGATTTAAACTTTTGGAATATAGGAAAGTAATTTTTCACTGGGGAGTTATTTCCAAATTCTTCTACTAATAAGTTAGTGATATCCATTAATGATTATTTCTGTGCACTTTTCACTATTTCATTTATTCATGTGCTTGTTCGCATTTATTGGTTTTACATTTATTTTTCTCACCATATCCCACACTTTCTTCACTGGTGTATTAGTGTCAAGTTGTGATACATATATTTTTTTTTTTTTTTTTTTCCATTATTCTTTTTTACACAAAAGTGGATATGAAGCAGAGGCATGTAATTGAATCCTTCCATTTGGAAAAATATGACACCTACTGACATTCATCAATGTTTGCCGAATATTTACAGAGACCAGACAAGCTAATTTGTTTTTTACCATTTGGTCGTATGGGGGTGTATACCAAATTATTTTTCTACTTCTGTTTTTTCTATGGTTTCCATTCTCATTTTTTATATAAGTTAGTTTTGGGTTTTTGTAGCCACTCTCTTTTAGAGCTATGTTATAGGAATTGATATGCTTATTGAAAATATTGTCATTTGCTGAATTTGTACTAATTCTTTTACTGATAGATAACGGTATATGTTTAATTATAGATGGGGGTGATTTGATTTAGGGTGTATATATAAAGGGTTAGTGTTGGTTTTTTTTATAAGGTGTGCATGTATTTTTATTTAATTCTAATGTTATATCTAGGAAGTTCACTTTTTTTAATTTAGTGCTAACCTTAATTTTTAAGCCCATGCTTTTAAATTGTTTATATAATACCTTTCTAATTCTATCAATTTTGAAGTTAGTTGAATTTCTAATAACCATAAGTCCATCATCTATGTACAAACCAATGTCGGTTATATTGATATCAGGGTGCGCTGTAAGGTTGTATAGAATAAAAAGACCAATGAGATCAGAAGATTCAGCTGAATCTAGTGATCCCATTGTGATATCAAAGTGGTCATAAGAATTCTTAATCCATTGCTCACCTTTATGTATAAGTACTGATTTTTTCGCATATAGGATAATGTTCTTTTCTTCACTTGTAATATCCGTATAGTGGGTGGCAAAGTTCAACGCATTCATAAATAGTTCTTGATATTGATTGGTAATAATTAATGCAATAATAGTTCTTAGATATTGATTGGTAATAATTATCAATATCAAACTGTATTAGTGTACATTTGTTTTTTTCTTTTATGTAAATAAACCAGTTTATCATTTCCTTGGTATTAATCCAAAGTTTCAGGCTTATTTTTTCTTTAATTTGTTTATTTACCCTTTCAAAGATCATTTTGCTAATTTTTCCGATATCAGGTCTTGTTGGATTTATTATCCTTGTAGTGGGATTAGCCTCAAAATCTGGTGTGTGGTCCTTTAAGGTTATGTAGCATTCTTTTTGATATAGTTGACCTACCCTATCACTGATCTTCAGTTTATCAGTGATTTCTTTACTGCTAGTGTTGATATTCCGAACTATGTTGAGATCATTATTATTCACTTTCTTGTAGTTCTTATGTAAGTCCTTATTTATTAGGTCGTTGTATTCCTTTATGGTTGTTTTATAAAAGTTTCCAGTTTTGTCGGATTTTACTCAAATTTTATCTAGGCGTTTCTGGAAGTAGGATTTCTTATCGTTGTAAAAATAAAAATATCTAAGAACACCGGATTATATATCTTACTGTTCTTTCTTTTTATTTATATATATATATATATATATTACATAAGTACAATTATATGAGACAGATGAGAACCTTGAAGCAATATCAAGAAGAAAAATAAGTTTCTCATTTTCACTGCTGAAAAGGTTTTGATAAGAAAGAAAAATATTCACCATTTTTTTTGTCTTTTTTAAATTAAGGGTATTTTGTGGCCTAACATTTGTTTATCAATAGAGGTGGTCAAATTGTTATAATCCAAAAGGTATGTTTTTTATAACCAAGTTGCTTATCACTTTTGCCTTGTCTAGTTAAAAGTTAAATTGTAATTGGTTATCAGAAAGCCAAAAGTTTTTCAATTACAAATTTTTAATTTATAAAGAAAATCTATTTTTCTTTTTACAATATAATAAAAAACCTCCTTCACATTAATTTTTCTTTACTACTATTATTGAACCCTACAAGGCATCTAAAGGTGTTAACAAAAACAAAATAAATATCACCATGAAAGATTTTTAGAAATATTTTCAAATATCATTTCTGCCATCTTCAATTCAGTTGCTTTTTACAACTTCATGAATCTCAAAAAAAAAAAAAAAAAAAAAAAAAAAAAAAAAAATAATCAACAGAAATTAAAATGTAAGAACAATTTGTTGAAAAATAATTAATAATGCTTCATCTAATAATGAATACACACTAATTAATATGGCCACATTTCGAAAGTTTGGGACGATTTCCTATGTGATGCAAGGGAGAGGACTCATGAATTTCATCAAAAGAAAACGAAGTACAAAAATACATACAATATTCAAAACCTTTTCAAGATGACATAATATGCAAAAATGCAACCTTACTCCAGAATTCATTTGTTACAGATTAAACATTGATTTTTTTTTCATTCTTAGGAAGTTGTGAAGTGTCATGGTCGCATAGATCTTGAAAAAGCTTGGAACATAAAAGAAAAAGTGTATTTACCAATAATACTTGTATCTTTTTACCCACAAAGATAACTTATTCTATTTATATACATTTGTTCAAAGATAGACAACTGATTCACAGGTTGAATGGGAAATTACTAACCTTTGTTCATAAATAGGGCATGGCATATGGGCAATCAATAACCTTTGTTTATAAATAGAACATAGCAAATAACCAATCACTAACCTTTGTTTATAAATGGTGCATAGCATATGGGCAAACACTAACCTTTGTTTATAAATAGGGCATGCCATATGGCCAATTACTAACCATTGTTCATAAATAGATTATGGCATATGGGGAATCACTAACCTTTGTTTATAAATAGGGCATGGCTTATTAGCAATCGCTAAACATTGTTTATAAATAGGACGTGAAATATGGGTAATTACTAACCTTTGTTTATAAATAGGACATAGCAAATAACCAAATAAAACCAAATAATTTTTGGTTATAAATAATGCATAACATATAGGCAATCACTAACCATTGTTTATAAATAAGGCATGGCATATGGCCAATTACTAACCTTTGTTTATAAATAGATTATGGCATATGGGTAATCACTAACCATTGTTTATAAATAGGGCAAGGCATATGGCCAATCACTAACCTTTGTTTATAAATAGGGCATGGCATATGGGTAACCACTAACCATTGTTTATAAATAAGGCATGGCATATGGCCAATTACTAACCATTGTTTATAAATAGATTATTGCATATGGGGAATTACTAACCACTGTTTATAAATAGGGCAAGGCATATGGCCAATCACTAACCATTGTTTGTAATCAGAGCATGGCATATTCGACCTAGAAAGTGACAATGAGATTGATGCGGTCCTTAGAAACTTAGACTGTATTAAATTAAAACGCCTTGCTAATTGTCAATGTTAGACTGTTGCAATGACTAACAAAGGAATTTTGTACTAAAAGAGGAGAAAGTGAAACAAATAGAAAGTACAAGCTCTCAAAAAAAATTTCAAAATATTTATTTTCACCAAATATATATATATCAGGTCATCCCATAAGTTCTGTCTGAATTTTGAATAAAGAAAACAAGTAACCAAATGTTATATTTAATTACAGATTCAATCAACAATGTATTTTCCCTGATTATCTATGGTCTTCCTTCCATCTATTAACAAGCTTACTAATTCCATTACTGTAAAATTCTTTTGGCTTTGATTCAAAGAACTCACAAATGTCAGTTTTAACCTCTTCCTGTGTTACAAAAGCTGATTCTTCCAAATGATTTTGTAAGCTATGAAACAAATGGTAGTCTGAAGGAGCAAGATCGGGAGAATAAGGTGGATGAAGAATTTTATCCCAACCAAGCTCTTCGATCTTTTGTGACGTGATTCTTGCTGTGTGCGGTCGCACATTGTCCTGATGAAATATCACCTCTTTTCGATTCACTAGAGCAGGTCTTTTTTTCCTCAAAGCTTGGTTCAAACGTTCTAATTGCTGACAGTATATTTGAGCATTAATTGTTGCATTAGGTGGTAAGAATTCAAAGTGGATTATTCCTTGGTGATCCCACCAGATTGAAAGAAGAACCTTTTGCCCATGAAGTTCCCTTCTCGGCTAGGGCTGGGGTCCTTCCCCTTTACCAAGCCACTGTCTACGACGCTTAACATTTTGATAAAAGATCCATTTTTCGTCTCCAGTCACAAGTCTATCCAAAAAAGGTGAAACAAGTTGGCGAGAATGGAGAGACGAGCAGATGTCAACTCAGGATTTGAGGATGTTTTCAGACAATTCATGAGGCACCCATTTTCCAAGTTTAGGAACTTTTCCAAGTTGTTGAAGATGACGAACAGTTGTATGGTTTGAACTGAGAACCACTGCCAATTCCTCAACTGATAAAGCAGGATTTTCTTCAAGGGCTGCTTCAACTCAACAGGACATCTGGTTCAATCTTCATCTTCAAGGGTGAAATCTCCACCTCTGAATTTTGCAAACCATCTTCTGCAAGTTCTTTCATTCACATATTCCTCTCCATAAACTGAGTGAATGTTTCTAGCCACTTTGGCTGGTGAGTTTCCTTTCTTGAACTCATAAAGCATTATGTGCCTCAAATGATTCTTGGGTACTTCCATGTCAGAAGGGTTTTAATCAAACAAAATTTAATTTTATTGTTCTCTGAAATAAAATTTGATGAGTTTAAATGCATCTAAACATAAAAATAATGTTCAGCTCCATTATTAGACATTATAAAATGCTCTTTAAATTTTGTTCATTTTAACAAAAAGTTAAAATTCGGTAAGAACTTATGGGATGACCTTTTATATATATATATATATATATATATATATATATATATATATATTCATACAACCACCCCTACAAGTATAGCAGTAATACCTTCACCAAAAAAAAAAAAAAACGAATGTCTTGAAATTAGGCATGGGTTTTAGTGTGAAGTAGGGTTATCACTAACCCAATGCACTCTCACAGTACCTCACAATATCACCAGGCTTTCTCAGTTCTCTGATCACAGAGTAGAAATGCTAGATCAATACAGATACTTAATCTTGGAACCTTTTTCTGTTGATGATTGGTTGGTTGATTGATTGATTGATTGATTTTGTTTAGTGGCATATCAATTCCTCTATGGGTTATTTAATGCTGAAATCTAAATATTTTCAACACAATTGTATGACTTCAACTACAGATAAACTATAGGTACTGTTGATAATTTCACCACAAATAGGTATTGTTAATAATTTTTTTATATAAAATGTATTGATGATATTTTTTACTATAAAAATATATTTTTATATTTTCATAATGTTTTGTTTGGTGGGTTCACCATTTGCCCATATCTGGGACCCTAACATGTGCTACCAGCCCTGGAAAGAGTGGACCTGGGACCAACAGCAATTATGAGGTGCTTCCATGCTCCTCAAAACCTCCAATCTCCCAATCAGAGGCCTTGCTGCCAGATGTATTCTGCTGATGACAATCTGAGTTTGATGGTATATGTCAAGGTTGAGTTGACAATAAAACTTTAGCCTCTGACTTCGATATATATTGTATAAAATTTGTGACATTTATATTGGAAAGGTGCTCATTAATAGTGATAGCATGTTTCTTTATAATTATTGTGAAAATAGAAATCAACACTGTATGGTCTGATCTTCATTTAAAGCATAAAACAGCCTGCCACCATACAACGTTGATTTCTATGTCGATACACATGTCATATATATGGATAGAATCTACCATCAAAAAGATGATGTATGAGTGTTTAGCAAAACTAGCGTCTGTGACTATGAGTGCAAGAGATCAGAGCAACTCTCTTAAATCCAGAGTTAGATCAAAGATGGAAATTGGTAGGTGACATTCTTTGTAATTCTGATTCTTTGTCTCAGATTGTCCTGGTGCTCAAGTCTAGGTGGCACCATTGTATCTTGACATCAGCTGTTCTCTGACATTTGGTGAGTTACTGTGGATAATAAAAAAAAAAAAGAAAACAGCAACCAGTGAGTAAATTCAAGCTCTCCCAACTGGTATTCCAACTTCGAGTCGTTCCTTGAGTTCTGTCTCAAAATCACAGTAACAGACTTTTCTAGCCGCCAACCGTGAACATCACTCCAAGCACCTTGCACTGGGAAAAATTGGTTGCTTTTATATTTGTCCATATACCCACAATCCCTTGCGTTTTCATGCGATCACATAATTCATTGCGTCCCTGTCCCATAATGCATTGTATCTTTATTGTATAAAAATGCAATGCAAGTCCGCCCTCATTCTTTTATGTTATCTGGCCGAGGACGGATTACGGCAGAGCGGTAAGTGCTTTTTTCTCCCTCATTTCAACTGCAGTAGCTTTACATGCTAAGCAAATACGGGCTCTTTTTTGGCGAGGACAAGGCAAGTGGCAACCATTTGTGCTCGTCCCAGGTCCTGTCTCATCACGTCTGCCACAGTTACTGATGTGAATTATCAGAGTTCAAATGGGGTATGAGAGTGGGTGTCAGACAAATGGCACATTCCATTTCAGATATTGTCAGGATATTTGATATCCCAGGATCTATTGCAGTTATGGCCTGGTTTGTTTTCTGAATGACACACCTAATTTCATGAGGAAGATAACATTTATTAAAATTTTGTTTTATTTCATTTCATTCTCACTTGTTCACTCACACACTCTCCGGTATATAACCACATACATAAATAATGATTAAGTGCAATGTTTCTTTAATTTTGTATACTTTCATTGAAAGTAACATTTTCATCATTTTAAACCATTGGCAATTTTCACTAAGAAAGATCATATATGTAAACATCTTTCGCCTGAAGCAGGAAACATTCATAATAATTTTTTCTCTAGTGGAGAAATATATTCCTTATTTAAAAACATTATTTTCTGCATTTCCAAATGATTAAATTAGGAATAAATCACATGCAGCAACACACATTAATCACACTGTCATCAGTTCTAATATTATACCAAGACTTTAATTTTTTTAATTATAGAAAAAATCTTTTCTCCAAAGTAGGGAAAAAAAAAATCAACTTTTTTTAAACCATTTCTAAAGCAAATGATTCAAGGTAATTTTATGTTGAAGGTGCCTTAGCTATTTTCATTACAGAAGACCATACATATAAGCACCTTATATGTATGGTCTTCTGTAATGAAAATAGCTAAGGCACCTTCAACATAAAATTACCTTGAATCATTTGAGTGTAGCCTACCTTATGATGAGCCATATCTCATGCAGCCCACTAGCCAAAAATGGTTGTCCATGCTAGATTAATCATGTGCATGAGGAATATCTGATAGAAGGTATTGCTGCCCACCATGGAGAGCACAATGACCAACCACAGACCCTTAATGATTGTTACCAGAGGAGGATAAATCACACCTACATTCAATTCAGGAGTTTTCTGATGCATATCCAGCAGATCAATTTAGCATTCCCTACCTTCCATGGGATATGGAAGCAAAAGACTCATCAGGGTACCTCTGTTAACACCATAACACCAAATACAGTGCCTCACTTAGGCTCATGAAACCCACTAACTGAACCCGAGAGAATTAGCAACAGTATCATGATTCATGGAGTTACATTTCCAGTTGTTTCAAGCTGATGGTTGAGCCTGGCTGGGGCACAGGTCCCATGAGGACATGTCAACAAGGCACCATGCAGGTTAATGGTGGTTTCCTGATGGTGTGGGGGGGTTTGCATGGCATGGGTCGAGTTAACAAGTTTGCTTAAACATTAAACAATTACCACTTACACAGCTTCATGTCCACTAGCACCTATTCAGGGCTTCCAGGTAGAAAACAATAAAGATGGGTTATTCTAACAGGATAATGCACCATGTCATCAGGCAAAAATTGCCTAGAATTGGGTTGAGGAGCATTCTGGAGACATCCAATGAATAATGAGGCCACCACATTTACCCAATCAGGCATGTACCCTAATCGTGAGGAGTTAAACCAATAAGATATGGCACCATGCCATGAGGCCCAAGTTGCCCAGAATTGATTTGTGACCCACTCTGGAGAATTCCAATAAGTTGTGCAGCTACCATGTTTATCCAACATTAACCTAATTAAACATGTATGGGAGTCAATTGGTACACAATATTCTGCACTTATAAATATCAGAAAAATATGGGTAGCTAACAAGATTGCTTTGATTGGTTGATTCGTTTTTTACAGTTTATCAACCCTTTGCAGGTTATTTAAAGCCATAAAATATTTTTTAAATTGTATGATTTTTTTTTTTTTGAGATAAAAATGGTTTAGTGATACAAATCTTATTAATTAATCTACAGCTGAGGAAAAGAAGTGAATTCATACCTTTACCAAGAATATTTGCACATAAGTGAATATAATGAACCCAACAGGAATTGGCACTCAGCTCTCCAGTTAACAAATTCTGAGCTATTATCCACTATATACATTACAACCCACACATTCAAATTTACAGCACCTGCTATTCCCAAGCAGTCACTCATCTAGGTATTCACCAGGCTCAATGTTGCTTAAATTCAGTGATAATATGGAAATCAGTGTTTCAACGTGATGTGACCATAACCTATCAAGATTGTATAGTTCAACATCATCTCAGGTCTTGCGACCACTTGTGGAATAAGTGCCATATCAAACTACTGCACTTCGCCAGGTTAGAGGGCACCATACACAATACTAGGTAACCGTTTCATAACTTTTGATGCATACCAGTGTGCGTGTGTGCGCATATATATATATCTCATGATGGTTGGCTACTCATTTCCAAGTTTGCCTCTCTGCTACAGTAACTAGCTAATCCCTGCTTCAGGTACATGATTATGTACATTTTCATTTTTTAACAGTCACAATGATTTGGAAATTTGTACTAACACAGCCATCAATGTAAGTATCTCTACTAATTTGATGGAAAAAGCTCCAAACTTGCTAAAAACAAAGTTTAATCATTAAAATGTTTATGTTTATTAAGGGGAAACACTAAAGTATTTTTTGATTATTTTATTAATTTTTTTAATCCTTTCTAGTACGTTCAAAATTTTGGGTAAAAATCTTGATTTTCTTGCTTCAGGCGTGGGGCGAGGCGCCTAGATTACCATAGGAAATTTTAGCATCTCTTTTGAAGTAAAAAACAGATTGATTTGGAAATTCTTGCAAAAATCAAATAATAGTCAGATTTTAATGAAATTTTCAGCGCTTATTCACAAATGAAAGAAATTATTTTTAAAATTTTTCTTCTTTTTCTTGGTAAAAATATTTGATTTTTTTTTACATCTGCACCTTACTTCATTTTGTGAAAGTTCAAGAAATTAAAACTTCACCCCCTTTATATTTATATTAGCTAAAAGCAGGAATCTTTCAAGAATATAAATCATCAATTGTTTTTGTAAAAGAGAAACACCATTTACCAAAAATCTGCTCTGAATTGTAAAATAAAAAATGCAATAGAACTAAGGCATTATTTAATTAGAAAAGCTTTTAATTGCTTTTATGAAGAAGATATATTAAGGACACTATTGTGTTAATTTTTATTTATGAATAATGAATTTTTACAAGAATTGTTTTCATTATTTCTAAAATTTTAATTAGAATAATTTATTAAGTTTTAAATCTTAAAAATCTGTATTAATTTTAGCCTTTTAGATGATATTATTGAATAAAAACTATAAATTTATCTCACTTCCTAGGTATTTAAAAGATTACCTATTAATTGAGATAAATTCAACTGAAGAGGGATGTGAAAATTTTCATAGCTAAAGCCTGGGCTGTCTTGAATAAAATGGATGTAATCTGGAAATCTGAGCTACCAGACAACCTTATATGGAGATTCTTTTGAGTGACTGTAAAAGTAGTGTTAATGTATGATGCCACTGCCTGGACATTAATTAAAACCCTACAGTCTAAGCTTGATGGAAGCTACACTCAGATGCTGAGAGTTATACTTAACATCCCCTGGAGACAACATCCAACTAAATCAGTTCTATGGACCCATCTCTGATATTTTTACAATCTTACATGAATGCAGAATATGCTTTGCAGGACACTGCTGGTGAGCAAAATAACAACTTGTGAGTAATCTACTGCTGTGGACAACTAGCCATGGAGCAAGACAAGTTGATCACCCAGCAACCACCTACATTACCCAACTATGACACATAATAACTCCCTAATGAACCTCTGACCTTGATGCAGGACCATGATCATTGTAGTGATAGACTCATGAATGGTTTTCATATGAACTGTTCTGTATGATCTATAGATCATATGGTTTGATGTGAACTGTTCTATATGATCTATAGATCTTATGGTTCAATGTGAACTGATCTATAGATCTTATGGTTTGATGTGAACTATTCTATGTGATCTATAGATCATATGGTTTGATGTGAACTGTTCTATGCAATCTATAGATCATATGGCTTGATGTGAACTGTTCTCTATGATCTATATATCATATGGTTTGATGTGAACTGTTCTATGCAATCTATAGAAAAGGGTTGGGTTAAGTACATCAACAAAGATGGTGATTATGTTAAAAAAAGTTATGTAAAATAAGTGTTTTTATTTAGACTTATTGATGTACCCATGTACACATAGAAATTAAATAATTTAATGACCCAAAGAAGTGAAAATTAACATGGAAGATAATTCAAATGACTATTTTGGTCATCCAGTTGATGAGATGTCACAGACAATATCATGATAAAAAAGCCAGGTTCTAGATTTCAAAGTACTGTCATATTTCTTCTCAAAGCCATCGAAAAACTTGTTCAAAAGGTTCATATACAAGGGTGAGTCAAAAAGTAATGCAAGTTGTTTTATTACATAAGAAATAATGAGCACAATCAAACATATTGTATATCAAGATGTAGTTAACATGACAGGTTCACTACTTGGCTTATCACTCTCAGACTTCCATCTCTGGTCCAATGAAAGAAGCATTAAGGAGAAAACATTATGGTAGCAATGAAGAAGTGAAAACTGCTGTAAGAAATTGAGCAGCCAGCTGAGTTTTATGAAGATAGGATACATGCCTTTCTTCATAGGTGGAACAGTGTGATTAAAATAAGTGGTGACTATGTTGAGAAGTAGGGATGTGGACCTGTGATGTATAGCTGTATCTTAATGTACAATATGTTTGATTATGTTCTTTATTTCTTATAAAACAAAAATTGCATTACTTTTTGATCTCACCCTCATACAAAAATCTGCTTCCGCTCTTCTTTATAATTTTAAATTGACAAACCCAATAAGGTTTATTACCTACCTTACTAAATCATTCATTACTTTTACTTCATTAAATTTTCTTAAATTTTAAATAAAAATACCACAAGTTCTTAATGATGTTAAGCAATTCACTAAATCAATTGAAAAATGTGTAATGTCAAAGTATTTTTTTTTCCTAAAAGTCAAATTATCATACCTCACTAGTCATGAGTGTAAAGAAAATGCTTCGTCTGACATCTGTGTTCATGCGTTGCTTGCGAGCAAGCTCCTGTAATTCCTGGCTGATTTTGCCTTGGTGCTTTGCCACTTTTGAAGGACCTGCAAAGGGAAATAAAAAATAAATGATAACTGCTTATTACTTAACTAACAGAAGTACCCGACATTGCTTGAGAACTAATTTTGTCTAGTTAAAAAGGCAAACTGACACTTCAATTTATTTATATAGATTATTAAAATGACTAAGGGAAGTAACTACTAATTTATTCATTACCAAAAGATGATTTACATCCCATAGAACAAGGCTTATAACCAAATCATGTTGAAACATTGTTTGCCATAGGATCACCAGAGTTAAGCAATAACAAGCCTGGTCAGTACCTAAATGGGTGACCAATTGGGAATATTAGGTGCTGCAAGTTTGTATGTGTGGATGGTGTAATGGATAATAGCTTGGAAATGGAAATCAGAAAGCCAAGTTCCAATTCCAATCAGGTTTATTATATTCACTTATGCACAAATACCCTTACAAAAGGTATGAATCCACCGCTTCTCCCCCAGCTATGGATGACTTAATGAGAATTGTATCAGTAAATTATTATTATCTCAAAAAAAAAAAAAAAAAAAAAAAAAAATTTGTTGCAATCTAAAAATATTTTCTGGCTTTAAATAACTTGCAAAAGGTTGATAAGCCATAACAAACAAATCAATCAACCCATACCACTATATTTTTACGTGGAAATAAATATTAAACTTCTATTTTCTTCTTTTGCTTTATTTTTTACCTTTTATGACCTTCAGGGTTGATCTATGCCAACTTTACATAGCCTATAACATGAAACAGGGTCATGCACAATACACACTTAGGCAATCATGTATCTTTTAATACATGACTGACGAGGCAGATTTTTTTCCTCACAGTAAGTTGCCATTTCTTTCTGCAGCAGACCAGTCACCATCCAAAGCTATAGAACCCGGTTTGTCCTGCTATTTACCCATAGCTGGGGGAGAAGAAAAGGATTCATACCTTTCCCAAGGGTATTAGCACATAAGCGAATGTAATACCCTTGGGAGAGGGTATGCCAAGTTTGGCTGAAAACCATCCATTAGTTTCTGAGCCTATCATAATAGACAGACACTTCCTTTTATTTGTATAGATTCCTGTAAACATATTTACATGTATGTACCATATACTACTTCTATGTGGCATGTCCCTTCAAGGATGTTAAAAATCTTGGCTCTCCACAATTTCTTGTCCTCTTACTAAATTTTGTCTTTTGGTTATTTCTCCTAAATTCTGTTGTCATCCATGTACACAAGTTCAATAGGTAGGTTATGCCCTATTTTCCTGTCCCTCTTGATTTCTATGTCCTGTGAGTGTCAAATTTTCCAAGCCCTCTTTCCTCATTACACACCTTAGAAATCTCAGCTCTTTCATATAAGTGTCCTTTTTGTTTCCATTTTCCCCAAAACTTAGTCATGCTCAGTCCATGGTATTCTCAGTATTTGTCTGTAGAATCACATTTCTGTTCCTTCAAGTCTTTTCTTTATCTGTGATGAGATTGTCCAGTATGCACTGCCATATAGGAGGATTAATATTATGTAACAGTTCAGTACTCTTTTCTTTCTTTCTAACAAAATTTTTCTGTTTCTTTTATATTTTGCTTACTGTGAATATATACAAATTAACAGAAATTTTATTCAGTTGTGTCAATGTGCATGCTATAGATGCAGTCAAACACATTAGAGGATTATTTATGTAAATAATACATAATATATACAATTATTTCAAGACACCAAGAACGAAGGTGAAAGTCATATGACCAGTCATTCAAGAAAGTAAAATGAAAGAAAAGATGGTAAAAAGGAAGAAAACAAAAGTGATAAAAAGGGACATAAAAAGGAAGGAAAAAGACAATAAAATGGAATGAAAAAAAATGACAAAGAAAGAAGGGGAAAGAAAAAGCAAATGGCTGGAAGCAGAAATAGTTTCAGATGTTATCCACACTAAAGAAATAAGTACTATAGAAAAAACTTCTTCAATTGATATGCTTAATATCATAGATTATTACACTTACTGGCTGCAGGTTTTTTGTTGTCTTCATTTCCCTTCCAGGCTGACCCAACAATCCACCATCGGCCTTTGGTCTCAACATTTTGTAGGTCATCAAGCCGAACACGTAACTGATTTTCTTCAAGGTTCTGACCTACAAGTTAAAAAGAAATTTTTTTAAAAAATCAAAATTAATGAAAAAATGTGTTTGCAGCGTACCTTTAGGTGTCTAATAAAAAGGTGTCTTAATGATCGGTAGGGTTGCAATTTTCTCAATATGCAATAAACAGGGGGTCTTAATAAAAGTGGGGGGGGTAAATCATTTCAAGTGTCAAAATGTGCAGAATTAATAAACGGAGTGGTCATAATAAGCTTTCCTAAAAAAAAATAAATGTTCACCTACTCCTCATCTATTAGACACCAAAGTGTAAATAATATACCAGACAGCTAAACAATATGTTATGGATCTTTTCTAAACTTAACTGAGTCTGGCACAAGGCGACAGTAATAGTACAGGATTGAAGATTATAATCATTTCACTAGTTAATATTGTACTAGGCAAGTTTACTGATGTTGCACCAAGTTACATAGAAAGAAAAGCCATAATAGTTTGCTAAGTAAACTGAATTGGGATTTATTGGAAAATGATTTCTTTTACAAAAATGAGGATTTTGTGGAAATAACTTTAATGTAGGTATATCAAGCAATAGGTTGTGAATTCATCTATATTATATTAGGTTGGTGCAAAAATAATGTCTTTTTCTCATATATGTTACTATGTGAGAAAAAGACATTATTTTTGCGCCAACCTAATAAAAGAAAATGATGGGATCTGAATATGACTTTGCATGCGTATATGCAACATATTGGGTCGGCCAAAATGTTTGGTTTATTAAGTAAATTACTTAATAACTGAAAGTTTTTGGTCAACTCAATATGTCTGTGTTGTGCATGAGTGACTTACATGTGCTTGTTATATTTAATGTACACAGAAGCATATGCATGTGTACACACACATTGACTGAGTTTGAAATAAGATATTGGAATAGTTCATTTCCCTCCCACTGAATCTGGATTACACCTTCCCTGAGATAGACAAAGAGAGAGAAAAAAAAAACTCAAAAAAATATCAGATAATTATAAGATTTTATTGAACTTTTTGGATATTATTTGGTAATAAATAAATTATTCTTTAAATCTTTTTTAAAAAAATTTTATAAACATAAAAAATTCTAGCCACTCTCCTTGAAACAGTCTATCTCATGCAAAAACTCAGATAGCCTAGTTTATTTATATATATATATATATAGATATATATATATATATATATATAATTTTCTAAGGTGTGACAGAGAGAGAGTCTGGGAAACACACACACACACACACACGTATATTTTTATTTTAGTGAAATTGGAGTAGATTTGAATAGTGAAATTAAATCAGAGCCTTTTGTTTACTGATGGGGAAATCTGGTCTAGGCCAGAAGTTGTACCCATTGAATCTGGGTCATCAGAAGACAATGGAAATGGTCGAAATAATTTTTATTGATTAAAAATTAAAATAGAGCTGAATAAGCTAGAAGGAACTTTGGAATTCACATGATTTTGGTTGAAGCAGCCAGAACCCCGTGATAATCGCGTGCAAAGTAGTATGGCTGAGGGTCAGTTATAACCAGTCGGGTTTATCTATATAAACGCATAGTTATGCTGAAAAAGAGAGACGGGAGAAAATTCTTGAATAGTGAAGAGAGAATTGGCCTAGGTGAGTGTTGGGAGGAGGAATGCCACTATAACTAGACCATGCACATAAATCTTTATACCTCCATCTCAAGAGTCATATATCGTTCTGAGATGATTTAACAAGTTAATCAGGTACACTCTCTCTCTCTACCCAGAATCCAGTGTATGAGTTTTTACGTTAAATACTTTTCTTTTCTGTAACCCGTTTCTTTTCTCTACTATTCTTTTCTGCTATACAAAAGACATTAACAATTCAACCACTGAATCAATATTTTTCCGACTTTCTGCAGATATTAATTTTTTTTTTTGCTGCATTCTAAATTTCTTAGCGCAGACTCTCCAGCCATGTCTACAGTTTCAGTCGACCATGAATGGATGAACATCACTTCTGCTTTCTGGATCAAACAAATCACAACGTGGACAGGAAGCAGGATTAAACCAGTGGACCAGTCGAATAATCTACAGATGCTCAGGGGACCAATGGCCACTCTCTTAAGTTCAGTTAGGACCGAGTAAGACGCTGTAGGTTGAGGGGCCAGGGCAAAAGTGTTAGAAAGGTAATGGATTTTTGTTTATCAGTCCAACAGATTTTGATCACTTTAAATGTTATTTTCAGTGGTTACTCATATTTGAAGCTCCATTTATTTATTAAACAGTATATTTATTTTCGTCTACTGGCCTGAATATTCAAAAAAATCATTAAAGAAGAATATGTGCTCTCCAGTAGGATTAGAACCTGTGTCCCTCTGAGCAAAGGGAAACTGTCGTCAGAGCTGATGTGCCTTAAACCAACTCGACCATAGACCAGCCTTACCAATCAAACAAAGTCTGAAACATGTCTTTAAGCAAAATCCCTCTTGTGTTGAATTCATTATAATTTTTATATCTCCTCAAATGAGTTTCCCTCTATTTACGAAACTCTGGAGTCAACATGTTGAACATAAAATCAATCAGTAAGTGAGAAATTTTATACTAATCCTATATATATATATATATATATATATATATATATACACACACATGCTAAAAATCCTCAAGAAAAATTAATATTTGGTCAGATATTGAGAAATCTCAAAATTTGACCAAATGACCAAACATCATTAAACAGAAATAACTCATTATCCTGAGGTACCAAATAGAAGTGGAAGGGGAAGGTGTTTAGTTTGTTTGTTTTTTATTAATATTTTGAGGAATGTTCCAGAACTTTCTTTTATACATGCATGTATGTATGTGCACTTTACTTTTAATTCAGTTTTTCCTTTTAAATTTTTTTTTTTACTCAATGGTTCTTAGATTCTCAAGCCATGTTCCTCTTTTTGACATCCCCAGTTTCCTCATTTCCTCCCCATCTTGAATAATAATCTAATAATTGTTTTACCATTAAATTTTACAATGGTAATTACTGAAATAATTTATGAAACCTAATTGCTTTATTAATTACAATCAAATGAAAAAGATAAAAAGGAAAATCTTTATTTCAGTGGATCAAAACATATATTGAATTTAATGTCTAATTCACTCCTTAGCTAAAATTCCTCCAATTAGATTTGAAATTCTTCTCTTGGGAGACAAATGCCCTATCCCACTGTTTGTTTTTCCTATTGTTTTCCACTTTAAATGTTTATAAAAAGTTTTACATATTTATTCCAGACTGAAGAGACTGTTAACAAAAAAAAAATATATTTGTCTACAAATAAACCACCATATTTTCTTGTATTGTTTCAGAATAAAAACTGACACAAAATGTAAAATGATGAGATAGTCACTCTTATTTTCTGATTGCACTTTCTGATAAGATAGCAGCGTGAAATTAATAAACAGGTAGGTCTTAATAAGCTCAAGGTAAAGAGTCAGAAAATTTCCCAAAAAAGAAAAAAAAGAGAGAGAAAAAGAAGCACCCCCCACAAATCAGAGTAAGAGATTATTTCTATTTAATGTATGGGGCAAAATAAATAAAAATTGTTCAGTAGTAATAATAAAAGCAAAAACTGATTAATCCAACATTCATTAAATGAAATTAAAAAAAAAAAAATATTTTAAAAAAATGAAAAAGTCATTAATCCAAAATTCCAACCTCTGATCAGTTTGCTGGTCAATTTTTTTAGTCGTAATAAAAGATCTACACGGTCTTGGTGGTCACCCTTCTGGACATTATTGTTCTTCACAGCTAGCATGGTGTCCAAAATATATCTCATACGACCAGGTTCTTCAAATGTTGAGGTGTCGACAGTGGATGATTTTCGTTGAATGCTTAAGATCACATCTTTCAGTTCACACGGGTCATCCTTACGCAATTCAAATCCACTAACTACAAAAAGATGCAAAATATGCATAATTTAGCAAATTGAAAAACAATTTAGCAAATCTGAAAGCCAGACTCTAACAACACAGCCTCATAAATAAAATTAGAAATAAAATAAATCACTTGATACTGAAAATGCATCATCACTTGGTGAGGTTGCAACCATTCCTAAAAGAGTATACAGGAACCAAAATAAATACAGATCTAGAATTTTTTTTCATTGTTTTTAGCAACTGAACTCTAACATAAAAGAAACATGAACTTGAAAGTTTTGATGCCTTTAAATATTGTATGGAATTCTGAGATCAGTCAGCATTACTCAAAGACTTGTTAAAATTAGTATTCACATCCTTCCAGTTATTACTAAATTTTGGCCAATGGGCTCTTCAACCTTCCTCATGTTTTTATTTCAAACAGTAAGGTCATTGTTTCTCTTAAAGGAAAAATTTCAAAAACAAAAACTTTGTGATTTATCTTTTAATAGTTTGACAAATGAGATATTCAAAGAAAAGCTACAACTGGTTCCAATAATTCATGTCACATGGATCAGTTGAAAGCAGTGATAAAATCCAAGCGTTAAAGGCTAAAACACAACTGAATGCAGACCTAGTCATGTTACAAATTTTGTGTAGCATTCTACACAGTTTAGAGTTCTACTAGATTTAAAAATTTTGAATTACACACCTTAATTCTTACTGCTACACCTTTCACAATCTGCAAACAACTTTTCATTTTTTGATATTCTTTCTTGCTAGATAAAAAAGGGTAGAATAAAGTGCTTGCTGAAATTCTTGAAAGCAATATTTCCAGCAGCCTTCTCCTTGGACTCCTTGTACTGACATCACACTCAGACTTACTGACTTGTTTTATCTCCATCATGTGGGAAGGACATCTTTTTAGACCGTTTTCTGTAGCAGATTTTTTTTCACAAATGGATCCAGGGTTCATCCATGCAAGTGACCTTACAAGAGGGTATCTAGGGGAGACTTTGCCAGAAGTTTCTCAATGATGGTGATGAACATTGTTTTTGTTGCAGTTTTGCATAGAAACAGATCTTTTGTTTACACATTTCCTTTTTTGGATGAATTTTATATAGCCGTATCTGCCAGAAATCCACACTTGCAGCATCTTTATGTATGTTTGGATTTGACAAAATTCTTAGAAATTCATTCAATTTGGAAAATGTAATTATCTTTTTAATGTGCTCTTCCTTTACAAATCTTCTTAACACTTTTATGAGCATGTGTAAAAGATCATCTGTAAGGAAAGGAAACAACAGTTTATCACTCTGGTATTTTATCAGAAACGGTTCAATGTCTTTAAAAACAGACACAAAAATCTGCAGCTTCACTAGAAATAAAACATCATTCACATTTGACAGCACCACAGAGGACTTGGTCTAGGGACATGTTTTGTTTTTTCAATTAAGTTCACAAACTTGATGACATCTCACCAAATGTCTAGGAGTCATTCACATGTTTGTACATTTTCTAGCCATCTATGGCAGAAATACAAAATTAATAGGACAGGGTTGCCAAATTGAACTTTTAAAGCCAAGCAATAAAAGCAAAATAAGTTTTAATATATTTCATCATTTTTTCACACTTACAACAAATGCTAGAGATACAGGTCATTATTAGCCTGAAAACATTAAAAATAACATTCTTCTTATTTTTTCAAAGACACATTTTCTATCCTAACCTAAGATACATCAAAGGCACATTTTCTATTCTATCATCCTTTCCGTCTACATTTTCTTTTAGTCAAATTTGATTATCAAACTTGTTACTTTTGGCAAAAATTTAGACAAATGTAGTTTACAAATAGATACACATTGACATGCATTAAGAATCTTTATTTTCAGCATGACCTCGCCCACCACTGATCAACAGGAATTTTTACTTTTGAAGTTGACATGTGAATAAAATTTCTTCAGATGTTCAAATTTTAAAAGACTGATAAATTTTTCAAGATTCTACTAAAATGTATTTTATTACTGTAAAATAATTTATTATTTTCCTTTCAACTACAAATTAATAAGTGTGAATTAATTTATCTTTAACAGAGATGTTTACTTGTCTCAGATGAGTTTTATCTTTGCTTTTTGCCTTCATATTCTTTCTCCCTTTCTTTTACATTACCTAGACCACAAAATACAGAAGTAACTATGAGGTTATGAACTCATTCTAATCAAGGAATCAAGCCACTATTCACAATAATTGCCAAATATTACTGTCGATTAAAAAACATTTTTCTTAAAGGACAATTTTAGCTTGTAAAAAAGCCACGTCTCTGGGATTTTGCATTTAGACATACATAAATTGAGAAAAAAGGTGTGTAGGCAGCATAATTTAGAAAATTCTATGACTTTTCAAAGAAGTTTTTGGGCTGTTGCCGTTTTTCCAGAACTTTTCAGGCCCTGAATGCATGATAACTTTGATCCAGACTTTTAATAGAATTACATTTTTTTTAGTTCAATGCTTAGTAAAAGAATTTTAAACACCTTAACATATCCACAGATGCTCAAATCACTTCTTTGTACAGTTGTTTTTGTAGTTGCTAGCACAATGTTTCAGCTGATCTATGTTGTCAACCATCACCAGATATAATATATGAGAACAAAAGAAGTCAGTATATTAATGAACAGATTCTGATGCCAGTTTGAGTTTTCTTTTTTTTTGTCTCCACAAATTACACTTGACAAGGATTGAAGAATGGATCTGAAGAAACATTACCAACAAGTAGGCAAAGAGATTCACACATCTGAACAATGTCGAATACCATAACTTTTCTCAAAGTTAGAGAAAGGAGAATTTAATTTATTTCTAATTACTTAAGTCTAGAAATAAACTTTCCTACAGTTACAAAATAAACACTTAACAAAATTACCATTAAACTATTAAAGAAGGAATTTATTAGTGTATAGGATATAAACTCCTATATTTTACAGCCAATAAGTGAAGCAAAAACAAGTAAGAGATACCTACAAATATATCTTAATTTGGTAGATACAAAAAACTTTTGAAATTCTGTACAAATGCAGGTTCAAATTAAATAAGAGGTTTCTGGAACCTGATTGAATATGACAAGTCACGTGATGTGCTCTCTACTATGTCTGTATGGCTGAACTCTGAATGACCTCAAAAAAGGTCAGGTCTCGGGTTACTGAGTACAATCCTGCACAAAACTCAAATAGGATTTGTGAGCCAAGCACCAACTGTCAAATAGTGACAAAAACGGCTCGATCAGCAACAGTCAGTGACCAGATCTGCAATGACAGACCAATGAAGGACAGTCAGCAACCAGATATGCAACAATACAATCAGTGAAAGACAGTCGGCAAAAGAGAGTCAGCAAACCAGACCTGGCCTCAATTAACAAGTTTAGACACACGTTACCATGACAATGCATCAGTCAGCCATGATTTTTCTACATACAAAGCCACAATGAAAGTAAGTCCTATATTCCCTCTATTTGTTCAGGGTTTTAAAAATTACTGCTATCACACACAATCAGTCACACATGTTTCATTAGCGTTGTACATATTGGCGTACTATACTACTTGATTTCCTCACTTCCAACAAAAACACTTTGAAACTTTGCAAACTCACAACAAATTATTTCAAACAATCAAACTATTGATCTCTTCACGGACACAACAAAGAATATTGATCTTTAATATGTAAATACATGTATCTGATTGTATAAATGTTATTGTCATATTTAGTTTGGTCTTCTTCCTTTTCTGAGATCATTTCTTCACGTTGTATAAAAAATTGTGTTGTATTTGTGGACATGACACTCAGATTTTATTTTTCCACCTAAAATCCAAGTAGACTGACTTCACAACTCTTTTATAGTGTCACTAATTTCTATTTTACATATGCTGGATTTTTCTAGTAACATTTTTAGTTAAAAATCAAAACACACACACACATAACATTCATGGATTATGCAGAATTAATTTGTCTATACTGAAAAGATGATCAAATATATATTTTCAATTAAATTATGATAATGAAAAACAATAAATAAATTAAATAAACTTACTTTATAAACAAATATTACAAAAGACAATTAATACAAATTTATACTTTATTTATTTTGTATGACAATTCTTGAAATAATGGCATCATTACATTTTTTATTCTGATACTTTGTCTCTTTTTTTCAGGTTGAGAATTCACAACACACACAAAAAAAAAAAAACAATTAGTAATAAAAAGAAAAAATAATTAAAAACTGAAAACTAGCCTTCAGGTCTCTCATTTGTAAAATTATATGCCATCTGTTTGTTATAGCATGAAAGTCTACTGCTTTCAAGAAGAGAACAGGATGAATATATCCAGTTCTATATGCCTTGTAAGATAAGCCAGTCAGACAAGCCAATTTCAAAAACTCAAGTCACTTGAGTTGGTTCTCCATTATCAAAAATATTAAAAAAGAAATTGACAAAATAGCTGAAGACTTACAACTATGAGTTCAACCATATTAACTATTTTAAAGTTCAGCTATTTTTAATGAGAGAAAATTTTATTCAAATTTATTTTCTTTATACAAACAAACTTATTAACATATAATGTTAAGCTTAACAATTCAGGCTGTATTTTACAAATGTTTGTATCGCAATAAAAATAGCTTGCATTTTAAAGTGAGTTTAAA
>OZ010584.1:90096365-90418865 GCA_963932145.1 Acanthosepion lycidas
TCAACATATGATGAATGCTTTAAAATGAAGTCAATTAAATTTAATGTACCATATTTGATAAATTGTAAGAATCCCTTTCATTATTACAATATTATGGAATGCTCTGCATTTACTAATAGTTTATAGCATCTGAGTAAACATTAGCCGCCTAGATACCTCAATTTCACATATATAGGAGATATACAAATATAAAGAATATTCAAATATAAAAGTGATTTGAGTTTTCTTTTAAATCAGGACAGCATATAACTATACATTGCTCCAACTTTTAAACATTAATTATTGAAGTTCAGTTTTAAACACTATAATATTGACCTTTAATAATCAAAATATTCACACAATGGCTTCCAATTTATCTATCAGGGATTCTGTAGCAAGCTGTGTTGATTGGTTTAATTGTCTAATAATAATAATTTCAATTATAGACATGAATAAATGAACTGTAAGCTTTCACATCAATTATACAGGGTGTCCATAAAGTTCGTGTGCACTTTAAAAAATGTGTAACTTTATTTGTATTTCCCATATAAATAATCTGTAAAAAATGTTATAAAGTTTAATGTACCTAGTTTTAAGTATAGCTAAAATAGCTAATGTGATTTCAGGCATTACTGTAAATCAGTTGGCAAATGTTTTCCATGAACTGCAAAATCGTATTACCCTTTGTATTGCTAATGATGGAGGACATGTGGAAACTTAAATAAAATTTCAATAAAACTTTAAAAATATAGATTTACTTCTTTCTAATCCTTTTTACAAATTATTTCTATCGCAAATACAAATAAAGTTATAAATTTTTTAAAGTGCACACGAACCTTATGGACACACTGTATATGGCCTAGCTTGGCACAAAATCACAATATTAAATGTTAATATTAGCCATTTTCTTATAAGTAAACATTTGGCATTCATTGACTGAGCAACCAGTGTTACTTTTGGTTGAATTTATAAAATCTTTCTCTTAAAACAATTTTTCAGGAAAATAGGTTTCTCACTTCCACTGTTGTCATTCTTTCTAGCATTGATGGGTGCTTCCTTCCTAACTTTTTCTTTGTAGAAGTAGAACATTAACATTTTGATCATTCATTATTTTCTCTGAGTTACATATGCTATCCATTATAGTTGTTGCTATTGAAAGTCCTCAAGTGATGTCATTTCTGTTATTTGGCACAGTACTTTGTTTGTGATTGTGTAGCACCAGTCTACAAAGTTCAAAGGATGAGGATCCCCTCTAAGATCTACAGGCTTTATTTGTTCAAAGCTATTTTTAATCATTTACATTATTTACATCATTTATACTTTTGTCCTCATCTCTATTTCCATATTCACAATGTTTCGGCCACTGTATGCACTGGCCTTCTTCAGGTGATATACATTGGAATTTTAAACCAAACCCTTTATTTAGTCCACCAGAGTAGATTGTTCTAATTCTACATGGCATGCTTCTTTTTTTGGGGATATCTCAATTTCAGTTATCTCCCTTTAGTAACTCAACTCTCCAAGTTTTTGTTCCCCCTACTGCGGCGAGGTATTGAACTCACAACTCTTTGGGTCAAGTCACTTTTTGGATCACTCAACCAATGCTTACATGGCACAGTGGATAAGCTGACAGTTTAAATATTTCTGAACAGATTGAGCACCATACATGACATCTATATGAGAATCTCAATGTAACAAGACTATTTAAGAACAGGACTCAAGTTCTTACGTTAATGTTTTGTAGCAACTTGCAGTTTCGAGAGAAACTATCCCTAGTGCAGCTTATTCCATGTTCAATTTCCTTATCTCCTATACTAAATTTTTTATAACAGATACATCCACTGAGGTCTTTGAAGTGTTTAGTATTTACTAATTCAACATCCTGAATCTACATTATGAATTGAAGGTATTTGCCATCATTGCTTTCATTCCAATTTCAGATCATAGTTTCTGTTTTGGAAAAGTTTATCTAGAGTTCTATTTCTTAAAACACTTGGTAGAAGATGATTTTTTTGTACAATATCATTCTTATTCTAACTATGAATACTTATGTCATCAGTATAACTCCACCCTGTTTATAATCAGTATATTGGTCTCAAGAAGAAGACAGAAAATACTGAATATTAAAAATTTCAACAAGATTCACAATTATTCAATTCAGTAACCCTTTCTTCCTTAACAATTTACTGAATACATCAGGGTTTACTACTTTCCATAGTTATAAAAATTAATTAATTTGTAATTGTAATTAAATTGTTGCTCTTTCTGAAAAATCAAGTAAAGTCATCTGTTTAAGGACAAGTGCAGTTGTATGTATCTCACTAACCCAATATTCTTTGATCTGGAAACTTCCAAGATCTGCCACAATTAGTTTGTGAATCTGTCACTAGACTTCTTCAATTCTGTTTCATACAAGTTTGAACCATAATGTAGCAGTTTATAAGTCAACTCAAACTGAACATGTAAAAATCTCACCATGATTAGAAACCAACTTTTGATATTTATTTTAACATCAAAATAGATATTTATAAATTTTTTTCTGAATTTTATAAATTTTCAATACAGCCATTTGTTATAATTTATATCAGTTATATTTAAACTATATCATTCTAGTTTGAACTATTAAAAAAACTAAAATATCGATAAACTGCTAAAATTTATTATCTAACAGAGTGAAAAAAATAATTCAGTTGACATTTATAAGTGTAAGAAAATGGTATGTCAAAAGGACAGTTTTTCTCTTGGCATCATTATTACTGTATACACTCTCAGCAATTTTTATTGTTCTAAAAAGCTATTTTTAAAATTTTAATAAAACCCAAATATATGAAACTTTATTTATACATTCTTTTTTCTTGAGAAATGGCAACAAAAGAAATTCTATTAGATTGTTTAAAGAATAATTTTATATTTACAAATTTGTAAAAATGTGAACCAACTAAAATGCAATATTTATCATTTACTCTATTATAATGAAATAACTATGAAAATAATTCTATTCATAAATTTATAAAAATGTATGTGAACAAGAAAATTTAAAATACATAAGAACAAGTAACTGTAATAATTATTTTGAAAAATATATTTTCCAGGCATTTCTTTCATTTGCTCTCACCACATAAAAATCACTAAAATAGTTTGCGAGCATCTAGATTTATACGTTTTTTGTTTTTTTTTTTCTTGAGAATTGACAACAAAAATGTGAAACTATTTATATACTGTTTAGTTACAAGTATAGTGTTTAATACTATTGTTATTAGGTTGGTTCAAAAATAATGTCGTTTTCTCACATAGTGAGAAAACGACATTATTTTTGCACCAACCTAATATCAATTCTTGAGAATAAAAGAGAATGCATAAATCCAGTTTCATGTTTAGATTTTATTAAAATTAAAAACCAATTAGTTTAAGTCATTTTCTGTACAAACAAATATTTTTGACAGTAAAGAAGAATTTGATGATTAAACACAGGATTTTACCAGTTTTTATACAGGGTGTAGCAGAAATAACTCTTCCTACATAATAATAAGACATTAGTGACAATGGTGTCTTCATCTAGCTAATGTCTTACCATTATGTGAGAAGTATTTCTGCTACACCCTGTATTACCAAAATCTTGCTTTAACAGGTTTTGATATTTAATCTATATATTGTGTATTGAAGATTGGGAAGAATGTAAGTGTTGAAACTTAAGAATAAATACAAACATAACTAATAAACAGAATGAAAATACCACATGTATAATAATTAACTATTATTAACATTGTAGAGTTGGATTCAGCATACTTCCTGCTCTTCCCTACTTCTGTGACAATGGATTGTTCCTACTTATAAATATGGCAAGTAGCCACATTAGAGTAGGATTTGAGTAGTATTTAATTTACTCAAGTTTTTCCATTCTATATATGAATATTTATTAAACTTTTTCTTCTTTGTTTCCTCTGTCTAGTCTTTTGTTCCTTCAATACTCTAACTACAGCCTTCCTTATTCTCAGTTATTTTGAACAAAGACAACATTACAATAATTAGTTTAATAGCATTTTCTTATAGTTCTCTACTTCTCCCCCAAGAAATGGAATTTTAACTTAAAAAGTTTGAATAGTTATAATTACATACCAATTTCTTGACCAATGTTACAATGAATAATTGTGATCAGGACAGCCAATTCCAAGAGGAGTCTGTCAAGAGTGTTTTCATGTTGAATGGCTGTACTGCAGATAGCAGACAACAAAGCACTGTTGAGACCAGCACGACTATTATGATTATACAATTCCTCTAGTTGTTCACACATGATAGCCATGTTTGATTCATTGACTCTGAAAAGACAAATTACAATGACATTTTTTCACATTTAAATAAATGTACAAGAAAAATTTGAAAATAACAAAGAAAATTCCAATTCTACAGATTCAATCATAATAAAAAGTGCAGTAAATATTCTTAAAATTTTCATCTCCATACTGTTTTATTGGCATAAAATTAGCCAACAAAGTTTGACATTAATACATGCAAAAAAGTGGTATGTCAAAAAAAATCTTTTTTTTCCTTTTGATATTACTATTACTATATACACTATCAACAATTTCAATATTTTAAAAAACTATTTTGAGAATTTTAATAAAATACAAACATATGAAACTGAATTTAGGCATTATCTTTTTTCTCAAGAATGATAACAAAAGAACTAAGTATTGTTTATTTACAATAATTTTATATCTACAAATTTATAAAAATGTGTGAACCAACTACAATAAAATATTTATCATATTATAAAGAAATAACTCAGAAAAAAATATTATTCATTAATTTATAAAAATGTCTATGAATAAGAGAACAAGAAAATTTAAATAATCTCGTAATTATAAATTTTGAAAAAATGCATTTTCAGACATTTCTTTCATTTGCTTTCACCACATAAATTCATTAAAATAGTTTGCAAGCATCTGGATTTATACATTTTTTTTTCACAAGAAATGACAACAAAAATGTTAAACACTATTTTATTTATTAATCTGTTTATTTAGTTAATACTTTTGTTGTCAATTCTTGAGAAACAAAAAGAGAATGTATAAATCCAGTTTCATATGTTTGGGTTGTATTGATATTAAAAAAAGTAAATTTATAAAAAATAAAAATTGCCAAGGGAGTATATATATAGCAATAACGGTGACAAGAGAAAAACTGAAAAGAAAAGATTTTTTTTGACATACCATTTTTTTTTGCAGGTACAAATGTCAAACTTTGCCAATAATTAATGTTCTAGAATAAAACTTCATTACAAAAAAGTAGAGCATCCAAAATTAAAGAACAAAATTTTAAATTAAATTAACAACATTAATACAGAATATTAAAGATGTGTACAGACCATGGCTTTTAATTGCTTTTGCACATCTATAACCTCAGGATTTCACTAATCTGTGACATTGTTCAGATAGGATTTTAATTCCATCCTGCCTGCAGTTTTTGCAACAAATCGGTTAGTAACATTGTTTTCTTGTTCTTATATTATTCTTGAATTCTTAAAGCATCTCAATTGGACCAAGAGCTGGACTTTGTGATAACTTTTACATTTTCAGCTTTGAAGAATTGTTTGATTGATTTTGTAGTATGACAAATGACATTATCTTGTATAAAGATGGGCTCTGAAACAGACAATGTTCTTAGAGAAAGTACAACATGCAGTTAAATAAACTTCTTATGCATTGCAGAATTTACTTTGTCAGGTAACTGAGTGGACCAATTCCAGAAAATATGTCACAACAAAATATATTACCATGTCTGAATTTAACTGATTTTTTTCCTACATTTGGGAAGTAGTTCTTACTTTTACACCATCTGACATGCTGTTTACGATCAGAGTCAACTAAATTAAATTGACTTTCACTACTGAAAAATACTCTTGCTCAATTTTTGTCTGTCCAGACACCATACACATTTGCAAAGGCTCATCCAGCATTTTGTTTTTTCTTGCTGAGGAAAAATTTCATGAATGTGCATGAAGTCCTGCTTCAAATAAATGACAACGCTGTCTGTCGAAATACTTTTGCATCAAATTTTTCGGTTACCTGATATTCAGTGCCCGTTGCTGTGTGAAAACCATCAACTATAAAAAGTCTTTGAATCACCCAGTTATGCCAAGGAGTTAATTTACATGGTTGCTCTGGTGTTTTAAGGAACTTAATGGTGCTGGCATTATCATAAAAATTTAATATTCCAGAAATTACACTCTTAGGTCAAGTAACTACTTTTAAAATAACAGAAATCATCATCACTAAAGTTTTTGGTATGATAACCTGAAAAACAACCCTGCAAATAAATAAGAAATATTTGTTTACATTGTAATTTTGCTGTTTTGTTGGGAACTATTGTATTTTTTCTTTCAAATCATATAAATAAAAAGATTTGTTCTGTAATTTTGGATACTATATTTTAAGATCAAAAGAGAAAGGAAGTGAGATGAAAATGAGAGGAGTGGTGGGGCGAGAGGGGAAAGAAGTAAGTGAGAGAGGGGAAGAGAAAAAGAATGAAAACAATTATTAGTAGTTCTGATCTCAAACTAAAAGCAGATCAAAAAATTCCACAAAGCCAAACTATAAAAAAAAATCTTTCACTTACCTGTTGATAATACCTTTAATCTGTTTGCTAATACGTTCATCAGTCTGGTTATTAGTGGGCATTTTTCTCAGCGCAGGTGGGACATAGCTACTTGTCTGTGCCTGTGTTACAATATTACCCTCTGTATCTCGAAGACGCCCATAAATATCTTCTCGAAGATTCACCTTATTGGATGGAGAAGACTCAGCTTCTCTGGTGTCAGGTGAAGCAGCAGGTGGAGAATCTGAGAGAGACTCCCATTTCACTTTCTTGTTTATTTTCAGTTCCTTTTCTTGGTTCTTGAAAGAGTCTGTTTTGCGTTTTAAGATGGGCTTGGTTAGTTTCTCAATCCCTTCGGAAGTATCATCACAATAATCCTCATCTGCTTGATTAAAGAATACGTGATATTTTACTTGTTATTAAAAATTATTTTGTCAGGTCTCATATAAATATACTCACAGGGCTGTAATAATTGTGCACTGATTATTAAATATTTTTTAAGAAAAATTCCAACTCTGCCAGCTCTTATTCCAACCCACATTTATTTATTTTCATGGAAACTTCCTAGGGAAAAAAATTTAATTTCTAAGAAAATGATCATTTAGAATTGAATTGAAAAACCCATTTCATACCGATTCTAAAATTTCATTCAAATCATAATTCATTCAATTTAAAAAAAAAATAATATATCATAGTAAATCAAATTGATTAATTCATTTTCTACAGCTTATCAACCCATTTCAGTTTATTTAAAGCTCAGAAATATTTTTAGCGTGTAAGAAAATTTTTGTTCAGATAATAGTTTAGTGATACAAGTCTCACTAATTAACCCATAGCTGGAGGGAGAAGAGGTAAATTCATACATGGTAAATTTTGTATGTTTGAGGTTTCAGTGATGACTAGACATTGCAAGCCCTCAACAGTCAGAGAATAAAAATTAGAAAACCATAAAATTTTCAAAAGGTACTGTTAGTAAAAATATATAAAGTCTGCCAATGTTAATTTAGATAGGTTATTTTACCAGCACACCAACTCCATGGGTTATCAATGGTAATGAGAGATTAAAAAGAAAAGATATGATGTATGTAATGAAGAGGAGAAAACAACTCTGCCTTTTGTTACAATGGACTTGGCAGTAACAAGGCCAATTCTCTCTTCCACACACTTTGAAATTAAATATAACAAGAGAATTGAAAACAAAAAATACATAACAAAAAAAACTGACCAGTTTCTCCTTCTCCTGCCTCCTCAGAGAGAGGATTATCATCTAAAGAGCCATCACTTGCTACAGCCCCCATGCCTGAGTCTTCATCTTCTGGTTGGTCTTCATCAGACTGATCAGAGCCAGAGTCATCATAAGTAACTGCATCAATGGGGGCATCATTAAATTCACTATCCCCTGTAAAGTTGAGTATATCTGAACATAAGGATAAGGGCAATAATCATCAAGGGGAAAAATAAAGAAAAAATTAAAAAAAGAAAATTAATTTAGTGTCCTTTGGATTCTTGGTTATTTTATCTCATTCTCTCTCTCTCTCTTATATATATATATATATATATATATATATATATACACACACACAGGGTTCAATGATGATATCCTGCACTCTCATATTATATATATATATATATATATATATATATATATATATATACACACACACAGAGTGCGATGGGTAAATTGTCTCCATTTTATATTTTTTTTAATTTTGCATATGCACGTTGCTTTTGATTTTGTCAACTGCACAGTATAGTAAGGTCAGTTGGGCACTGTCTGTAAGAAAAAAAAACAATTCACTCTGCCAGAAATTTGGAAAGGGCATGCTGTACTGCTTGGCATTTGCTTCAGAAGCTCCAATATGAACATCTCAGAGCGTTTGAGTCCAATCTGAGGATAGCAGAAGATTTGGAAACAGTTGGATGAGTCTAATGGTGATTACGAAGGTACAGCAACTTGGAAAGCTCACTCTGATCATTCTGATAATAAAAGAACTCCCAAATTTGTTGGTGAGGGCTTCAGACTCAACATGCAGAACTACATCAAGTGTCTTGAGGAGGTAGCATTTAGCTGGTTCAAGAGGGTGGCTGCTGGAGGACCCTATGTTTGGCAACAGAACTCTGCACCATGCCACACAAGCAGGAGAACCCAGTCATGGCTGTCAGACAATTTGGGATGAGCTGGTATGTTTTATATATGAATGGATCGAGAACAATTCTAAAATTAAAGTTTGATAAAAGTTAAAAGCATCCAAATTAATCAATAAGAACATTTTCATATAAAATTATTCAATGTGTTTTAACAGAAATTTTAAAATAAAAAAAGTTGAGATTTTTATAAAAATTAACATTTAACTAATTTGTTTTTATTCATTTTTAATACTTTAATATTTTAATGTTGTTTTCATCATGCTACTAACAACTATAACTGATAAAGTTGAAAAAAAAAAAAAAAACAGCAAGATTTTGATTTTGAGACAGTTAAAAACATTTTCAGGATGACTAGAGATGCTTTTCAGGATAGTTCAAGGATGATGGTGAAAAAAGAAAATTAATTGACCTTAAATGTATAATTATACAATTATAACATTAGAATCATAATATAATTCAATACAGAATTAATTGTTCTGAAAAGAAAGGTGTTCATTTAGTTAAGGTTAGATTCATGATAATAATAATAAAAAACTATGTAAATACAGTGTAACCCGGATATAAAAGAGTTGTCGGGGCAGGAGAAGAAGTCTCTTATATCCGGGTTTGGTCTATTTTGTTTACATTAACACAGGCTCTAATTTGGGACCAGAGAAAATCTCTCTTATATCCGGGTTACACTGTACTAATATTGCATTATTCTTAAGTGTAACAACCACAGGTATTTTCATCAGATAAGATGATGGGTTTATTCAATAAAAGATTCACACTGTCAATAAGCCATCACTCACAACTTGTTAAATACAAGTCTCAGATAAAATTGGTAGAACATCCAACAATCATCTAATTTATTTAATCTGTTGAACAAGTAGATCATCCAACAATCTTCTATTGGATTGATCAAAAAATGTATTCAGTTTATAAGGAAATTTTCTACTTAAATTAACTTTTTAACCAACCCAATAATTTCTAATTTCTATTCTCACATAATTTCCAAGGAGAGTTTTTTGAGTTTTTTTTAATCCTATAAGCAATTGTAGTGTCTTGGAGCATGTGCAAACATACTGTAGCAACACTGTGTTTGTCCAGGTCAAAATAACCCAACAAAACCAATTCTTCTTTTGCTTGATGTCTTGTTTTTGACTCAGAGTTGAGTTCAGCTCATGGGCCCAGTCTGTCTTACTATTTCATACCTAACTAGGAAAAGAACAAATGGATTAATGCTTTCCCAAGGGAACTGGTGTGAAGTGAATGCAAAACAACTCAGTCTGAATATAAACTTAACTATTTCCTGTGACAATAACTCTGACATCAACATCATGTCCATTGTTTCAATTTATTTAAAATAAATAAAAACATTAATAAAGCAAATGTTGAATAATATTTCATTTGGTGTGATAGGCATAATAAAAGGATACAATCTAATCCATCAGCAAGGAAGGATTTTGGTAGATTCTTTGAACTCTTCTTAATTTTCAATTTTTTCTCCAATTCTTTTATTGTCTTTTCATCTTCCTTAATGGCATTCAGATAGTACAGTCTACGTGCATTGTGTTCACTCTCTTCATCTGCTTCATCATCATCATCGTCGTCATCATTGTAATTTCCAAATTCCTGTTAAAATTTGTGTTAAATTTATGAATTCAGAATGCTGATATTATCTAATTTTATTTCACATCAAAACCAAAACTAGACACAAAAATAATTATATCTCTTTATTTTATCTAATTAGATTTCTGAGATAGCTGTGAATGTATAGTACCAAAAAGTCAACATTAATCATGCATTTGCTATGAGATGGTAGTTTAGTAAACCTTAGTATATTTCATATATATATATATATATATATATATACACACACACACAGTGCGATGGGTAAATTGTCGCCATTTCATATTTTTTATTTCTTGTATGCACATTGTTTTTGATTTTGTCAACTGCACAGTAAGGTCAGTTGAGCATTGCCTTTGAGAAAAAGAGCACCATAACAATTCACTATGCCATAAATTTGGAAAGGGAATGCTGTACTGCTTGGCATTCACTCCAGAAGCTCCGATATGGACATTTCAGAGTGTTTGGGTGCCAATCTGAGGACTGTGCAGAAGATTTGGAAACAGTTGGATGAGTCTAATGGTGATTACGAAGGTACAGCAGCTCAGAAAGCTCATTCTGATGAGAACTCCTGAATTTGTTGGTGAGGGCTTTAGACTCAACATGCAGGACTACATCAAGTGCCTTGAAGAGTTAGTGCTTCCCTGGGTCAAGAGAGTGGCTGCTGGAAGATCCTGTCTGGCAACAGGCCTCTGCACTATGCCACACAAGCAGGAGAACCCAGTCATGGCTGTCAGACAATTTCTGCAACCACATCACCCCTTACATCTGGCCACCTAACTCTCCAACCTGCAACACCCTTGTTTATTTTGTGTGGGGCACAGTTGATTGAGAGACTAACAAAACTCCTTATAACACTGAAGATGAACTGAAGGCAAGGATTATGGCAGCATTAACTAACTTAAACAAGGAGACTCTCCAGAAGTGTTCCAAAGTCATCTGGAGGCCATGGTTTAAGCCAATGATGATTTCACTGAATAAATTTACTCTTAAGTATTTCAAGATATTTTTGTGTAATTCTGGTAAATATATCTGTTAAAATGAGATGTCAGTATTATTTTCATTTTTGCAACAATTTATTCATCTCATCCTGTATATATGTGCAATAGAGGCAAAAAATGGTATACATTTTCATGCAACTGCTATTAATGTTTCAGAGAAATATTGAATATATATATATATATATATATATATATATATATATTTTGTCTTTGTTAGTTTTTGATAGCATTGATTTTTATATTCCCTTTAGTCTGTTTTGTTTAGTTTCTATCGAGAGAGATGGTCTCTAATTGGTTCTGAACTCTTCAGTATAATTGGATAGTGACAGACTGTTACTCTCATACACTGATCTTGTAGATGGCCAAATTTCTTATTTTTATTAATGGATATCTCAATAAAACACCATTAAAAATACCCATTCAACAATTTACAATTACATAAAATCATTTAAAAAAAAAAAAAAAAAAAAAAAATTAATTAAACATCTTTTTAAGAAGAATTTCAAATACACAGCACCATTTTGATAAAAAGATCTTTCCAAGAGCTGCTGCTTCTCCAAGTACTGCAATCTTAATCTTTCAAGTCCAGGTCAACCATTATCTATACTATACATCCTCATAATCTACAATTCTTACCTCCTCCCCTTATGTGTATAAAAGAATTGCATTCAGTAACTCTTTACCCTGAATGGCTCTTGGACCTCATATCAAGTGAACAATAGTGTAAAGAGATAAAAAAAACACACTACACAAAACCACTTAAAAAGAAAAGATATTTCCTAATTTTCCCTTATATGTTATCCAACAAAGTTTAACATTTATGAGAACATTTGTGAAAAGGATGGCTTTTCTTTTGACACCACTATTAGTGTATATTGCCATGGTAATTTTAATTGTTTTAAAATGTTGCTTTTAGAATTTTAATAAAATCCAAACATGAAACTGGATTTATGCATTCTCTTTTCTCAAGAATTGAAAGCAAAAGTATTAAACATTATTTTTGTAATTAAACATCTAACAAGTAAATAGTATTTACTGTTTTTGTTATTAGTTCTTGAGAAAAAAATAGTATAAATTCTGATGCTCACAAACTATTTCAGTGAATTTATGTGGCAAGAGCAAATGAAAGAAATGTCTGGAAAATTCTGTTTTTTTTCTTTTTGAAAATTTATTATTAGTTACTCATAGTTATTTATTTAAATTTTGTTTTCATAGTTATTTATTTATGATATGGTAAATGATAAATATTGTGTTGTAATTGGTTCACATTTTTATAAACTTGTAAATATAAAATTATTCTTTTAAATAAACAATCTAATAAATTAAATCATGTTTAATTCTTTTGTTTTCAATTCTCAAGAGAAAAAGATAATGCATAAATTCAACTTCATATGCTAGGATTTTATTAAAATTCTAAAAATAGCTTTTTAAAACAAATATTGCAGAGGGTGTATACAGTAACAGCTGTATAGAGAGAAAAGCCATCCTTTTGACACTATTTTTGTATGGGTATGAATGTTAAATTTTGTTGACTTTCTCAACTTTTAACTTGGATATCAGTTGGGACTTTAATTTTCTTTAATAGCATCACTTGCTCCTTTAATCAAAAGAAAAACATGAATACAAAATTTCTGAACTTCTAACAAAACCTTTTTTTTCTTTTCCTCTTCAGCTTTGAGCCTTGCCAATTTCCTTTGTTTATTTCTTAATGCATTCTTCTTTTTCCTTTCTTTCTCTTTTTGCAGCTCTTCCTGTTTCTTAAGCTGTAGATCTTCTAAAGTTGGAATCTAAAATAAAAATACACAAAATGAAAGATAATTATATGAACAAGAATTTGGTTAATGTCTATAAAGGCAAATCTCACTGCCATGTCAAATAGTTTCAGTCTGTAATTACACAATCCACCAATAAAACTGTTCTTTAGCATTGATCATCTAACAAAGGTTGAAATAGTTTGAGTACCTAAGGAGCCTAGTTATCCAGCAAAACATATCATTGAGCTGGATCCCCAAAAAGCTTGAGTGGAAACATTCTAAAGTTTTAGCCAAGACAACACTAGCCAAACAACCCAGGATTTGGGACCAATCAACAAGCCACTCTTAGATGCAATGAACCTCAGGAGGAGAAATAAAGGCAGATTTCAAAATAACAAACACCCACTGAGTGAACAACCTCAATCCCAAATCCTAAATAATGAAGAAAAAAAATGCAATATTTCATCTTTAAATAAAAATAACTTTTGAATAAATTATCCCAGCAACATTTATTTTCTACAGAGAAAAATACCTCTACGTTATATAATTCATATACAATGTCGTTTTATTTTTTTTTAATTCTTTACCATGTATTTTTGCTTGAAAGAATAGTAAATATAAAATTATTCTTTTAAATCTAATAAATTATAAAGTGTTTATTTCATTTGATTTCAATTCTCAAAAAAAAAAAAAAAAAAAAGGATAATGCATAAATCCTGTTTCATATGCTTGGGTTTTATTAAAATTCTAAAAATAGCTTTTTAAAACAATAAATATTGACGAGGGAGTATACAGTAATAGCACTATCGAGAGAAAAGCTGTCCTTTTGACAATTTTTTTTTTATGGGTATAAATGTCAAACTTTGTTGACTTACTCAACTTTTAATTTGGATTATCAATTGGGACTTTACTTTTCCCTCTTTTGAACAAAGCAGTATATACATACCTCAGTTTGATTATTAACAAAAACAACTGTAATTTTAATAATACTAAAAAAAAAAAGATGGATATTGTTTAAAAATCAGACAACTCTAGTTCATCACTTGTTTGGAAATGAGGTTGGCAGATATATTCTTCACTTATGAGTAATTGCTTGACTCCTTCCCAGTCTTCAATGGCAGGTCAGTATTGATAAAGTCATAAAGCTGTAACAAATCCAACAATAGGACAAGACAATTTTATCATTTCCAGCATTGTGTGTAATTGTCTCTTGGGCGTAAATTAAGATTGATATTGACTCTTCTATCAACTTCAGCACAACCACCATGCTACTTCTTGCAATTCTCATTTATTCTAATCCTTACCTTCTGACCTGCCTAGTTTGAGCGAAACTGCCATGATACTTGTGTCAATGGGATACAAAAATGCCACCACCATATCTATGCAAGAATCATTGGTGCAACAAATATTTAGAAACAGTTAATAATGTTAAACTAAAATATCTGCACATTTTAGATCAAGAGCTCAAACATTGTTAATTCTTCACACTTATTTATATACCATAGCACGACATTTAGCAAGACCATCTGGTATATTAATTCATTGACTTAGAGAATTTGATACACATTGGAGCTTGACTATTGTAGCCTTACGTCAGATTAAGTGAATTTTATTTACTCTACGCAGTAGCATAACATGGTAAACATTTTCTTTTCATAATCCAATCATTACTAACTGCAATTACATTTGGATTATATTTTTCACTTTAGCATCTGAGACAATTTTTGTATACCAGATACTGAATTATGGTCCTTAGATTTTTCAAAACCTAGCCTCATAATTTGAGCAGTATTTAATATGTAAAAATCATTTTGGACACTAAACTGGAAAAATCTCGAGTATGTTTATAAGGTAACTCAAAAAAGTAGGTACCTCCAAAGAAAAGTGCTACTTTAGAAAAAAGAAAAATCTTTAAGCTTTTTAGTTTTAATTCGACTTGTTGAGGATGTTAGAAGGTTATCAATAAATTTTAATTAAATTTACAATAATTTCAACTCTTTTCTGATAATGTTGTGTATGGATATTCATATTTACAAAATTCAGCATATTTATACAGACACAAAATAATTTAGAATTCTTAAGATATCGGGGCGGGGGGTGCTCACAGAATTATAGTAAACTTTTCCATTTATGATTAGTTAATATAATTTTTTATTTAATGACAATATCACCTAACCACTACACATTAATACAGAATTTTAAGATTTAAAATATTATAAATTAATATAAATAAAAATTTTTAAAAATGAAAACAATTCTTGTAAAAATTCATTATTCATCAAAAAAAGGTTTCCTTAAGACAACAGTGTCCATAATATAGCTTATTTACAAAAGCAATTAAAAGCTTTTCTAATTAAATAATATCTTAGTTTTATTGCATTTTTTAGTTTACAACTCAGAGCAAATATTCTGTAACTAGGTGTCCTATTTGACAAAAAAACCCGAGGATTTAAATTCTCCATGGACTTGTCATTATAACTAATATAAAGATTAATTGCAACAAAATTGAATTTGCCAAAATCTAATAAGCATGTTGGGTGGGGGGTAACAGATATATATATATATATATATATATATATATATATATATATATAAGTGACTTCCTCTTTCACCACACTCCCGATTTCTTGATCACACTGGTGACAACCAGGGGCGGATCTCTTAAACCTTGTGCTGCTTCTCAAAAGAACTATCATCTCCTTTCTCAATGAATCATCTCCCAAAGACATATTTCCACAAGGCTGAGTATAGTTTTCTTTTGAGGACTTACCCAAGACATCTTTAATTTTGACCAGTTCCTTATTATTAGAGGATTTGCTGTCGACATCACTCGATGTGTTTGAAACAACAAAAAGGACACAGCACAGATCCCTGACATGGTGCAGCATTCCATCAACAAAAATCATGCACGGGCTTCTTATCCCTGTGACACATCCCACTTGATATTGAGTTGTACATCAATTTTGATAGGGGTCTTACCCACACACAGTCCCCTAACCCATATGTCAATCATCTACGTTCTTGATTTAGTGGAGGTGTATCATTACCTTGTGCCTGGATTCTAGAACAGTAAATCACATTGGCAGGTGCAGTGGAAGGTAACACGTCACTTTTGGGTGTAATATTGTTCCTATATATGGCTTCCATCACTGAGCATTGTTTCCTTGTGGCAAATTGCTTTATTCCTTGGTGGCAACATTTAATTATCCCATTACCAGAGAGGACATGCACACAGCAGAAATGGATATGGATTCCCCACCTGTCTAAAAACTCTTTGAATGGTTTACTATGGAAAGCAGTGTCTTTCTTGAGTAGTTCAGCAGGAGGTCCCCATTCAAAAAATAGGACCTTTAAATGGTTGAGGACACTGGCTGAATCATGTCAATGCAGTTGTTGCCAGATTGTGAATTGAATGGGTCCGCAGCCAATCAGTATCAGGTAATGTTTACCATCGTGATGAGTGATAGCCATCCCAACCCAGGTCCGCACATAGCTAACGTCTAACTTTCCTCTTGGCCATTGTACTGGAGATGGGTCAATGGACTGACACTCTCTACATTCTCTAACTACAGCCCTAACCACTGCCTCGGACAACGTGGGATCAATCTGCCTTGTGAAGTACCAGGTTCTTTTAGTACCCACTTTGACAGTGTACCAACCTTTTCTGCATTTGCTCACTGATGCTACACAAAAAAAACTTCATTACTTCCATCTCCTTTCTCACTGTGTTGAGCCATCCCCTTATAAATGATGGTTTGAAATAGCCACAATTTGAAGTTGAAAGAATAGTAGAGAAAAGGACCCAATGTTTCTGTGCTTGATCTTCACAAGACATACCTACAAATATGTGTGCATCAATTGCTGTGGCCATTTCAAACCATCATTTATAAGGGGTAGAGGTACTGCCTGACAAGAATGGGATTTGGGCTCAATGTAGCACCAGCTATCATGAAAGCCATTGTGGATACCATGCTGGCAAAAGATGAGTCCATTCTCCAGACTACTTCAGCCTATATTGATGATATCTATGTCAATGAGACATGACATCTGCAACATGCATAAGACAACATCTAGTTGATTTTGGAACGAGATGCAAAGACTCAGAATGATTGGCAGATGATACAGCTTGCAAGTGTGGGAGAAGCAGAACACACTGTACTAGAAGTGTGGGAGTGAAGTACAGAAAGGACCCAAAGTTTTGATTCAGCAAAAATATTTTTACAATGGAGAAAATTAGTAGGACATTTACTTGTTTGTGACTGGCTCCATATTGCAACCACCTTCATCAAACATAGAGTAACAGGACTCTACACCATGCCACACATCAAAATATTTGGTTGGTGCAAAAATAATGTCGTTTTTTGACATTTTTTAAAGTCAAAAACGACATTATTTTTGCACCAACCTAATAACATAGTCATGGTTTGTCAGATATAGGGTCTTCCAGCACCACCCTCTTGGCTCAGGCAGCACTATCTCCACAAGGCACTTGATGTAGGCCTCCATGTTGAGTCAGAGTCCCTGTGGGAAAATAAATCAATTACAGATAATGATGCCTCAGTGACAAATTATTGAGGCCAGTAAATTTTTGTGCAGTAATTGAGGGTAACATGGACCAAACTAAAATTATCAATATCTCCTTAACGGTAGATTTCCACCAATTTTTAATGATATTTTTTGAATAACCAGGCGATTTTAAACCAGTAATTATATTTTTTTTTCATTTGTCACTGGGGCATTATCTGCAAATCTTTTCAAGCCCTGGAAAAGTTCCATGTCGATTTTCCAGGACTTTTCATCAAGGTTTCTAAGACCTGTACGAATCCTGTACTGTATACTTTTTTTGAATGAAACATTTCATAAATAAATGCTGAAAGTGAAAGTTTCATTAAAATCCGAAAATTATCTGATTTTTGCAAGAATTTCCAATACACCGGAAAAAGACATTAAAAAATTTCCCATACTAATTTTTATGGTCACCCGTTGATGCAAGAGAAAGGTTTTTAACATTGTTATAGACAAGTATATGGTTGCAAGAAAGAAATACGACAACAGCAGAAATAGGTTTACATGGTTTATTTCAACAGGAATGCGAGGGATTGGGACAGTTACCTTGTGGTATAGTTCATAAGCCGGCTTCGGATCTAGGTCGATCTCTCATAGTAGTTCACACATGTTGACGGTGGTTGATGCTACCCTGCTGACAGCTGCTGACCGCTCAGCCTGACCGTGACAGGTCTGTTCCCTGGCCACCTATGACTAGTATTTAGTCACCCCCACCCCGCCACGTGGGCATCATGTGGCACAAGACCGGTTTAACGTGGGATCTCCGAGCCCATGGGCTCGGCCAAAAATATGCCCATTGAACCCGTATAAACGGGTTCAGGGTCGGTTTACCTCCCCAAAAGAGAGTCCGCCCTTCAGCGTAGCCTCCTTCGGGTTCCTCCCGCCCGAAGGCAGAGAGTTCAACCGATCAGCTGTGACTGCCTGTTGAACTTCTGTGTGACCCCTTTTATAGCGTTTTTTTATGACTTAGCAGGCTCGAAAAATGAAGCGAGTATAATTAGGAGGGAAGCATTTTTATTGGACGAAAAATAGAACACTTTAAATATTATTTTATTTTTCGACCGGAACTCGTGTGTCGGGAACATTTGTAAACGAAGATAATGGTCATTTTGTGACGGGGCTTTGTCCCGTACACATCCGGCTCTCGCTCTTGAGTATTTGCCTGTAAATCAGCCAAGATATGTCTTACTCTTATTTTATTGTATAACAACATGATTTCGAAGTTTAAAAAGGATTTTAAAAAAATATAATTTAATAATCAAAAAATCCTTCGACCTTTCTTTCCCCTTCAAAGATTTTGACGATAAAACTGTTTTTATTAAGCTTGGGGTATTTATTTCATCATGTGTACAGTGTATATACTCATTTTTTACCGAATCTTTTGGGGTACCTACATCAAATACAAAAAAGCAATACTCAAAAACGGATCTTTACGAAAAATTGACTGACTGGCCAGTAGACAGAAGTTTCAAATTTGGCTGCTCGGCTAATGAATGTAGAATAGGAAACGACTAAAAAAACCATTAGCAACGCACAAGGCGCTTCATTCATTTTTAGATGAGTGAATAATGTTTATTATTCTAGTCTTCGACTACTGGAAATGTTTGTTTTAAAAGAGAAAGACATGTACATCGATTAAAAATCAAAGACTAGACTCCTTGCAATTGTTTTACGCAGTAAAGATTTTTTTTTTTTTTTTTAAATCAATAGATTTCTTTATTACTAATTTAGAAATTGTTTTTTTGTTACCGAGACACATTTCCTGATATAAAATCAAAGCTCTACAGGTTCGTATGTTTCTCCCTAGCGAAATTGAAAGAAAAGTAACAATAATCGACAAACTAACCTTTTTCCTTTGGGTAAAAGCAATACGCTTTGCTTTTTTTAAATCACGTAACATTTTCCTTTTCTCTTTTCGTTGGATAGCTTTAATAACGGGCCCCATGATGGGTTTTATTGTAAATACATACAAAAAAAGACACGTGCAGATAAGCGGAACAGGAAGTAAGCGGTGACTATACAAAAAAAATTATCTTTAAACATAAAGGGAAGTAACTTTGGGCGTTACTTGACTGAAAGAACAGTTGTAAGTAGAATGTGGTGACACATCACAAATAAATGACACTGAATTTAAGATTGAACTGAAGTGAAAAGCTTATTTTAAACGAAGTTATTTTATTTCTAAAAAGTAAATTACCTAATTTTATGATAATATACTTTTCCCAAGATTACAAACATGATCTTTTTAACTGTTCTTTTATCACAGATGGACAGAAATAAAATGTATTATTGAAGCTATTTCATTGTAAATAAAATTAACATGAAATTTATTTTTTCAGAAAGAATGGAAATAAACTCTAATTTATTTTAGTTCAATTTAAAATTTATTTATTTTATTTCTGTGAAGAAAACAGTGTGGGTTAGGGGTCATATTTACAATCTGGGTAAAAATACATTTATTTATGATATATACAATAATATAATTGAATACAATAATATAATACCATGCAGGTTGGTTAATGGATATCAGCACAGAAAGTGAAATCAATGAATCCAGTTGAAATTCCAGGCTAGTTTGTTGTGTTCAGTTTCATACTAACACCTTTGGAAAAGGCATGAATTTATCTCTTCTTCCCTTAGCTCAGGATTAAATAGCAGGATAAACCTTGGGTGGTGTAGTGAGTGTCAAATAATAATAACACCGTTTATCTTCTCCCTTCATATTCAGAGGAATGAGGAAAAATACAGAAAAGAATTTGCAAGCCTATGTGAAATTTTCTTTAGTCAAATGAAAACCTTGATTTCACAGAAATTGACTGGTGCGTTAAAAAGAAGTAAATAAATTCACAAGACTATGTGAAATTTTTATTAGACCAATAAAAACCCTGATTTCGTAGAATTTAGGGTATAAATCAAGAAGAAAAAAAGAAAAGAAAGTAGCAAGCCTATGTGAAATAACTTTTTATATAAGATGTGAAGAAAAATTAAATTTATTAATTTAATTTTTCTGCACATCTTATATAAAAAGTTATTTCACATTCTGGGACATATTTTTGTAATGAATTTAAGTTTTCCATTAATGACTAGGAGTGATTTTCAAAATAGTTAAAATACCCTGATGGAGATCTATAGAACTTTTTTGGCTATGTTTAACATTTGTACCTGAAAAAAATGACATGTCAAAATCATTCCCATAACACCACTATTACTGTATACACTTTTGACTCCCTTGGCAATGTTTATTGTTTTACAAAGTGATGATTAGAATTTTAATAAAACCCAAACATATGAAAGTGGATTTATACATTTTCTTTATTCATGATAATTGACAACAAAGTTATTAAACACTATTTATTTATTAGATTGTTTATTTACAAGAATAATTTTATATTTACAAGAGAAAAAATATATGGAAAAGCAAATGAAAGAAATACCCAGAAAATTAATTTTGCCATAATTTATAATTACAATTGTCATTATGTGTTTATTAAAATTTTCTTGTTCATAAACATTTTTATAAATTCATGAATAAAAACATTTATTTTCAGATTTATTTCTTTATAAGTAAAATAATTTTATATGTAATATACATATTCTGGCCATCTTGTACCTTCATGCCTACATAAAAACAGTGTTTTAACTAACTACCTTTACTTCCCAGCAATGATTATTGATTTAAAAAGCAATGATTAGATTTGTAATAAAACCTGAAATTGAATTTATACATTTTTTTTGTTCTTGAGAATTTACAACAAAAAATATTAAACATGATTTATTTATTAGATTGTTTATTTTCAAGAATTTTATATTTACAGCATTCTAAAAACTAATACAATGCAATATTTATCATTTACCAATTTATAAAGAAATAAATATGAAAACAATTTTTTATTTATGAACATTTACTAAATTATTAAAATATGTGAACCACCTTGAAATCCTTATTTAGCATTTTATAATGTTTGAAATGATTGGCAATGTAGCCAATGTTTTGCCAACCATTCTAATAAAGACTTTAATAAATAAATAGTATTTAATATTTATGTTTTCTCAAGAACAAAGAAAATGTATAAATTCACATTTATATGTTTTATTAAAATTTTAATCATCCCTTTTTAAAACAATAAACACTGCTGAGGAGTGAAGGTAATTAAAAAAAAATACTAGTGTCAATGGAAAAACTGTCCTTTTGAAACTCTGTTTTTTTTTTTTTGCAGACACAAAAGTTCAAGATTACCAAATATTCTTTTGAGCACCTAATAAAAATTAAACTGGATAAAGAGAAAATGTTCATTTCAAAATGGGATAAAATAAAAAAAAATGTTCTTCTTAAAGAGATACAATAATAGTTCTCTCATAGTTATGAAATTCTGAATTGTTAACAGTTGAGGTCAAATGTGACAGTCATGAAAAATGTTGTTAGCGAGAAAGACAGAATGGTGAATTGATAGCAGTGATGTGACAAAATCTCAGTTTGCATCTCTTTGAAACTGATTTCAAAATAAATTGTTAGTTTTTGGTTTCAGTGATGTTATCAAGAGATTTTAATTGGCCACTTGGCATTTGGGAATTTTTGTTGTTGTTCTTAGCTGCAATTGTTAATTATAAAGGTTGTCTTCTTGTCTTTGTGCCAATCCATTCTGACACTATAAATGAATAGTCATTTTTACTGGCCAGCAATCTTGTTTATATTTAGGTCACCAGGCTCATAGTTAGTTAATATTTCAAATTATTGTGGGTTTGAATTACTTGCTTCTGATTAGTGGAAAATAATCCAAAGGGAGAATTTCCTTTCTCAATTCTTTTTCTTTTTTTCTAGAATGTTTAAATTTTACTGCTTTAAGCCAACATCAAAAATAAGCTCCAAATTCAATACATATCAAAAAAAAGTTGTCTTGACAATTCAGTAGTTATTAAAGTTTTTGCTTTTAGGTACGATTAGTAGAAGTGGTTGGCCGCTTGTATCTGAGTATGCCTGTCTACTAGGGCAGCTAGTCAATCCCTGTTGCAGACGCCTGCTCAGGCACATTTGTGTTTGTTTGACACCCACAGAGCCCATCTGTAGTTTATACTGAAACAATGTTTAAAGGACCTTAGTAACAATTTCTGGGAGACAGTGCATTATCTGACATGATAACAATCTGAACAAAGCTAGTGCACTCAAACCTTGCTCATGATGACTTGTGACTTCATGCTAGCACAATAAACAACAGCTCATAAATAGTTCTGTCTATCCAATTTCACTCACAAGACTTGGATCAACCTGTGGTATGGTTTTCAGGTACTTTGCAAAGGTGCCACACACTGGAATCACCTTCTCATGCCAATAACATCAAGAATTAAAAAATTTAACTATTATGAGATTTGAACTTGGGTCTCATGGTCAGAAAGTAAATGTACTAGCCACTTGGCCATACACCCATAATAGGTAGGGATAAAGGGCATAGAATTGTAATTTATTCACATAATTTGTTGTAGATCACTTCAAAACGTGAATGTTATTATCTTTATAATGTCATATTTAAAAATAAGGCTTTTTTTAATAAAAACTTTGAAAATTTTTCCCATATTGAAAGAAATAGTTAAGTACATATCAAAGGTTAATTTTTATTTGGTTCCCTGTCTTAGAAAATATAATTGATGAGATGATTTTATGACTGGGATAAAATACAAATTTTCTGGTACCATAATAGTGGCACAATAAGATTAGTGAAAAATAATTAATAAAAAGAAAAATTAAGAAATTCATTCCATTCTTGTACAAGACAATACTTTTTCAAACCTTTTGTTTCAAACTGATGTTGCTGGAAGCTAGTTGATAGTAGCCACTAACATTATGAGGAAGCAGGTTGCACTAGTTGCTATACTTTAAGAGTGGAGAGATAAAGCAACTGTTAGTATATTAAAGATTTGCTTTATCCATGGAAGACTTACCAGTCAGTTAAAACCAAAATTAAATGGTTAGCAGTTGCTGATTTAATTAAAGTTAAAGCGGGAAAAGCAATGATAGCGAGAAAAGAAAGGCAAAATGAATAAGTTGACCTTGATTTTTCACCCAAATAAATAAAAAAACTAGACAATGATAATTTATTTGGTGAAGGGGAATGTCTCTGAGAAAATACTGTATGTATGTATGTATGTATGTATGTGGGTGCATGGCCAAGTGGTTAGAATGTTCGCTTTCTGACTATGAGACCTGGGTTTGAATCTCACTATGGATGATTTGTCAGGAAGTCTCCTTCCTGATATTATTGATTGGGGGGGGGGGGGGCAATCCCAGCATGCGGTACTTTTGGAAAGTACCTGAAAACTACACCACGAGTTGACCCAAGCCTTGTGAGTAAAATAGAGTAGACAGAACAAAGCCAAAAGTCATCATGGCTGAGGGCTTGAGCATGCAGGCTTTGTTCAAAATTGTTGATCATGCTAGATAGCACGCTCTCCCAGAAACTGTAACTAAGGTCTGCTCAGCATAGTTGCAGTCAAAACCACAAATGGGCTCTGTTGGTGTTGAGCAAACACAAATGGGCTCTGGAGGTGTTGAGCAAACACAAATGTGCCTGAGTGAGAATCTGCAATAGGGATTGGGTATCCTCAAATACACGTGGCCAGCTATTATTATGTGTATAGTAGTCTTATCTATATAAAAATGTTTGTACAAATTGCTTGTAAAAGTGGACTGAGTTAGACACACTTAGTATGTCCATGTAATGAAGTAGGGGTGCTAGTTAAATTGAATCTTCATTACTTAACATTACATTTTATTCATCTTCACTAGTTACTCTCAGCCAGTCTGTGTTATATGGTCCCATAGAGCCCTCATCTAAAAATCGTCCTTACATCCTCCATTTGTGATGTCTGAAAGACAGCCCCTTTTCTTTCTGGGAATTTGTTTATATATTCATCTGTCCAATGGTGTTTCTCAAATGCTCACACATCAGCCACAGCCTTATCCGTAGGCATTTGCCTGTTGAGGTCACCACTGACAATGGGTAAATTATCTAGGGGTTATTTTAAGTCAATCCTGCACTTGGCTTCTTAGATAGCCTGGTGTGAATTTGAATGCCAAGTATATTCCAGCATAATACGACATCCACTCTCATTGTTCTTCCTGTAAGAGCATGTTCTTAAAAGTTTTTTTCTTTCAATGTTGGTTGCAGGTGCTGCTGAATTTGCAAGGTCCCCTAAGTGGAAAAGATTTTTCTGGTAAGTACCTAAAACTTGGATTTGACACTATTGATTTTCATTAGCCAAATAGAAATAGTTATGAATATAATTTAATGAATTTAAATGGTTCTATTTTTGGAAAAAATTACACTTCTTTTATTTGAACCTCTGTTTATTAAATATTTGGAAATTGAAAGACATACTTCTATTATTTAGTACCCCCATTTATACAAGATACAAGAGAACTAAGAATTATTGATATTTTATTATAGGTGTGAATTCATTGTAAACTACTGCATTATCTTTGCACATATTTCTATCATATCCTTTAGAAGACTTTAATAATATGAGCATTTGCTGACCCAGAAGATGCTTCATTTATAAGGGTACTAACAGCATGGCCCGGCATTGCCTGTGCTTGATTCAAAAATCGTATGACTCATACAGCAATCGCTATCACTTGACTTTAAATATTTTTGCCCTTTGCTGTTGCTACATGCCTTACTTCTTGCCTATTTCACACTGCAAATTTTTTCTAAGCTCTATACTAAACATTAAATCTGTTACGAAAAAAAAACTAAACAAAATGAACACCAAATGATCAGCTTTAAAAAAGGACTCGTAACTGGAAAAACCGAATGAAAAAAGAATGTTAACAACAAATACTTTTTCACACCCAACGCAGTTCTGTGGAATCAGAATCAACTTTGAGTTTAAGCAAGTGAATGAGCCAATTGGAGTAAAGTGCCATGCAGATTTAAATTTTTCCCACTTGTGACGAATGCAGCTATCGATTTTTTTGCATGCTAGTTAACATTTATGTCAGTCAGCTGTTGGCTCTCATGCTGGCCAATAGAATCTTCCTGCCTATTCGTGGCAGCCAGCTATTGGCTCTCATTCTGGCCAGTACAAAATGGCCGCAAACTACATGAAAACTGCCGTAGAAGCATGAAAAAAATCGATTATTTCCACTATTGATGGGAGTTGGGAAGTGCAAAGTCAGTCTTGGCCTTCCAACTAACTTGGAGCATGTGCATGTAAATTTTGGTGCAAATCCGTCGAAAATTGCGGATGTGCACTCGTTACACACACACATCCTGCCTTTTATAGATAGAGATTTGGATGATGATCACTCACTGCAAATCATCTACAAACCATGGCTGTCCATTTCAAGCTTTGGTAGAAGGACCATATAATCATAATACTAGTATATTGAATACTCTTTTGTACCAAATTTAAGTGTCTCATGGAATAGTTATACCAACAGGAAATTTGGGCACCTCAAGGCGGTGTAATGGTTAGCAAGATTGTCTTGATAGAACAATTACGATTGATTAGTGAGTTCGATCCTCACTGGGTGCCCCATACTTTCGACCTTGTGCCACATCTAAGCTACGCTCGGAAAATCACTACCAACAGGAAATTTTCAACTTATAAAGTAAATGAAGGAATTTTGATTCCTTTAACAAAATAATGGGGTGCTGAAGAAAATTATTTGAAAAGTAATAAGTACGCCATACCAAAAAAGTACGATGCCAAGAGGGAGGGGAAATTGAAAACTGGTAAGTACGTCTGACCAAAAAAGTACGATACCAAAAGAGAGGAGAAATTGAAAATTGATGTCTGCCATACCAAATTACAATGCCAAGGAGGAGGGAAAATTGATAAATATGCCATACCAAATGAGTATGATGCTAAGAAGTCAGGGAAAGTGAAGTTAAATATTTTATCATGTTGCCACTCATATGCAGTATACAAGAGTCTTTTGTTCCTGATAGTACATTGGATGTGGCATTAAAAAGAATCCCAAACAAAATCTGATGAAGAGTAGCAGATGTTGTATTCATTGGGAAATGCAATAGGAGTTTCAGTAGGAATCTGGATTCACAAGCAGTCCCCAGCTACATGTATACACTTCTAGGTTAGTGCAACCCAGTTTGAATTTAGAATTTCTTTCTCCTAGACTGGTTGCCACCCAAGTCTGTCCTGCTATTTTACCCATAGCTGTGGTGAGAAGAGATAGATTCATGCCTTTCCCAAGGGTATTAGCAAATGTGAAAAGTGAATGTAATGAACTCAAATGGAATTCAAACTTGGCTCTCCAATTTCTCAATCCGAGCTGCTTACAATTACCCCACCATGCCTCCACAAGAGTACATAGTAAAATTTTTATTTTTTGTGGGACAGGGAATCTTAGCACATTGATGACTAACCATTAAATAACTCATAGTTGGCACCCTTTTATTAGGTTGGTGCAAAAATAATGACGTAATAATGTCGTTTTTTGACGTATTTTTTAATGTCAAAAAACAACATTATTACGTCATTATTTTTGCACCAACTTAATATTAGGGCAGCAACCACAAGTTATTTTGTTTTTGTGATCTTGCTATCAAGGCTACAATCACAAGTTTTTTTTTATTGTTTTTAATGTAAATAACTGGTATCTAGCAAGAATTAAAAATTATACTGGCAACTAAAACCACCAAACTTTTAATAGGAAAAACTTTTCAAAAATATAAGACAAAGCATTTTGAGAAAAAGGTTTTATTGCATAAGTTGGCTATGATAAAGTGGACATTTGAAGTTTGATTTTGTAATTGACCTCCAATAGTTATCATGTCAAATGGACAACTTATATCTTCACTCATTTGCTGCACAAACTAAAAAGATTTAGTGATAAACCAGTGAATTTTAAAACTTTAATTTAAAATTGGTTTTAGTATATTTCACCATTCAGTCAGTTAATAGTGCATTGCAACAGCTACAAAAACACAACTGTCTGTGATAAGGAATTAATACAATGGTTACTGACAGTTTTGTATATTACAATCTTTCTAAATACATTGTCCATACAATTGGCTGGGTCATTATATATATATATATATATATATATATATGTGTGTGTGTGTGTGTATGTATGTATATATATATATATATATTATATATATATATATATAATTGAATTCAATTCATACTGGACTTCATTATTTATTTACAAGATCTTATATTTTTTAACAAGGATATTATGAGTTACCCCACTTGGCTTTGGGGTGTTGTTGAAGTCTATAAAAAGGCAATCATATTCTCTCTCTCTTTTTAACTCCTGTGTCCAGATGTAATCGAATGTAGAATAAGAATGATGATAATGGGGTGCATTTGCTTCCTTAGTCCTCTGCTGAATTTTGAACTCTCTCTCACATGTCTCTATCAAATACACTTGTTTCATATACACAACAAGAATGGCACAGTGGATAAAGGCGTTGGTTAGATCCAAGGAGTATTAGTTCAATACCCAGTCAAGGCAGTGGAGAACTCTCAGAGAGAAAATTATCAGGAGATAACTGATAACTGACATCCATCAAACATGGCATGTGGAACTAGAACAGTCTACCCCAGTGATCGAAATAAAGGGTTCAGTTCGAAATTCCAACCACCTGAAGAAGGCCTGAGCGTACAACGGCCGAAACGTTGTGATAAATATGGCGACAAAGATGAGGACAATAGTCTGCATAATGTAAATACTGTACATAATACCTCATCTCAGAAATATAGACAGACTCTAGTTTCAATGTCTTTTCTTTTTATTTCAATTGTGTACACATGCAAATACTTTTGTTAATACATGCATTAACTGTCATTTGTTTTAAATTCATTGTTTTGTGTTTATTTTTACCCAGACTCACATGAGTTCACCAATATTGTTTGTGGGACAAACATCCAGGAGCCCATAAATATTTACTATATAACGTGCACATACTCATTTCAAAAGTGTTATTTTTACTCAAATATAATAGTAACTCACAACAATATGTATCATGGAATAATTGACTGTAAAGATCATTAATTGTTGAATACCAGAAGTGGAATAGCATTGCAGGTTGAATCCAAATGGATAAATAGAACTCTTCTCACAAGGAGGTGAATTTATTTTAATTCAGGACATTATGATGATTACATAAGCTAAATATGCATCAACATTGACATCACAAGGCAAAAATATACACCAATGATGGGAGTTGCAGGTAGCTTGAGAGTTAATGACACAGAGATTGGAGTCAGCAAAATGAGTTCAAATGCTGGCTAAAACAGTTTACATTCATACTAATGCCATTGGGAAAGGAAATAATCCCCAAACTTATGGATAAATAATAGGGTAGTATAAAATCCTCAATAAGAGAACAGGTTCTTGTCAATAGTTAACATCCTTGCTACAACTCACTTGTCTTGCTAGAAATCCTGCAAATGGTGCCAGGTTCTTATTCATTTGGGACATCAAGTATTGGTTGGCTCAAAAAAAATGTGCCTATGTTGTGCAGTCCATGTTTACAGGCCTCAGAAAATTGTGTGCACCGCTTTCCACATCAATGATGCTTCATGAACCATTTTTCTTTCCCTACTATAAGGCTGTTTATCTTGGGTCTCAAGTGAGCAATTGATCCCTGAGGTTTATTTGCTACTTGGTGTTATTATGGACTTATGCTACACAAGAAGTTTGCAGGAAGATACAAAGAAAAACAGTAATATGATGATACTTCTGTGAAAACAAATTGACTTACAATTTTATAAAAAAACAGATGGTACTAGTTAAATAAATTGGACCACTCATTAAAAATTTTGGGGGGAAATAATTTTTGTAGATTAGCATTCTTTAGACCTTCTTTAATGTGCGATACTTGTCAGAATTTGAAAAATATTGAATTGCTATCGAGTTAGAAGAGGGGAGGGACCCTGTTCATAATAGTAATACAGTACCAAATCAATTCCTGACTTTCAGAGTTATTGGCTGAAGTAATTTTGCATATGAAAACTGTTTTTTTAGAGAGCAGGGGAGGTTACAAAAAGATTTCTTTTAAACAATAAACAGATGTATTCATTTTTAATTAAAAGAACAAAAATTTACATAAATTAATAAAATTCTGTATTTGTTTATTCTTCATTTAAGAAAATTAATGAACCTTAAAATGATAGTGCTGTTTCCCCAAAAATGTCCCATACAAAAAAAATATTCAAAAAAATTTTTAAAGTTAGAAAAAAAAAAAAGGGTAAAAGGTTCAGAAAATTGAAAAAAATATATGCAGATATCAATGCTGTTAGCAAAGCATCAAACTTGACATTTTTCATAAGATCAATAACTCTGTAACAATGAGGGATCAATTTGATAGTATCAATATTATAAAAAGGACCTGCACCCTTCTAAATCGATAATGAATCAATATTTTCTAAGGAAGGTCTAGAGAGTGCTAATCTGTTAAAACTATTTCCCCACCCACAAATTTTGCATGATCCAGTATATTTAAGTAGTACTAAACATACATTGTTTTTTATATCCTCTTAAGTTCTGTTGACATAGTTTAAAGTTTATAGTTTTTAAATCAGTAATTATATAGCAATGAGTATAAATGAACAACAGTTATAAATAAAACCTTGGACTTATCTTGATACTATTAGGTTGGTGCAAAAATAATGTTGTTTTCTCGCAGTAACATATGTGAGAAAACGACATTATTTTTGCACAAACCTAATATATTCTAATCTTAAATAAACAAACACATAAAATATGTCAAGTAAATTTTAGCTATCATTTGATGATAATCAAAGAATTGCAAATTAAAATGTGAAATAACATGGATCAAGTTTAAGTTGCTTTGGTTTTGTAGCAACTTGTGGTGTCAAACAAAAATAGCACAACTTATCCTGTGTTCAATGTCCTTATCTCCTATATTAAATTTGTTATAACGGATCTAAACACCAACATATTTCAAACTTTTAAATATATAATAATCTGAAAAATAAGGAATTTTATTTAACCATTAACATACTGGAGGTGATTTTGCTTGCAAAGCCTGCCACTGCAAGTGGCTCATATGAATGAATAATAGCATGCTTGAATTTTGCAGTTGTGTTGTCATATCCTGCTATGGCAACAGAAAATGACCATGAATGAAATTAAGTAGTGCAGTAGAGGAGCCTTGAAAAACAATGCAGTGGAAAGTAATAAATAATGCAGAGTGTTAAAGGTTAAAGAAAAAAGACATAAGGTCAATCAAAAAATAAATAAAAACAAAACAATAAAATAAAAACTAAGAAATTTATTGAAAAATTTTTTCAAACTATAATAATAAAAAAGAATAGATGTATTGGTAAATTTAAAAAAAAAGGAATAATATAATGACATTATTTTTAACCAAGATGAAAAAAATGTCTTACAAACTTTCAAATGTTTCTAGATTATATTTCAAATGAAATAGTAAAACCTCATCAAGAAAAAGAAATTATATATTTTGGATAATTTATATATTTATATATATACATATATGCTGTGTATCATATTAATGTCCTATTCGTAGTCTTTCAAAAGTAGATGCCCTACCATAGAACAGTAGTTAGAAAGTTAATTATACCTACCATTACAACTGTAGAGAGCTTAATCTTCCATGAGGGTACCACAATTTTAGTCTTGTATCAGATTAGACTAAGTAAATAGCCATAGTCTTGAATGGCTATTAAAAAAAATCTGATCAATTATGAAATTATAAAATGCATTTGGTGGCAGTTATAGCTACAATATATTACAGTAAAGAATTTAATAATGAATATCAAATAGATGTGTTTAATTATTGGATTGTTTTTCTGAAAACATAAGAAAAGTAAGCTTCCTTCAACTGATTTTCAAAGAGGTTTTTCTAGTGATACTGACATCTTTCAAAGTAGATTATTTTTAATTGTTAAAAGAGGCTAGAAATATGTTCAAAGTTCATTTTTCAAAAGACACTTGCAATATGATTTAAATTCAGTATATTTGGGTGGCAATTGTTATTTTAAACATGTATTGCAAAAATCAATATACATTTTGTGCCAATTATATTTAATGATGTTTTTTTTTCTCATGTACATATATCATTCCACAAATTTGTGTGTGATAAATTGGCAAAAGTTCATGCTGTGTTATACCAAGCTCGAGTAACATGATTCATCATCCATAAGAAAAAAAATAACTGTTGTTTGAGACCCTGCATTCTTGAATGCATATAAAAAAAAAATATATTAGGTTGGTGCAAAAATAATGTCGTTTTCTCACATATGTTACTATGTGAGAAAACGACATTATTTTTGCACCCACCTAATAATTCCAAACATACTATTGTACATTAGTGCTACACAATTTTCTGGATTTGATTTAGTTTTAAAATAATGACAAAAAAAAAAAAATGATACAATCTATTCTTTAAAACAAATACACACTTTTCTTTTCACCACTAATTATGATCCTTATGAGTTGAAAGCATGAGACTATACAACATGAATTTTGGCCAATTTATTCAGACAAAACAACCACATTTGTAAAAGGATACTTGTACATTAGAAAAAAAAAATCATTAAATATAATAGACAATTTTTTACCACTATGATTTGAGGTAGAAACAAGATTCTATATGATTTATATCTTTTGTTTTTTAATTTTTACTTTTTTTTTTTTACACAGTATATCAAATTAAGTGAAAAAATAAGAAATCTATTTAAAATATCAAAGTCAAAATATCCACAGGAAAACTTTATTTAAAATTTTTTACTAAATTCATGACTATTGAGAAAAGTTATTTTTAATGACAAAAATCATTACCTAAAGTTTACACTTTTTATATATATATATATATATATATATATATATATATACATACATAGGTAACTCCAAAGAAAAGTGATACCTAAGGTTTAAAATGCATTTTTAAAAATGAAAAATCTTTCTTGAAGCTTTTATTTTAGTTTCAATTTCATGCTAATAGATTAAATTTAATACTTCCAATAAACAAAATACTTTTCAAACAGAATTTTAACTGATTGGAATGAATTTTATTTTTTAATTTTTGTAAAAATGCAAAAATCGTCTATATTGACAAATCTGGATGTTTTAAAAAAAATCCTTCAAAAGTAAAATACTTTTCTGAAACTTTATTCGAGGAAGATTAGCTGATATAGTTTAATTAATCTATCTGAAACAAATATTACTTAGTTTTAATTTAAAATACTACAGTAAAGAGATGGTGTTTTTATGAAGTGTTGATAACTCTCTCAATAAACTTACATTTGGGGATATTTTCTAAGGAGGACATAAATTGTAACAATTATTTGATGAATATAACAGGAACGCTTTTTTATTTAATTTTTTTTTTAACTACCCAGTAATCTTAAAAATTTAAATATTCTAAGCAATCTAATATTTCATTGAATTTATGTACTTTGGTTCTATAGTCTAAATTATGGAGATGCTTGTTCAGAAAATGTTAGAAATTATCAATAAATGTTTACTATAGTTATCATTCTTATTTTCTGAAAATGTCATGTTTTGACACGTTTATACACACAAAATAAATTGAAAATTCTTTTTAAAATGTTCAGGATCATTGAATTGTAGTGAGCTTTTCCATTTATGATTAGTAAATATGGTCTAAATTTGATAACAATATGACTTGACAGCTATAAATTAATACAGAATTTTAAAGTTTATAAATAATTCTAATTAAAATTTAAAAAATGAAAACAATTCATAGTGTCTATAATATATTTTATACATAAAAGCAATTAAAAGCATTTCTAATTAAATAGTGTCTTAGCTTTTTATTTTATGATTCAGAGTAGATTTTCTGTTTGACTAAAAAGATTTCATGATTTAAATTCCCCGATGATTTATCCTTATAACTAATATAAACATTAAGCACTACAAAAAAAAAAAAATTTCCTATGAAATTAAATAAGTGGGGGTTAACATGTAAAAAAATATTTTTACAAAGATTTTCTAAAAAAGAAACATTTAAAAAATAGTTTAATTATTTTGTGAATAAGCCCTAAAACTTTCATTACAATCCAACTGATTTTTGAAAGAATTTCCAAATCAGTGTGTTTTGCACTAAAAAAGACGTATAAATTTCCCATACTAATTTATGGTAAAATGTTGACACTAGAGTAACAAAATTTTGAAGTTTCTAGAGAGAATTAAAAAAAATAATTTTACATCAAAAGAAATCTTTTGAGCTTCCCTTTTAATAGTAAAGATTCTGATGATAAAACTTTGTATTTATAAAGTTTTGTGCATTTTTTATCATGCTTTAGAGGTACCTATATTATATATATATATATATATATATATATATATATATGTGTGTGTGTGTTTTGTGTCTGCAAAAACTTGCTTTACTTGTTATACTTTCACTTCTAGCAGGAAATGTAACAGTTATATGTATAACTCAGATTATGGAAAGTTTATAAATATTTTCTTGGAAAAAACAAAACTTATATTCTGATACAAAGATATCAATAATAAAACTTGAAGCAAATATATGAAATAATAAAAAAGTAAAGCTTAAAAACAGACACATTTTGATGAAACCTGTCACATCTGGAATGTATCTATCACAGACACAATATTTTGATCTGAAGATAAGTACTGCAAATATACACATATGTATACTTGTAGTACTTTATGTATATGTGTGCATATTAAGAAATCTTAAATATATCATTACAAGTGCATATGCATACTGCTTTATGTATCTTGAAGAAGATAAAATGGTACATGAATGCCATTATATTTTAGTTTACAATCCTAACATTTAAATCATTTTGCCATTGCATTGAACTTATATAATACCAAAAACTTTGTTACTCTGTATTTTCTGGTTTATTGCTCAATACTTACTGATTATTAAACTAAACAAATAATATTATATTTACTATTGTGCAATCATGTACGTTTATTTATCAATATTAACAACAAAATTCTATTTCTGCCTATACTTCTGAGATTAAGGTATTGTAACTATTTACCCTATTTACATTGTTTGGACTGTTGTCCTCATCTTTGTTGTCATATTCACAATGTTTCAGTTGTTGTGGATTCTGACCTTCTTCAGGTGATTGTATTTTTGAACTGAACCCTTTATTTCTACTACATCATCACAAGGGTCCACAGGAAGGATTATGCTTAGTAAATCATTATATTATCTATTCTTTCTGAGTCAGACTGTGGCAACCAATATAAAGGAAGACAATACTGAAATTTAAAAATTATGTATATAGCCCTGATGTAGCCCATCAACAAGATCATGAGTTCACAATGACCATATAATCTCAACTGCAATTGATCTATGATTATGTCACTATATTCTTATCTATTTTTACATGTATTAGAGTACACATGAAGAGTAATGTTGCTTATATAAGTACTTATGGTCCACTCATAAAAAATAGGAAATTTTTTTTTAGATAATAATTTTTGTAGATTAGTATTGTTTAAACCTTCCTTAGGACACAATACATGTCTAAATCCAAAAATAATGATTTATTATTGATTTAGAAGGAGGGTCCAGTTTATAATATTGTTACAGTGTCAAATCGATCCCTGACTTTGAAGAGTTATTGGCCTTTGGCTAAGTCACTTAAATGCTAAGTTTGAAAATGTGCTAACATCATTGATATTTCCATTTTTTTTCTGAATTTTTAACAACTTTTTAACAGTTTTTAAACTTATTTATTTTAAATTAAGAATAAATGGATGCTTAATTTTATTAATTTATGTAAATTTTTGTTCTTTAATTAAAAATCTATATATCCATTTGTTTGTTATTTAAAGAGAAATCTAATTGTAACTACTGAAAAAAAATAAAAAAATGTCTGTACTGTGTATGAAAACAGCTAGGGCCAATAACTCTGTAAAAGACAGTGATCGATGTGACATGGTATCAATATTATAAACAGGACCCCCCCACCTTTCCAAATCAATAACAAATCAATATTTTTTGATTATGGCAGCTAAAAGAAAGTCTAAGGCAGGCTAATCTGCAAAAATTATTTCCCCCCAAATTTTTTCTTATTTTTTATGAGTGGACCAGTCTATTTAAGTAGTGCTATATTTATAATTCTATTTTTTGTATATTGATAAAAAAAAAAAAAAATTCACATAAAGCTCTAAAGACACTTACATTTCTATACATAATGTATACATTGTTTATCTCTAACCAGATTCATGGATAGTAATTAATCTTTATGAACATATCCTAGATAAATTAGCAACCACCAGGATTTAGCCTTATAAGTAGACTACATTATTTGAAGTCATTCACTTATTGACCACTGAAACTTGTTAAGACAAATTTACTTCTTTTCATAATCTGGCTTTAAGAATCAATTAGGTATATGTCACACTGCAGAGGTGAATGATATTTCGGGGGTGGAGGAATATTAATTATTCCACTTTTGTAGATTAGGTAAATGGATACAAACTTCAAATAAGAAAAAGTGCATACTGATTAGCGTTATCAGTGTACCAATTGATTACTCGAGTTACTCTACTGTGGCTTGTGTATCATTTTGTTAACATAATTAGAAATATAGGTAAAAATGTTTGGTGAATTTTCAGTAGCTGATTCCCCTTCAGACTCTTGTGGTTGAAGTTTTTCAGCAATTATTGACATTTCTTTGAAGAGCTTAATGTTGAACACAAATGCCATCTTTGCCTCTTTCACCAGTTTTTCAATTTCTTCTGTGCTGGCCTCTATGGAATTCATATTACCAAAGTAGAAATTCTTAAACTGTTTTATATTATCAATTTCATTAAAAATAAAAAAATGAACACCTTCACCAGAATCTGGTAACTGAAGGTGTTTGGAAAGTTTATATTTCAGTTGCTGGCCACCAGACATGTCACCAATATATCGGACATAGGAGTGAGCTACCAACAAGATAGGGTCTGTCTTACCAATGTCCCGGATCCTTGCAGCATATTCTTTGGCACTTTCAGTCATTGGTTTAACCTTATCATGCCAGTCAGGACCATAAAAAAATTCCAAATCTTCTTCAAGTGATTTCAAGCGGTTCATTTCTGTGGGAAAATAGACAGGTCCAAAACATGGCTTGTCTTTATTCAGCTCAGCCATTTCTTCAACGGCCATGTAGATTTCTCGCAGTTCAGCAAGAAACTGCCTGTAAGTCTCACGGGTGATGGTGCCTTTCATGATGGCTTGAGTAAAGACTCCATTTTCAGCTTCCTCATGCTCCTTCCAAACACCCATTTTAAGAGCTTCACGCAGTGTTTGTGGCTCTTCACTGGACATGGTATACTGTTCTTGGAGATAAACTGCTAATTTTTCTTCTACAAACTTAAAATTCCAATCTGAAAAAAATAAAAAATAAAAAAAAATAAAAGGAAATATAGAAAATGAAACAAATATTACTGTATAATATACTAATTATATATTTGCATATTTGTTTCTAATGTCTGCAACTTTTACTGTTGATAAAGTTATCTCCCTTGCACTGGCAATACCAGATGTCTTTGTTATAACAATAGCAAAGAAAATAAACATCTCTGTAAAATCTAAAAAAAGAACCAAACATAAAAATGATTAGAGGCTATCACTGTATGAACATAAATTATAATTAGAAAGAAAATACATTTAAAAATTTATATGCAAAATCCTATTAACAGTAATGAGTCAACAAAATATGCTGTCATTTTAACAACAGGAATAAACTCGTAACATTTTTTTTTCAGCTTTACAAACTATGTCTGTGTATGTTAATAACAGACAAGCACTCCAGAGTCTTACTTCTGGCACCAAATTTGTAAGGCTTGTTCATTCCTGTGAAAGAATAAATTATAACCCAAAGCAGTTAAGTTTCAACAATACATTTTTGTATAATTTTTTATTAACTTTATTTATTTTGTCTAAAAGCTAATTTTGTATTTGTTGTTAGATAGCATTAGGACTGTTTAGTTTTAACTAAATTAATTCAGGAAAGATTGCATTTGATTATACTGGGATAGCTGTCACAACAGTGGGCAGTTTATTTAAAAAGTTTGTTTATTAAATTAAACATTCAAGACAGAAGAAAATAAGCAATGTTTTTTAATTTTTATTTTAAAAAGGAAAGAAATGCAACTCAAAGAAAAAACACAAAAGAAAAAAGATTTGTGTTACATATGAAGAAGATACTGTAAATGATTGACCATGCCAAAAGTGGTTTGCAAAGTTTTATGCTAAAGGTATTTTGCTGAACAGTTGAGATTGATAATGATCGAATTCAAAGATTTATAAAGAAAAATCAATTTGTGATATAGCCAACATAATAAAAATAGCCAAATCAAACAATGAAAATCACTTTGAATAACTTGACTAACTTACTTTGCTGTGTTGCTTCACATAAATGAAAAAATCCGACTTAAGTATAATGAAAAGCTTCTAGTTTGAAAACAAATTGTCATGAGTGATGGAAAGTGGGTACTTTACAAAAATGTGAAATGCAATAAATTGCGGTATAAGCTAAATGAACCATGCCAAAACCCAGACTTTATTTAAACAAGGTAATCTTCTGTATATGGTAGGATTGAAAGGGTGTCTTCTACTATGACTTCCATCTGGAAAACCAAACAATAGTTTCAATTACTATTGTTTTAATTACTGTTACTAATTAAATGAAATTTCATTTCATTTAATTAGTAACAGTAATTAAAACAATTGGCAAAAAGTATCCAGAGTTTGTGAACAGAAAGAGTGTAATATTCCATCATACAAGTGGTACTTAGAGTAGTTCTTTGGTGAAAAAGAGAAGTTCTGGAAATGAATTATAAAACCTTGCCCAAAAGATAGATCTTGCAACAAAATGTTAAGTATGATGTTCAATAAATTGAATATGAAAAAATTTCTTCAAAAAAATGATTTTATTTTTTACTTAATAAACTGAATAAACTTTTTGGACACTTAATATATGATAAAGAGTTAAAAAAAAAAAAAAATTAATAAAATTCACTTTTAAAGACAAGCTCATTTTTTTTTATTACAAACTTTTATCTTTTGCATGGAAGCAACAATGAAGAGCAAATACATGAGAAAAAAAATTAAAACAAAAGCTATGAAAATTTTAAAATCTGATAACTAAAGATAATATATATATATATATATATATATATATATATATATATATATATATATATATAGGATGTATTTGGGCAGCAGGTTTTCATTTATACAAGTTTGATTAAAGACCAACGAAAATTCTTGTTTAAAGAATTTTTAATTTATTTATTTTCTGTTTCAGACCATTTTACTTGTTTGTGGTATAACCATAGATAGATATAGATATGTAGGTATGTGAATTATTCATATTTGTCTGTCTCTAGCTTACATTCTTTTTTTTTTTTTTTTTTTTTTTGTAAATGAATATATAAATACTAATGTTTCAGATAAAGAAAAATATGCCAAGTATTTTTCTTCTTTCCTGCATTACAGACCCGGATTTATGTAATAATATTCTCAATATCTAGTGATGTATTTTTAATTTTTAACTTAATTTCCAGTCTCAAAAAAGATTAATACCAAAACCAAAATCTTAAAACTTTGGTCCCACATTTGATTGTATATGGAATAAATGCTGATAGGGACATAAAAAATTTCCATTTCATTTGAGATGAGATTAAAAAAAACAAAAAACGTGCTGATAAATACCACGAGTGAGAAGCAAAGAGACTATGTTTAGGAGTAGAAATGAATTCTTCAAACCATTGTGTTCCTTTTGGTATACTTTGCACATTTACACTTAAATTTGTTGCAATTGGAGAAGAGACATTATTTTTTGTTTGAAACTCACTATTGTGGGAACCTAACCTACCTACAAATGGACTTTTCCACACTTATATAATGTGGCTACCAACTATGAGTTGGAGAAGACACCAGTGAGAGAAAGTACTCTCCTGTCCATGTTTACCGTTGTACTACTTTTTTCCGAGAATGTACTATTTAACTTTATATCCCAGTCCATGTTATCTTTTACGGTCCAACACCATAACACTCACATTTATTGTTTTTGTATTTAAGAAACACTTATGTTCTTCACTATGATGAATGCTAGACAAAAGACAGAATTTCTGCTGTCTTTATCAATTGTTATTAAATGTGACTTGTAGCAGCGTCCACAGCATGTTGACTAGACATTGTAATATTGTAAATGGAGAGTTTTTACTCTCCGTATACAATATTACAATGTCCAGTCAACATGCTGTGGACACACAAGAGAATCATGCCTGCCTAAGATGAAAATAATTACCATTTAATGAATTATAAACTGAATTTAGTACATTAAGTTACTAATCTACAATGAAATAGAAATCTTTTGCAATGTAATCGATCCTGACCAGATATCTCAACTTCAGTCACTTTCTCACCGACATGATGTAGTTTCCCTTCATCTTTTATACAAATTATTTTCATGGCAACTGCTCTGACAAGATTTTTTCCTCTGGTACATAAATGAATTTAAGCATGTTAAGTCCCACCCTTTTACTGTTGAAATAACTAGATGCAACTGCCACTTCTACACTAACAGTTTCTTTTCTCAGACTACCCGCCCGGTGAACTTCCCTCCATGTACTTGCTTCCCTGATAACTACAATCTTCAAAAATTTAAATGAAATGTCATTCACCATCTTCTGTCTTCTTGAATCCCATTCATCTTTTGTTCTTTCCTCAATCCTCTCTATCTATTCTCAGTCTTCTCTTTTACTTTTATTCCCTGTAAAACCCTACATAGTAGTGGTATTTTCACCTTGATTGGGGTGAAATGATTAAAAAAAAAAAGAAAAAAAAAAAAGAGATATCTGGCCTACAGCTGCTCAATCCTACTTTTTAGCCTTGACAGAATTCAAAATCACTTATATGGTCTTGTTGGAAGGGGGAACTTATTCTTTACTCTTTCCTACAGACGCAGTGCTACATACATATCGCTATTCTATTAATATTTAAATGGTATATGTTCAGATGAGCCCCATTCTTCAGTTCTACAAGTTTAAACTTTTAAAAGGACACACCCTGCTACTTACAGAATTGAATCAACTTCATTTCCTACACATTCCATATGCAAAGAAAATGTTCCACCCAGATAGCTTCATGTACTGCAAGAAAAGTTGGGTCACTGTGTCATGCCAGGAAAATTTTTCTCTCATCAGAATCTATCTTGCACATTTAAAAATGTACCATTTATCCATGCATTGAATATTGTTATTAAATCTGGTCTGGTGCTCCTGCTGTACATCTTGAGATTCTTGACAAAAGCCAAAGAAGCATCTGTAATGTAATTGATCCTGACCAGACATCTCGACTTTAGTCACTTTCTTGGGGTAAAAGGATTTAAAAAAAAAAAAAAAACTTATCATTTTAGTCAGCAGTGGTACTGCTTGCCCAGATGACATGGCTAGGAACACAATGAATAACAAAAATTTAGTATGAGATTATTAACATAAAATGCAATTACTAAAATTAATTCATTAAGTCATCTTAATTGATGCATTCCTCCTCTTAATTAAACTAATAGTCTCAGCATAAGACAAATTTCTTATAAGTGTCTCTCTTCTGTTAGTCTTTTCATGGTCAGGTGATCTGTATTATTTTAGAACTCTATTAGTGTTCAGATATCAACCCATAAGATATACCAACTTCAAACAAAAACTAAACAACTTCAACACCAATAGGAAAGCAAATTTTCAATTCCATATTTAAAGAAATCTGAGATCCCCATCCCCAAATAATTTGAAAGACTATTTTCAACTTCTTTGTTTCTAAATGTTCTACTAGTCATGAATATGTTCTAATAATCAAAACAAATGAAAATCTGTCAGTGCTAAATCTGGTGAATATGGAGGATATGGAAAAAGCTCCCATCCTAATGATCTTGTTTGTTTTTTTTTCCTGAGTTTGTTTTGCAAAGTGTACCTTTGCAGTGTCATGCTGAACAATAACAATTTTTTCTTTTTTTCATTTAATGTAGAGGTTTATTTTTTACTTAAGGTTTACTGAATGAGGTTTTTGGTAGGGTATAAAAGGAGGTGGTAAGAAATGCAAATAACAACTTACCCTAGGTGCATAGGGAAAACAGGGAAGCACCATCTCAGGGGCATGTTACACAAAGTGATAGTTCTGGTGAAAAAAGCTATCTTATATGGAACTTCCTCCTTACCAAAGGAACATAAAGGGAATGAGGATGAGTTGATGCTATGTATTTGAAATGGTGGTTCCTAGCTGCGAAGATCTGAACTGGAGGAACTAAGGCATTTAGCTTATCTAAACATTTACCATGGTAATAGAAATTATAGTGAGAGGCTATCAATGTTTTGTTTGTGGAAAAGGCGTTGCAGGGTTGAAAATAATTGCCCACAAGGCCATGTGGTTGCTTTTGAACTCTGTTAAGGCTGGATGATGAAGACTGAGCAGCACCGACCCAGATATGGCAGCAATAATCCATTTTTGGTTTCATCTGACTCTTGCAAAGATGAATCATGACAGGAAGTGTCAGGTACTTTCTGTCATAGTACAAGGAACTGACCATTCTTCCAGCTTCTTGAGCAATGGTATGAATATATGAGTTTCACTTAAGGTCTGGAGTTGCTGTGATAGTCCTTCCATGCTCAAGTAGCTCATAATGGACAATACTTTATATTCCACTAGACACAAAACAAGGTCGTTTATGGATAGAATCCTTGTTTTGAAGTTGGCAATGATTTTTCTTCTTGTGATAACCATTGTCTTTTTTTATTTTCTGTTGATATGCAAAAATCCATTTTTCATCACCTCAAACAATGCAATGCAAAAACAAAGGACTGGCATTTCTGGAAAGTTGTATTCAGTTCTAAACCAAAAACTCATTAGAAACATAAATTTCCTCAAGTTTTGCAAGTTTTCCCAATTAAACTCTGAAAAGCACAATAAATGACACACCATGTCGGAATAGATGATAAACTAATTCTAGCTGCAATTTGTTAACCTTTAACCTTGGTTCTGCCTTAGTTGGTTGTCTCATAATTTATAATTACTTTCCAAACACCCTAATAGCTTATGGTAATTTGATCTTTCCTCATCAAAAGGACATTTTTTTATGCCAGATCCTTTCAATCATGGTTCACTACAGTTTCATTTATTATCTGTGAATTTCTATGACTGTGTGAAAGATAGCAGGTTCTGTTACCTTACACAGTTTTGAATTCAGTTTAATTCCTCTAGACTGGTTACTAACAATCCCTAATAAGCCCAATCCATAATGCTATTATAAAAATATCTTCTTAACCTCAAACAGCTTAATTAAATCAACAACTACGGTTAGGTTCACACTTTATTTTAGTTCAAGCATTTTTTTTTTGTTTTACTTTCTCCCAAGAAAGCATTCACATTCTCTTTTTCTTCCAATATATTTTTTTTCTTTTTCACTTTGCCTTTTTTTTTTCACTTATTCAATCCCTGCATTTTCAACAGAGAAACACACTAGCTTAAACAATATTCTAGTATTTCCCATAACAAAACTTTTTTGTTATCTGCAGGTCAATTATATAACACATATTGCAATTCACAAATTAAAAGTGCAGACAAATACAGAAGAGACAATGACTATCAAAGAATAGTTAACATGAAAGAAAGTTCACAAAATGAATACAAAAAAATAGCTTCAAACTTTGTCCAAGTTAAGGTTAGGGTTAGGGTTGGATTGGTAAATTATATGATATATCAATCCTTGTTGGTTTATTTAATTTCAGTATTTATTTTCTGATAATAAATAATTTTTCAAATAATAAACACAGTAGAAAATCAAATAAAAAATGGAGAAATAAGATAGAAGTATTTACTGGTAAAACATAATGAAGAAGAACATGGTTACAGTCATCATAGAAGAAACTGGAAAAGACTTTTTCTCATTAGTGTACCATCAATGGCTACTGCTATTTACTATAAATGTAGTTTCTATATAATAAATCTTATTTCACTGATTTCAAGAAAACTTTTATCTACAGATGGTAAGATTGATTACAGTGATTAGAACAGTGCTGCTGTTATGTGGAACACCAAGATTGTTAATGTTACAAATCAATTATTATGAACACATAGCACAATACTCCATTAGTTTCTTATTATAGAGTTGTTTCCTTTGACTTAACTGCATCCTTTTCCATCAATCATAGTGACATACCAAGAAGATACCATTTGTTTGTCTGTGTATAACACTTTTCAGAATGTAAAGATACTATATTTTGATCAAAAAAAGAAGTGACAAGGAGGGACATTTTCATCCCAGATAAAGTTCACAGATTTATACAGTGTAAATTCATACATAAATAATCCCATCATTTTTGGCAAGTACTATTAGTGTTGCAGCTGATAATCAGTTATTGGTCATGTTGGTATTTGTTAACTAATTAGTCATCAGCTTTTTTTTTGACGATTGGTTTCATATTCCTTCATTCCAGGCTTAAGAATTATAGACGGACAATGAATTTAAATTATCATCTAATAGCTTTTCATTAATACTTTTTGCCAACCTTTATCGAAAGTAATTAAATTACTAATTACCAAACAATCAGTGCAACCCTAAATACTAGGCCAATTATAATTTTATGAATAGAAATTGACTTGATATCAAGTTGAGGCCATCAATGGCTGCATTTATGCAAGTAATAATTATGTATATATTATTTCTGCATGTGTTTTGAATGTATGAAATTATCAGTTTGTACAATGTATTATCTTCTGGCAAAAGCAATTTTAAAAACAAGTTTAAAGTCTGGATTTGGATATTTTTGTCTACTTAAGCAAGGGCAAAGTTTACTTGTGATAAGGCTTTATAAAAAGATTTTTTTTTAAATTTTTACAGACTTTTATCACTAGAACATGAGGTAGTTAAATGTTGATTCTGAGCAAAAAAGGGTTAAGCCTAAAATGTAATATAGGCTGAACGAGAAAGAGAGAGAAAGGAGACATTTTCCTTGGTGAAAATGGGACTGTCTGGATTTCTTCTCTTAAAGTTTATTTTTGTTATCTATCAGGAGTCTGGAATGCAGATGAAAACAGATTTAGAGGACAATTTTATCTCTTCTTTGAGAATTTAGACAAACAAATATATTTTCATTGACAAAAACAAACTGAGAAATGAAAACAAGACAATGAACCCAGTTGGGGGCATGAAAATTGAGCCTGTTGTGACAAGAAGGTGATCTGGTTTGTGTTTTCACTAAAGACAATGATCAGCCCACAAATAGAGAAGAATTTTATCTCCTCTTTGAGAATTTAGGCAAACAAATATATTTTCATTGACAAAAACAAATTAGGAAATAAATTTATCTCTTGCTCAGGAGGTTAAATGAGAATGAATTTCTCTTAACAAGCTGGATATATGATTAAGGCTAGAGTTATGAAAACAAGTTCTGTCATCAGTGATCTGATTTATATTTTTACTGGACAAAGATAATTCCAGAAAAATAGAAAAGAATCATAGAATTAAAATTAATGAATATAAAACTTTGTCTTTCTGTTTACACACTTTAAAAATTAGATTTGTCACAAAGATAGTTATGCATGCCCTGGGAAGTGAGCTGAGGTTGAATGCTAGGAGAAAGAAGGAGAATTTGGCACTGCTTGTATGGAGTGATGGTGTGAGATGTGAAGTGAAGCAGGTGGGAGTTAAACTTCCCTGTAAGTATTTCCAAGAAGGTGGATTTCTCCAAATTTGGAGAGTTGATTAAGAAAGCAGAAATAGGGATTTAGGGAACAAAGAGCCCTTATTAGAATTAATGTGAAAATTAAAGAATCAACAAATCCCAAGAACCCTTCAGCTCCACATCAGTTTTGGGCCAAAGGGCATCTAAGCAGATGCCTTTGGGAGTCCGAAGACTTGGGCTGAGAATCCGCATTGAGAGCCTCTGAAATGCACATCAACTGCAACCAGATTTCCTGATTTGGAAGAACTTTGAACCCAAATTATTAAGCAAGGAACAGTGTCACTATAAAGATTGATGTGGGAAAGGTTAATTTTTGGTGTACCAAGAGCTATATAAATCAACTGAAGATTGACTTCATGAATCTTTTGTTTTATTTTTTCGTTGTGAAAATATTTTTCTTTCTAAATGTAGCACCCACCACAGCTTGAACCAGCACCGTGATTAGTATGACATTCAATCTTCCACTGCTCTGAGATCAAGAACACAACGTAATCAGAGTTGGTGTGGATCAAATCAGCCAGCAGTCAGCAACCAACAACCAACTTGGACCAGCATCAAGATTGACCAGTGCAGAGTTAGCCCTGTGGTTAAAACGTCATCCTAAGAAGACTAGACCACTAAAAGTGGTTATGTTATTGAGTGTAGGCAGCGGCAGCAGGTGTTATACCACGAAGCATATTTTCATTTAGATTTCTCAAGCTTATAGGTCTTTTTTATGCAATTTCACCAGTGAAGAAAATACTGAAATTTTTAGCATGATTAAATCTGTAAAATTGGATTATTTTTTTAAGCTTTCATTCTCTAATATTAGATACCCAAATATTTCTGTTCAATCAAAAAATCAAGTCATTTTATAAATAAGTTAACTCATTATGTTTGAAAAAGAATGAAATTTTATATATATATATATATATATATATTAGTGATGGGATGATACTAGTATTTTTACCGATTCTGATACAATTCCTGATACTGTTCTAAATTTCTAATTCTGATACCTACAATGATTAAAATTCATTATTTTCAGGTCCTACAGCTGGTTTGGGAAACTTGATGAACAAAGTGCATTTTTTAATAAAATATTTAATAGAAAATAGAAGACAAAACCTCATGAAATAAAGTTAAAAATCCTTTTTAAAAAATTGGGTAAGAGTTTAAACAATAAAGAAAACAATTTCTTTATGTAAACCATTTAAGTTAGCTACAGTTGATGCATTGCTTTACTTTGGTTATCATCAGAAATCATAAAAAACTTCCGAACTACACTTTTCTGCTTGGCATTGGATAGACTTTCCCTATTTGGGGTCTGAAAATAATAAACACTGTTAAAATGTAAATTTTTCACCATTAGATAAAAAATGTTTCTAGTTTTCTAATATGTATAATTTATAAAAACTCAACTAATAATGGTTTGCTATTAATTGTAAAATAAAAAAGGCTCTATTTTTTTGTCCACCTTTTAAGTTTTAACAAGCAAAAGTATCCTCTAAATATTATGCAATCTCCTTAAAATTTTATGTGGCATTTTTCAATGAATGGAACAAATTTAGGGGTGACAACTCAATTTTAGTATGCACTTAAAAATTACAAAACACCCTTATATATATATAATGTCATCCACAGACAGGGTGTTTCGCTGTATCACAGCTCATCAGTGTGGCTAGATGTTCGGTTGAAATCCTACTGAATTGGCGTCAGTCGGGGATTCTATCACTAAGCTGTTGGCAAACGGCAGGGATGAAGGTGAATTTAAGTGTATTTATTTTTTAGATAAACACGCAGTGACTAAAAGAACTCGATTCAATTTACCAAAGAGTCTTGCATTATTAGCCATAATAATCAATACTTACGAACCCACACTTCCTCCCCAGAGAGCTCAACCGAATATATATATATATATATATATATATATATATATATATATATATATATATATATATATATTGTAACAATAATACTCTAAGCAGAAAGGCATCATACTATGTATTGTAGTTTAACTCATGCATATATTTTGATAAATTAAAAGGAGTGCCTAATTGTGCAGGACAGTGAATAAAAAATAAATACAAATTATAAAATTGCTTATAGACATTTAATAAAGAATTAAATATGAATTTTCACAGCAACTTAATAAATAAATAATAAAGGGTCTTCAATGTTATCTAAAAATTTTAAGTTTTACTGTCTAAAATAAATTATCAACTAAAAAATTTAATAATTTTTAAAAAGAATCAAAAAGTCTTATTTTTATTGAAAGAAAAAAAGAGTAAAAGTGCAAGAACATAATAAAAACATATCCTTTGATTTTTTTAAAGAGATATAAGCAATTTTAGCAAACTTTCCAATAAATTTTTAAAAATATTAAGAAGTTAAAAGCTAAATAACACTGATATCGAATTTGATCATTTTATGAGGTATGAGATTCAGCTGTTAAAAAGCATTAAAATAAAATAAGATTAAAAATGATTAAAATCTTCATAAGGATGAGAACAACTGTAGTAAATGTATATTTTTTGCAGGAGCTCAATTTTTTTTCAGTTAGTTATTATTATTAGAAGATGAAATTTTACTAGTTTTATGTTAAAAGTGGAAAAAACTACAGTTCAATCAGCCAGATAAAAATAGGATAAAAATATTCATTTTTAACTTTTTTATACACTTCTACAATTTTTTAATTTATTTGTTTAAATATTCCCCTAGGGGATGCAGGTTCAAATCCTGCCAGAGGACGCATATTTTTCTAACAAAATTTCTTAAATATTCAGGCCAGGAGATGTAAATAAAAAATATACTGTTTAAATAAATAAAAACAGAGTATCTACTCAAATATGAGTATCCATTTAAAAATAACGTTTAAACAAATAGATTAAAAAATCTGTCAGATTTAAATCCATTTCATAAAAAACACTTCTGCTTATAAAACTTGCATCTCATTTGGCTCGGAAGAGGAATAAATGAGAAAAAGTTCAAAATATTCTAAATGCCATAATAATTTAGCATAGGAAAGTTCAATTATGACAAAGAGGAATATTAGTAAAATAAAATTAAAAATACAATTTTTGATGGAAATTAAATTTTAGGTATTTTAATACAAACTTTTGTGTGAAAAAAACTCTTTTTCAGGAAACTTCAATTAAAAGTTTGTTTATTTTTGTAAGTAAATATTAAAGAGAAATACATTAATTCTGTAGAACCAAATTTAAGTTTCTAAAAAAGATTGTTTACTTTTTTAAGTCTTGGTTATTGAAAATATTTATTTTTGTTTATGTTGTATGCTACATAAACAAAAATAAATCTTCTTTGCAATAACCAAGACTAAAAAAGATTTTATGGATTAAAACTATTATAAAACAAATTGTTGTAATTTAACTGCCTCACCATAGGAACAATTTGTGACACACGGTCAATTTTTTATGTGAAGAAATCAAATGTGGTATTGGCAGAAATTCCATACATTTTAAATTAAAGATAACAAAAATTCTCTTAAGAAGAACCTGGCAGAACAACAATATGAATTCATTTTGTGTTTATATATTACAGAATTTTGATTATAATTATTAAATTAATAATTTATGGGTGAAATAACAATGTTTAAAAAGAAATTAAAAATAAAAATTTATATTGGAGTGAAACAGACTTAAACTAACAAACTTTATGGAAACTTCAAGAGCTGAGTAGAAACTTGTACATTTTTTTTTTTTTTTTTTTTTACACACAAGTAAAATAAATTTACATTATACTTAACTTAGGTGTTATTATGAGCTACAGATTTTAGATTTACTGATAGTTTAAAATCAATAAATATTTGTATCTTTTTATTATTAATACCAGGAATAGAAAATTAAGTTTTAAACAAAAAAAAAAAAAAGGTCCAAGAATCGTTTTGGGAATTGGAAATTAGGTTTAAAATTTTCCAATTCTGATGCTGATTCCAGTACCTCAAAAAGTTTCAATTAATCGTCCCATCACTTTATATATATATATATATATATATATATATATATATATATATATATATATATATATATAAAACACTCACACAGGGTCTATACTCAGATAAAACAAATATTAAGGAATGAACACATTCTGTAAAATTTTAGTCATTTTTTATAACAAAAGTAAGACCATTTCTTACTTCAACTTCATGGTACACAACAGGGAAAATTATTCTGTATAAAAATCAAAAGAAATTATTTGGTATAAAATCCACAATAAATTTGGACAGAACCGCCAATTCTATAAACAGTGTACAAAATGTAGACCACAAGCTGCACAAAATCCTTCTGACATTAACAAGCCTTGTTCAGAAAAATGTCAGCTTAAATTCATTGTGCTAATAAATACATGTACATAATAACAGTAGAGTGCTAAAATAATTTTTCCTCTAACCTTTCTGATGATGAAATAAAAAAGGAAGGGCTAAATAGTTATAAAAACTTACTATAAGTTGTGTGTGACCGGTACAAAGCTCAGTAATCAACTGATTTAGTTTGGCCCAAGTTACTTATATATGTTCTCAGGATATTATGTAGAATAGCAAGATAAAAATAACCACTAAATTAGATTGTAAATTAGAATCACCAATGAATTTATCTCTTACTACTATTTTGCACTATAACAATAGCCAATTAAAAATGAACACTTAAACTTTAACTTATTTAATTTTTTTCTTTTTTTAACTTTAAAAACACTTAAACACCCCCACCCCTTATATCACAATAAAAAAAAAAGATAGTGACAGCAAAATCAGATATATGCACAACAGAATTTTCAAGAATAACCCAGGGTCATCTCTTTCATGATTCATTGACAAGTAGATATGCAATATATATGCAAGTGGTGACAATGTTTTTAAGATTAAAATTACTCAAGAAAAAACATTTAAATTTAAGAAAATCATTGCTTAAACACTAATTTGTTATAATAAAAACATTTTGCTTTATGTATATATGCAGTAAATTCCACTTAAACCAAGTACATTAAAACCACAAATGTTGATTTTTGGTTTAAAAAGTCATTACCGCTTTTGAGGTGACTCATTTACAAAAATTTAGTAAAACAAAAGTTATGGATCTGGTAGAGGAAATGGACATATATGTGATAAAGAAAAAAGAGAAAATAATCTGTACCTTTTGTGGATATCAATATCAAAGGGAAAAACAAAAATGTCTGGCATATAAAAAGACAAATGTGAAAAGTGTTTCAAAATTAATCATTTTAAACATATGTGTAAATCCAAAAAGAAAAATGTAGAGACAGTTCAACAAAAGGAAGATGAAATAAGTATGGACGTCTTTTCATTTTCATTGAAAAGAAAAAAAAAATGAAAAAGGGTTATAGAAAATTCAAATCAATGTCTTATTAGATATGCAACTAGATATGGGAAGTGACATGATATGTGATATGCAACTAGATATGGGAAGTGACATGATATGTGATATGCAACTAGATATGGGAAGTGAATTTCTGAAAGAATTTAGGAAATCAAAGATTAAAGAAAGCCTTGTCCAACTGAATCAGTTTGACGGATACATGATAAAACATTTAGGCTATTTTGAAGCCTACATGGAACTAAAAAATAAGTTTGATGTGTTACTAATTATTGTGGCAAATTGTGAGAAGAATAATGGTCTAATAGAAAAGGAATTAAATTCAACAAAATTAGTAAACAAATCCAAGTAGCAGTAACTGAAATGTTAAAAAACTATGAAGCAAAGTTAAGACTAAAGGAAAAGGTCTCCCCCTCATATTCTGAAGCACAAAAAGTGATAGCCCATCTACTATCAATAACTGTGGAAAAACTAAAAAAAAATACTGGAACAAGATCTACTTGAGCGAGTTCTGCTAAGAGGGAGCAAATGGGCCTCCCCATTAGTAATTTTAAGAAAGAAGGATGGGGATTAGTGTATTTGTGGTGACTACAAAATAAGTGTAAACCACAAAATATGTGCAGACTCATACCCTATCCATAATGTAGAAAGGGCTTTGAACTGCCTTGCAGCTATGAAAACATTCTCAAAAATTGATCTAAAGTCGGTGTACCATCAAATACCTATTGACAAAGACTTTAAAGAAGTTACAACAATAAACACACCAATAGGCTTGTTAAGATAGAAAAGAATGCCAAATGTAATTAAAACTGCAAGCGTGATTTTTCAAAGGGCTATAGATCAAGTTATTGGTGCAATATGAAAAATACAATATGCTGCCAGGATGACATTTGTGTTGGTACTATTAACAACAAAGAACTAAAATAGAAATCCAGTATGGTTTTGAATAAGTTAAAAAATGCTGGATTGACAACAAAAAAAAATATGTGCGCACAACGATAAAAAAAAAAAATATAATTTTTGTGATATTCCATATCTAATGAAGGCATATCACCAGACCAATCATTAATTAACAAAATATTAAAAGTTGAAGTACCTAGGAACAAAAAAGAATTGGAATCTTTCTTAGGACTTGTAAATTTCTACAGACAATATGTAGAGTGATACTCCAAATTGGCAGAACATTTTGCTGCTCTAGGTAAAAAAGAATGTGGAAATTATTTGGACAAAAAGAACAAATAGCATTTGAAAATTTAAAAGTTATTCTGGCAAAGAAGCCAGTAGTAAAAATATTCAACCCAAGAAAGGAAACAGTAGTAACAACTGATACAAGTGAACACTCAATTTTGGAGAATATTAACTCAGGATCGTCATCCTATTATGTATCTTTTGAGAAAATTGTCAAAAGCTGAAGTGAACTACTCAAATATAGAGAAAGAAGCATTGACCATAACATGGATGACAAAGAGACCTTGTCAGTTTTTGATTGGAAAGAAATTCCTACTAAGGTCTGACCATAGAATTCATATTTAATCCTTGGAAGGAACTTCCTTAGGTAATGTCTTCTAGAATTCTAAGTAGGGCTTTATTGTTAATGGTGTTTGACTTTGATATTGAGTACATGAAAGGCAAAACCATTCTGTACGTAGATGCTCTATTGTGATTGAGGTTGAGGTTCATTACTTCTAAAAGTGAGAAAGAGGAGGAAAAATTCGAAGATAGTTTCTTGCACTGAGTCAAAACTGATACTTTGTTGATAGACAAATTAGCTGAGGATAGGAAGAATGATCTCATATTGAACATTATATTTTTCAGGATAAAAAATATTTGCTCACAGACAAAAAGGCATTTTAAAGAGGTTAAACACAAGTTAGCCATAGAAAAGGGTGTAATTTGTAATGGTGACATAGTGGTTCTGCCAGCAATGCAAAGGTGCAAAATTATAAAAAGCATACATGACGATGTTCATTGTGGAATAATGTCTAAGCAAAGGAGATTATGGCTAGAAGCATGATTGCCAGGTTATTCTATACATGTAGAAGAATACATAAAAAGGTGTAAAATGTGCAATGAAAGAAGAAAATTCAGGCAGACAAAAATGCATACATGGCCTAAGACTCCCAACCCTGGGACAGAGCACACATGGATCATGTCCATGTTAATGGAGTGGGATTATTACTAATACTGTTAGATTCATATTCAGGCAGGCCAGAAGTAATACAGGTTTCCAACAAAAGAAGTTTGACCATGAAACAAGCATTAAGAATCACATTTTCAAGAAATGGAATTCTGAAAATGCTAGTATCTGACAATGCCCCAGAGTTCTGTGACAAGCAACTATGCTAATGGTTGAACCAAATTGGATGCAAACCATATAAAACCCCACTGTACTATGTGCAATCAAATGGACTAGCAGAAAGGATGGTACAAACTATAAAACTGGATTGAAAATATGTGTACAATGGAAAGAAAAGACAGAAACATTTCATCCTGACATTTTGCTAAGCTATAGAACAATATCACATGCTGGAAGATCAAAAAGCCCATCCTTCCTCATGGGCTGACAAATGAGAGCTTCATTAACCATGTCTTATACCACCAATGAAAAACTGTGGTATAAAAAGAATAATGAATCTAATCTACAAGAGACAAGATTCATAATGCAAAGTGGACAGAACACTATGAAAATAGAAAATAATGGAAATGGGATATTAGCGCATGCAGACCAAGTTAGATTGCAACACAATGGTGACGAAGAAATGTATGAACCTGAAAGTAATGATGGCGAAAGTGTTACATGAAGGCAAAATGAACTAGACAGACAAATCAAGAGAAATATAGACTCTGAAGGTAAACAAGGACAATCATTGGAGGAATACTCCTATGAAAAAAGAAGATGATCATGACTCCCAAGGGGATAAAACCTCTTTGGTACAGGGAGATGATTTGATTCATTTACATATGAAGTCACAAAGGCTATAAATAGCTACAGCTATTACCCATGAGGCAGTTGAGTGCATACTACTTCTTGTGAGTCAGTAACATTATATTACAAATTTGAATAAAAAAGAATTTAAAAAGTTAATTGTGTTCATGTACTAATAAATGGCTACTCTTTGTAATCAATACTCCTCTCACATGTTAGCGGTATAGCTTTACTCTGCATTCAGGTTGGGATCAAAGTGAAATGTCTTTTCTTTGCCTCGATGCTGTGTTTCTGTTTTTGAACAGTTCATGAAAAAGCTTTGAGGGATACTTAGTCCTAGGGATTGCAATGCTGTGGCAGCACCTCCCTTATTTCGCTAAAGAGGGAGGTGAAATACTGATGCCAGTGTAACAGTGGTTGCAAAGACTTGGCAATTTTTGTTCTGAGTCCATGTGTATGCACATAGGCATCCCCCATTAAAAAGACCATGTCATATCCCGCTAGACCGTAAATACCAGGTTCCCTTCAAATGGCATCTACTCTACTTTTTACTCCAACTAAAATAGTGTCTACTTAGCAAGTAAATGCTAAAGAAGATAAATTGGGTATATTTGACATATATTTATTATGCTACTATATTACACCAATGAGATTAAACTTTATAACCCATGATATATGGCAAAAATGATGGGTACGTCTCATAACAATTCTACATATAATAATCTGAGCTATATAAGTGGGTAGGCCCGATTCAAGTACTTTATTTTGACTTGTTGAATGCTGCAATTATTGGCAAGAAGAAAGGCTTGAGTGATTTTCATAAAAGTCTTCTGGCTATAACGATTTGGTCTAAGTCAGAGATTTCCAAAATGATATGGCTAATCAGGTGCTCATGTTCAGTTATGGTTTGTACTTATTGGCAGTTGTCAAAGGATTGGAGCAAAAATCACTATCAACAAGTCAATCACTGAATGACTAAGGCATCAAAATGAGAAGTGAAAAGAAGTTTTCTCACCAAGTATGAACCAACAGAAAGGCTACTATGGCAAAAATCATAAATAGCTTTGATTAAAAGAAAGGAAAGAATGCATCACAATACACAGTACACCATTTTTGTATACAGGTACTTTGACTGTCCTGTGACGATGTTAAACAATGTCCATCACTAAAAGCATCTTCAATAAGCAGATGAGCATTAGCACTGTATTTTATATCAATAAAGAAGGTTACCTGGTCCAACGAGTCTCACTTTCCTCTTAAAAACAAAAACAGAAAAGTAAGGAAACTGAAGAAGATCAGACATGACAGACAAAAGAAAAATTTAAACTTAAAATTTTTCCCACATTTTCAGCATTTTCTCTAGGTACATAATTATAACTGACACTTGACATATTTTTATCAATAAGAACATTGCTTTAGTCTGATAAAGTCCTTATAGAGGATAAAACATTACACAGAATTTTTCCACTGTCATTCAATTGTTTAACTTTCTCCTGCATAGCATGGATAGTAGTGTATGTGTGCACCCTTATCCTGGGGAAGTGATAGCACCAGGATGCATTGCAGAAGAAAAAAAGCCAGTAGTGTCAGTGTGAAGGTTTGGGAAACATTCTGCTGGAAAACACTAGGTCCTATCCTTCATATGGAGGGCACTTTATCACATAACCTGTATCTCAACATCATTGAAAACTAGGTACACAAATGTTATGGATTTGACTTTCATTCTCATTTTGCATAGATTCTATGATTCTCAAGCAAAGTCCTGATATATATTTTTTTAATTTTTCCCTTTCTTTGATCTTTATCTTATGATCCTCCAGAATTTCCACATGCATGATTTGATGGAATCTTTTTTTCTTTGTTCACAAAAAGAAGGGTTTGGTGAAAGAGTAGTTTTACAAATGTATCTGACATTTTAGTATTGTAACATTGGTTGATATACTGTGGATGCTGATAGAAGCCATGTTGATCTAATCTGATATAACTTCGATAGATAGATAGATAGATCTCCAGTGGAAAAACCATGTTTATATAGAACTCAATGGGCAGAACCCATTTCAACTACAGGCATTTATTAAAGGACAAGTTTACATTAGGCTACTTGTGGTGCATAGTAAATATACATTTGAGCTGTTTAACAACTTAACAAGCCATATTTGCTAACAGATAATAAGGCAGCAGAAATTTTTCCCTTGCTACAGAGGTCTGTCATTCACAATAAAATGAGATGGTGGGGGGGATCTGGGAATATGTTAAATAAAATTTAAATAGATTATTTTTAATTGCTGTTTTTTTTCTTTTTATATATCTATCTATCTATCTATATATATATATATATATATATATATATATATAAAATTCTGTATTTCTTCCATATACTCATTACCTAAATTTCTTTTCAAAATATTTTTTAAAATTTTCTTATAGTGATATGACTTTCATTCATAATTAACTTTATAAAGATCAAGTGATGCTTATTTACTCCTGACATGTACCGAAGTTTATATATGAATCATTCAGATGATATTTTTGGATGAAATTCTTAATACTGTTGTACAGCTTCATAAAAGTTCTAATGTATTAGGTTGGTGCAAAAATAATGTCGTTTTCTCACATAGTAACATATGTGAGAAAGCGACATCATTTTTGCACCAACCTAATACTTCATGGAACATCAATCCAAAGTTCAGTGGAAACAAAATTCATAGACTCTTGTTGATTTCAGAATTGTTAATTCACAAATTGACATGTACAGTCTGATCTCTTTAATTCGGTAGTGATCCAGTAACTCCTATAATCTGGTATTTTTTTGAATCAGCTGCCATTAGTTTGTTGAGCAGTTATGAGAGGAAGCACCATCTCTTGTTTACAACTTTCCACAGTAGTCAACAGCAGCAGATCTTACTCATTTCTTATATATAGCTGCATAATTACCCATTCAAGACAGTAAGTATATTTTTGGTTTTAGATTTTTTCTTTAACCTTTGTATTGCATGAAACAATAAAAACCTTGTTTGGAAGGATTAATGATTACTTTATTTCCTGTTTTAAGCTTTGTTCTACCTTTAATGACATAAGCAATTGATATGTGGAATGAGCTGGCAAGATTATGTTTACATAGTTTTTGATTTTTAGGGATGATTTCTGCCATCCAGCTTTTTCTGTGGTCTGGTCCCAATGGTGCTGGATTAAAGAGAATGGACTGTATTATGATATGAAAATAGACATCACAGACCATCAAAAAGCCAGGTGCACCAGAAGGTCAACCTATAGTCACTCCTGGACACCAAATGGAGAAGCACATGACCTTACTCACATGCAGTTATATAAACAGCTACTCGAGACAGAAGTTGGGCAGACTTGTACACATTGCAGACAGAATATATCAGACCAGGAGTACCATGGACTCTGCACAAACATACTGACCAGTGGAAATTAACAAAGTCATGAGTTGTGTGTAATTTTTTTTTTTTTTTTTTTTTTTTAATCAGAATCACCCTAAGCAAGGCAGTAATACCACTAAAACACAAGGGATTACAGGGGGTGGAAGAATTAGGAACAGAAATATTAATGATGAGCAGAAAGAGAAGAGAGTAATCAGGTGGACAACAGATAGGGATTGACATTGCATTTAAATTTTTGCAGGTTAAAGTTGGCTGGAACAACATTAAGCTAAAAGGGAGTTCCACAAGCAAAAAGTGTGAGAGAAGAAACTGTTAGCATAGAATTTACAGCTACATCTAGCCAGCTCAACTGTAAATTGATGAGATCTTGATGCCAGTCTAGAGCTGTGCTTAAATTCAAAACCTCTAGGTACCATGGCAAAGAGCTCATTCAAAAAATTACCATGAAAGTATTTAAAGAAAAAACATAAAGGCAACTTTATGACAGTGGGAAAGTAATTGGAGCTGAGCCAACAGATCAGCACCAATAATATTGCAGATTCTTCTTTGGATCTTATCAAAGAGCTCAAGGTAAATAGAATTGAATAAAATATAAAGTCCAATATGAAAGATTCAGATTTTGTGTTGTTCATTCATCTGTACATGTTATTTTTTTGTTGGCCAACCTAACTTCATAACAGTGGAATGTAAGGTTTATGTTTGGTTGACAGTCATACAGAGCCACACACACTGGTCAAGAGTAACTGATAAAGTCAAGTGTTGACTAAAATGTAAAGTTCAATATGAAAGATTCAGATTTTGTGTTATCAATTTGATGACACATCCACTTCATTTAAAATAAAACCAAATTTCAACATGATTCCAATATTTTATCTGTTTTTGCTTTTTTGACAAAATAAACAGATCATTATGTGTATATACTATACAGCTATATAACTTATTTAATCTCAATTACATTCAGACTACTGTCCTCCTCTTTGTTGCTATTATCACAACAGTTTGAACACCGTGCCCTCATGCCTTCATCATGTGCTTGTTGATCTGGGTAACTGTTATACACTCCTGATCAAAAATTTAAGACCATTTGAAAATTTTTTAAAAAAACTGTTTTTCATGGGAAAATTTTAAACATTTCTTAAGGTTACTAATTTTATAATCTAAAAGGTTATGTAAACAAAAAGTTATAATCTGAACATTTGAGAAATTGACATTTTTATAAAATGAGGCATTTTACACTTGATCAAAATTATAAGACCACAGACAAAAATTCTACAAAATTGTACGAAAAGTGTACGAAAACATTCAACAACCAAATTTAATGAGTTCTACCTCCACTGGTTTTGATGACTTCAAAAATTCTTTGGGGCATGCTAGAAATTAGTGTTTCCATTAAGCTGCAAGGAATATTGCTCCAGCTTCTGAAGATAGTTCATTTTTTGTTGAATATTGTTTGCCATTTCGATAAACATCTTTTTGCCATCCATCCCCAAACATTTTCATTTGGGTTCAATTCCAGTGGGCATGCAGGATGTCTCAAGAGATGGACCCCATTTTCTTGTAGAAAGGTCAAGGTCCGGCATGCAACATTATCCTGTTGGAATAACCATCCATCCACACACAAACAATGGATCTCTGTCACCAACGATGCTTTTTGTAGCATGCTAATATAACCAGACTCTGATGACCCTGCACCACCTGGAGCTCCATCATCCCTCTGTAAGAAAAGGCACCCTATACCATTAGAGACCTCCCACCACTATGATATGTGGAGAAAATTTCAGGAGGCATGTTTTTATTATGCCAATATCGTTGGAAGCCATCAGGACCATCTAGATTGAATTTTTTCTCATCTTTGGTAGCTCAATATTACAAATTTAAGTGCAGTGCTAGATTGGCAGCAAGGTCTCATTATTTTAAAGTCAAATTTGCTAGATATAACAGGAATGTTTGTTGTGTTTATGTAGAAAACACATTTCCTAGTATTATTTTTCCCCGTAATAATTATTACAGACTCAATGTGAATCCACATAAAAAATGAGTAACACAAAAACAATATGAGACGAAAGGACAAGGCAGGTATTAAAAGAATTACAATTATAATAAAGGAAGAAAATATTTAAACTAGAGAATGTGTTTTTGTGTGTGTATGAAATTTGCATAGGCCTATGGGATAGACACAAGTGTGAAAGATTACAAAGTCACAAGAGAAAAGTATGACCTTGAAAATGAATGTGCCCCAGTGGGGGACTTTTTTTTTTATCTTGTGTGCAACTAGATCTAATAGCCAGAGTTGTAAAAGAGGAAAGAGGATAGGGAGAAAAATGTACACATTTTTAAATGCTTAAAAAGTGTCCCCAGAGATGTTTTTTTTAGGAAAGTCAAGTGGGATAACCCACAGATGTTACAGTAAGTTCAGTAGTCATTCTGTCATTCCTTGTTCCTAATTCTTTACACCATCTTTGATAGGCAAAACCTGTGCTGGGGAAGTTGTAAATATTAGCTTGAACCCCATGGGGCCATCCCCCTAGGTAAGGGCTTCCCAAACATTTTTGTGTCATTGCCTACTTTCACATGGAAAAATCTTCCACTACCCACTGTTATGGTAAATATTCAAAAGCATACCAAAATTGTTTGGTAAAAGTTTGTTACTGGTAATAAACTGACTTTATGATGTAGTAAAAAAAATACCAAAGGGAAGTAACTTATGCTGTTATTACTATATTAAAAACAAATGAAAGCAAATATGACCATTGAAAGCTATATATATAATTTAGTTTTATGGTTAGGTTTAGTGTTGCAAGTGTTGACAAAAAAATGCTTTTTTGTTCATGGTTATAAAATTAAAAAGAATATACACTACTAGCAACTAATAAAAATTCAGTAAATATTTGTTTTTGTCGTTCTCGGTCTTCCCTTACCTGATTTATATCCCCACAAAAAAAAATGTTATTTTGTCTGAAGAACTGTTAATGATCCTTCTCAAAACTATAGAAAGTACCAAAATATTCATTGTTTTTCAAAATCAAGGATATTTATATCTTATCAAGGAATGTAAACCAGTTATTCCCATTTAGCGATCTGCTTTTTATTTCTTTTGATTTTTTTTTTATATAGATTCTTTGCGTATCTCCTATATATTCATTTTTGTGCTTTTATATAATATCCATTTTTCATAGAAACTATCTCACTTGTTGGCAGTTGTGGCATCCTTACTTTGCTCAATTCAGCAGTAGCAGTAATGGAAGTAATCAACAGGGTACAACTGGAAGTCCCAAAACTCAAATGAAGGCCCTAACAGTGCCATATTCAGCATCTTTTCTATCTTCCGTTTTAAGCAGCCTCTACCTTCAAGGCCAGATCTTTACCATTTTCCCTTTCAGCAGCCTCTACTTTAAACCTATTAGGTTGGTGCAAAAAAATGTCGTTTTCTCATATATGTTACTATGTGAGAAAACGACATTATTTTTGCACCAACTTAATAGTTCAAAGGGCTACTCACAATCCTTGATGCAGAAGACATTTGACTCTGTTCTAGCAGCTTAACTTCAAATTTCATGTTCCTTGTAGGAACAGGTGGAGAAATCCCCCTTCGAGTTACCTACCCAAAGGAAAAACTGCACACAACCCTTGCTGCAGAAGACATGTACCAGTCCTAGCAGTTTCCCATTCAGATATTCTTGTTCCTCCTGTGGGAACAAGTGGAGAAATCTCTCTACATCTACTCAAGAACTTTGTTAACTGGGAAACCCCACTTTTTCTGCAAAATGCTATTTTTCACTTTCAACGAGAAATAAAAGCTGTTGAACAGTTATTTTGAATCCTGAGTTTAGTTAATTCCACTCTCACTGCTACACACACACACACATACACACACACAAAAACGGGGAAAATTCCTCCAGATAATAAAACCTATGAAAACACAAATAACTGTAAACAAAAATATTGAAATATTTATTAAATCCTATAAAGAATGAATTTAAAATATGGCCTTCCTACATAGAATTTCACCCCACTACACCCATGTTATACAACATAACAAAAACATGCACAGAACTGTATATGCTTTCATTACACTGCTGGTCAATCCTGTAGCAATAAACATATCTTGCAAAAATTTTAGAAAGCATGTGAACTTCACAGGAGGGAAGGAAAAAAAAAATTCAAGAGTATAATTTGTCACAACTGAAATACTTATCTTTCAAGTCATTGACACAGTGTTTAATGTTTCTTATTGGGTGGGAAGATATAGCAAGTCAAAACACAGTAACAAGATAGAAAAATATTCAAGATCAGTGACCTTACAATATTGAAAATAGGACATAAGAGAACTCATTATTTTTAATTAAGGGGCTTGGATTATTCCAGTATTTATTTCATATGAGTGATTTCAATCAGAATTTCTTAAAGGATTTCTTGTACTGTTTTGCCTATTTCAAAAGAAAGGTTTCAAAATTTGAATAATTGTCCATATTATAGTAATCTCACTACAACATCACTAAATAACAGAAATTATATCACTTGAGGACTTTCAACAGCAGCAACAACTAAGATAGATACCACACGTAATTCAAATAGAAAATAATGACATAATCAAAATGTTGACAGGGATAGGAAGTTGTGGAAAGCCATGATCGTCTATGTCCTGATCATAGAAGAAGTACATTTCACAAAGTCTGTTATTAGAACAAGTGAAGTTTTTGTAGAAAAAAGAAAATGTTAAAAATTTCCCTAAAGAACATTCTATTTTTTTTAATATAATAAATGACCATTGTCTTTCAAAAGTTACGAAGTGTTACAAAAGCAAACATCATTCATTTGATATAGTGAAGACAAGTGAAATGAAATGTTATACTCAGGTAAAAACAGGGAAGCTTAGATTTAAGGTGTTACCATTCAACATGGTACAAAGATTAAACTGAGATCATTTACATCAGAGTCAAATACATGAAATCAATCTATTGGATTTCCTAAAAAGTTAACACTGTTTTTCTGATAAGATAGCATGAACACCATTTACTCCTAACAAATCAATTTTGATTATATTATGACAGCATTCATTTTTTTAAAATTTTATCAAAATACGTATATTACTGTTTGTCAATTCTAATACCAATGATGAAACCCCCCCACCAAAAAAAAACCATAAAATGCTATTTTAAAAAATGTAAAAATGCAACTCAAATACTAAAAAAAAATTTTGCAGTTTATAGAGAATATACTACAAATGATTAAACATGTCAAAAGTGGTTTGTGAGATTTTATGCATGTTTAAGTAAATTATAACTGGTTGATAGAAATCAAATCAAGATATTACTTGAGAATTATCAACAATATACAATACAGGAGACAGCTTGTGAACTCAAAAAAAAAAAAAAATTAAAAATTAAAAAAAAATACCTAACTCATGCATTGAAAATCATTTGAACCAGTTTGTTTATGTTAGTCACTTTGATGTGTGGCTTCCACCTATGTTAAATGAGAAAGGTCTTCTTTTTTTTTTAAATGAATAGACCAAATTAATTTTTTGGTAAAATGCATAAAAAAAAATTTCTAAAACTTATTTTATTCAATAGATCTTGTAAGAGTCATCCATTTAAACCTATTTGTTTCATCCATTTGTAAAAGTTCTTGGTTTATTTAAACATTTGATAATGTAGTGTTAAACAAGAAATTCTTGTTATTGCTTTAATCTCTAAGTGAACAATTTGAAGTAGGCAGAAGAAAAGAAAAAAGAAATATTGTACTGTTCTCAAAAAATATGAACAAATGAATATTGAAGAGCCACCATCCAAAAGTATTAGGTTGGTGCAAAAATAATGATGTAATAATGTCGTTTTTTGACGTATTTTTTAACATCAAAAAACAACATTATTACGTCATTATTTTTGCACCAACCAAATATAAATAGAAAAAAAAAAACATCTATAAAGTAATGAAGGTGAGTAATGCTAGCTTGGAATGAAGTAACATCAGGTGATCACAGAAAATATGCAAATGAGGAAGATAACATACAATGCAAAGAAGAATAGGTGTTTATAAGTGAAGTATTATATAACCACTATTAATTCTTAACAACACAGTAAAATAAAATAGCATAAAATTGCAATGTATGTAAACCTACTCAATATGAAGGAACCTCCATCTGTCAGAAGATATAATAGACGTTTTAATTGTAACTACAATTAAGGGAAAGTAAATTGATCATGTACTCTCACCCACATTTTTCTCTGTCTTCCATTACAACCTGATCATAATAAAACCATGGTCATGTTAACTGATGATAGGAGAATATAGGGAGAATTGAATTAATGTCTCTTCCAAATGGTATTAGTATAAAATGATGCAAATTGGCTCAACCAGAATCCAAACTTAGTTCAGTTAATAAACATTATATTCCCTGCCACTTTATATAAAAAACACAAAGTTTAGATAAATTACAAACATTACAGCTTTGTACATGTGCCATGAAACAATTAAAAAAAAAAAAAAAAAAAAAAATGAACTATACTCTTGACCTTATGCAAACATGAAAATCTATATATCAGACTAGCAGTAGGTAACAAGGAAAAAAATAGGAAAAAATCCCCCTACATTACACCTTTCAACCCTAGCAAGGCCTTATTCAGGCTAATAATGGTTTTATTGATAGAACAGAAATACAAGAAATGTTGGTTACAATTTTACATCAAGAAATGTTTGTTGTGACAGGTGTGTGACAAAAGAAATAAGATAAAGAAAAGCAACTGAGATGACAAGAGACCAACTATGTTTTATAGTAAACAAAGGGAAAAGGTTTTATTTTTAGTTTAGTGATTTGGTCAGTGGCTAAAAAGAAAATAAACAAAGGCTTACCAGCAATAAGTTAAAAATAGTTCAAAATAACTTCAGTCAAGAAGGCATAGTGGACTAATGGATAGCAGCTTGGATTGAGGAATAGGAGAGCTGAGTTCGAATTCCAGTCAAATCCATTACATTCACTTACGTGCGAATATCATTGGGAAAGGTATGAATCCTCTTCTTCCCCCAGCTATAGATAAATAGCAGGACAGACCAGGTTCTGTAGCCATGGATGGCAAATGGTCTACCGCAGAAAGAAATGGCAACCTACTATGGGAAAAAAATCTGTCTCGTCAGTCATGTATCAAAAAATACATAATCACCTAAACGTGTATCACGCATGGCACATAACTGACTGTCTAAGAAAAGTTTTCATTTGATCAAATACTTTAAAAAATCTCAATATCTGATTAAAATATTGAGGTAAATAGCAATGGTGGTGGTGGGGAGGAGTTAAGATACAAAAGATACAGATCTCAGTCCTAGGTCGTAATTCCAAGAGTCAAAAATCAATCTCTCGAGTCTAACATCAGAAAGTACTGTGGGTGTAAATCAAAAGGGTTAAAAATTCACATCATAACTCACAATGCACAACTACCTCTTCACCCCAAAAGACCCAAGATAATCCTGTCATCTGAAGTAGATTTCTTTTATTGGAGTAAGAAAGGTTGAAAATGGTTGAGACTGATAGGTAAAGTGCAAGCAATCACCATATTTCAAGGCCTACTAAAGTGCCCCATATCTTGATTCAGATATTTGAAATATTTTGATAAAGACAACAAAGACAAGGAAAATGTTCCACATTACTACTGTATCTGTATAAACGCAACAGTTTGTTTAAAAAATTAGAAAATAAAAACTGAACTATTTAAAAAAAGAGCTTACCCTATTCTTTCCAAATTCATCAAACAAGTTTGCATTTAGAAAAAAAAAAAAAAAAAAATATGATCTAAATTACAGACACACAAAGTACAATATTAAAAGACTTGTATTGTCACATTTCTAACAATCAATAAAAATGAGTAACATTTTTCTTTATGTCTCAAGATACAATACTTATCAATGATACAATCTGCACTGCCATTACAAAAGGCACACGTTGGACTCAAACTTGCTTGAAATATTTTCAAAACAATGTAAAACAAACCAAGGCCTTGACATGATGATTCATCCTTTGCTGTACCAATTTCAACTCGGAAATCAAAAGTTGACATATCCTTTGATTAAATGCCAAATTTCTACAATACACTAAGCCAGTTAATGTTTTCACACTAAAATTGGTATTAACTAACCAATGCTGGTCAAATTCTCAGGATATATTTATATGAGCAATATATTGTACAACGTAGAGTAATTAACCATTATTAAATGTAATTGACAGAAATACCCAACAAACAGAATTGACAAAGTTTGCAATAAACAGTAACAAAAGAATGGGGCAAAAATAATACTAAGCAAACAATATATATGCAAGACAAAAGTAGGCAAAGCAACAGTAATGAAGCAAAAAAGTTAATAAAACTAAGACACACAAAAAAGATACAGATACATGATCACAGCATTCTGACTTCAAGACAAGAATGTACAAAAATATGGCAGATGGGATTGAGAAGTGGCATATCTTATTGGCTAGGAAGAAATCCCAGCATACATCTGTATGTCTATAAATTTGCAAAGGGTGATGTTTTTGTAGTCATTACAAAAGGATCAGAACCAACATATGAGTTTCAGCTTATAATCGTATCTTTACTTAAAATCTATATCATAAAAGAGCTGATTCTCTAGCCATCATACATTATCTGCATATGACTTTGTATATGTGTATGAAATACATCAGCTAATACTTTAATCCACATAGGTTAAAGATTCCAGGTTCAGGATTGTCCAACAGGACAATATCCTAGTGGATTAGCTAGTTGGCTTATGAATTTGATAACATAGTAATTGGAAATTCAATTCCTCGGTCAAGTAGTACAGACTTAGACATGGTAGAAACAGGGTAAGCAATAATTGAGCAGTACTAAAAAAGAAGACAAGGTATATCTAGACATGGACAGCAGAACGAGAACAACCTACCCTCATAGATTAAATAAAGAATTCAGTTCTAACTTCCTTGAAAGTTGCCAAGATCAACAGATGCCAGAAGAAGGCTGGGGGAGGGAGGGGAGTGTTGTCACAACCGCTGAAATATTGTGATAACAACAAAGATGAGTACATTAGTCTTAATGTAAATAACCACACTATTATATGTATTCGTTTACAATCTCCTATCTATCTATCTATCTATAAAATTCTGTGACTTCTGTTAGTCTGTCTGTGTCCATCCATCACATCCTCTAAAATAGCCATATATTGATTGATCAAAACCAAATTTTGGGAAGAAGTGCAAACAGGTAAGGGGATACAAAGTGCAGTTAGTTTTACTAAGGTGTATAGTTTAGTACAATAAATTTTCATTATTTTTTTCTGAAAAAATTAAGTTTTATTATTTAAGATGCAAAATACTCCAACTATTTGAAAAACAATCTAATGACTAAAATAAATACTTATTTAATAAAAAAATGCAATATTGTTTTTTGCATATCTTTTTGCATAAGTTTTTATATATACAAAAATACAGTTTACTCTATTTGTGAAAAATATAAACAGATCCCAAGGTCAAATGCTTCAAAAAATTGGAATTTGGCTCCAGAAAGAAATATTTACACATGATCAGTTGTATGCTACATACTCAAGAGTAAGAAATCCTAAGAATTTATTCTTAGATGTTAAAAAGGAAAAAAAAAAATTCTTAATATTGTTTACCATGAAGTCCTATACAATTAAAGAAATTATTAAAATGCAAGGTAGAGTTTTTGTCAAAGTATTTTCCCAAACAAATCAGCTTATCCAATATTCATCGGTTGGTTTGCAAAATTGAATAAAACCATAGTATTTGTAAATCTCAACAAAAAATGTTAGAATACTAAATAATGTGAATATTTTAACATGTCGGTGTGTTGAAAAAAAAATTCTAGTATGATAAAAACCCTCAAATTAAAATCACAAACTACCAAATAAGTTATTGTAAATATTTCTAGCAGATATTATAAGCTTAAATTCACATCATGGTATATTCATATAAAGAGAAATATACCCTGAACTTTTTACCAACTTTGGTTGCTTCATATTAATTTTACTTCAGAAACATTGACTTGCAGAATAAAACCTGACAGTACATATTTATACAATTACTTTTACAAATTTAGCTTTTTACTCAGCCAACAAATAATCCAAAAAGTTCTACAGTTTTTGTATAAAAATGCATATTTTTCATTGATTAAAACAGTAAGGAAAGAAATTATGAAGAAAAGAAAAACAAAAAGAGAAAGCCTAAACAACTCACAAAGCAGTAACTAGTAACAATAAAAATTTGTTTTTTAAAGGTTGCAAAGAAAGGTCTATAATAATAATAAAAAATATCAATAATGTCTTAGTGTATTTTCTGTCTGTAACTTTTTGCAATACTAGAGTTATGTCCCTTACATTTGCAATGCCTGGTGACAGACTGTTCCAAGAGGTTTATGAAACTAAGATTGAAAAGAAAAATCTGAGAAAGAGTACAACAACAAGAATTGAAAAAAAAAAAAACTATATATAAAGACCCACATATGAAAGCCTTACAAATAGTAAAGGCTTATCAATTTCATATATGCTGTCATTTTTGACAGCATGGATAAAATAGTATTATTTATAAGTAAATTAATAATGTTCTAAAAATGGATTTCAAAGGATTCTTTTTTTCTCTTATAAATATTATTTCAGAGCATTCAGATATCTATCTGGTAGGCAAGCCACTAAAAGGCAGCTTAAAATGTTTCACGCATGAATGCCCATTGATAAACTAATTAAAACAAAAATATTAATTATAAAATAATTATAAATACATACGTGCCTAATTCAATAAAGCATTTAAGTTAACAAATTCTTTTAAAGCAGTTACACTGGAAATATATTTTGGTAAAATACAAATAACTTAATGAACACCACAGTATAACAAAACAGCCTTTTTACATTTTTCTATGGTTAGTAGGTTATAAAAACAATATACTAGTAACAAATTAAAAATGCATAAACTGAACTGTGAATGGAAATAAGAACAACCCTATATGATGGCATATGACTCACTTCTTTCACTAAAATGTTTGGATTTCATATAAATGAACAAAAAGAAACTTGTTTTGAACAGAGCCAAACATATGATTGACCATCCAACATTTTTCTTAATATTCTCTGCTGAAAGATGAACTTTCCTCTATGGTACCTAGACTTTATGAATTTAAGCACAGTACTAGATTGGCAGCAAGGTTATATCATTTTACAGTTGAAATGGCTAGCTGTAACCATAAGTTCTATGCTAACAGTTTCTTCTATTGTAGTTTTTGGTTGTTGAACTCTCTTCCAGCTTTTTGCTACCCAGTCAACTCTGACCTTCAAAAATTTAAATACAATGTCAATCATTATCTTCTGTCTTCTTAATTCTTGTTCTTTTACTGCTCTATCTCCTTAATAGTGTTATTCTTTAAGGCTCAGTAACCCTTGCATCTTAGTGGCTTTATTGCCTTGCTTGAGGTAAAATAATTAAAAAAAAGAGAAAATAAAAAGCAATAAACTTGACACAATGTAGCAATAGTAGAGTGAAAGATGTTGAGGAACAATGGTCAAATTTCAAAGATGCTGTACATGTCAATGCAAAGAGCATCATTGGTCACCAAAGGGGTTCTTGGAAAGAGAAATAGATATCTAATGAAACTTGGAATCTTATTGATAATGGAAAGAAAATTAAATTTCAAAGAAATCAAGCTTTATTAGTTGACAAAGCATTTGAAATTTGAAGACAGTACAATGCTCTAAACAAAGCTGTAAAGAATAACTGTAATCAAGATAAAAAGCTGTTCCTGAAAATGATGCTAGAACACTTTATAAAATTGTGAGATATCTTACAAGGTCCAGACCCAATACTGCCATTTCAATAAATGACAAAAGAAGGAACTTAGTGCTCTCCAAAACCAGAAAAATAGCAAATGGATTAAATATTTCAGAAAAGTTCTGAATCAGCCAATGCCAGCAAAACTGCTAGACTTTGAAGATAAATTATCCAACAAATAACATGTCAGAAAAGGATGTTGATGAGTCTGAAAGTTCTGGCAAATGAAAAAGCTGCAGCTTTAAACTTCATCCCTTCAGAGTTACTTAAATATGGAGGCAAACCAATTGTGAAAAAGCTCAGCTTATCAACTTGGTATGGAATACTGGCAAAGTTCCTGATAAATGGAAGTGCAAAGCAACTATAAGACTTCCAAAAAAGGAAAATTTAAGTGAATGTGACAATTGAATGTGTATTACTCTTCGGATTATCACTAGAAAATTGCTACATTGTATTCTTTTTGTATACTTATAAATGCATGTAGATACTAAACTGCAAGAAGAGCAAGCTGGATTCAAATTTTCATTGCACAATCAGAAGTTTACATGGATTTAGAATAAAAGCTTTTGACAGTGTCTGCTGAACATTCTCAAGATTTATGGCAACCCACAAAATTTTATAGATATTTTCCAAGAGCTCTATACCAATTCCTGATGAAGTAACAGATTTCTTTGAAGTTAAGACTGGAGCGCAGTAGGATAATGTTACCATCACCATTTTTCTTCCTTGTAGTAAAGGATTATATAATGAGGAAATCAATGCATGAATCAGTTTGGTATAGATTGGCAGAAAAAGATTAGCTGAACTGGACTTTCCAGGTGGTTTAGCTTTCTTTGCTGACAAATTCAGACAAATGCAAATTATGACATTGAAGTCAGTTAGTTTTAAGTTTGGATTGAGGATAAAAAAAATCCAAAAGATTGGGAACTTAGAGAATGATGACATTATATAGTTAGAATGACACCACATTGAGGAAGTTGATAATTTTCACTTACTTTGGAAGCATTCAATCTAATTTTGATGAAACAATCAAAGAAGTTAAGAATCATATTGAAAAACTAATAGTGTCTTTAAAAGACTTCATTCTGTCTGGTACTCAAATAAGATTAGTCTCTGGGTGAAGCTCAAATCATATAAGTCTATTGTCCTCTCAATTACCTTATATGTGTGTGAAACTTGGAAATCCACCAGAATCTTAAAGGTGTCTTGGAGAGATAAAATCAGGAATGAGGAAGTGCTAAGACATACAAATTCTAGAAACTGTAATGGTGATAGATCAGTGGATACAGTTCACCAGCCATATCCTGTGATTACCTAACAGTCGGACAGATAAATTTGCCCTAAACTGGATAACCTGTAGAGAAGTGCCAGAGGGTTCTTAATCAAAAACTTCAGAAATAAACAGACTGAAATGTATAAAATAAATAATCTATATTTATTTATTTGATTTGGAATCCTTTGTAATTCAGGCTGATGAAAGTCCATTTGGTTTGATGGTTGATAGTTTACAAGTCAAATCTATCAATCAAGTGTGTTTACTTTGTAAACTTGTTGCAGTTGTCAATCTACTGTGTTTTCTCAGCCCTTAGAAGGGCAGAAAAATGTCAATCAGACAACTGCTTAACTTCTTCATGTGTCACACTGGGCTGGTTTCTCTGGTGGTCTCTTCTCTCCTGCCTCATGGCTGTTTGTTTATATTCCTTGTCAGGGTTCCAGACTACTAGTGTGAAGCTTGGTTTCAGCTAAAATTAAAAGTCTCTTTGTTTTAATTTTTTTTAGATTGGCCAAAAATTATTTTTATTTTTCAGTGTTCCTTGCTTTTAAAAATTTTCTTCTTAGTGGAAGTTATGTGTGGAGCCTCTCTTATTTTGGTAGATTTCTTGTCAGTGGCTAGACTCTGGTCCAGAAAACTTCCACTGTTTTGCAGCTGTGTTCAATCTTTTCTTCTCCCTCTTTTTTATTTGAGGATTGCTTTCTCATTAGTTGGAAGAGAAGTATTGAGATAGGGGTAGAAAGTGAGAGAAAGAAAAATAAGTTTTAAAGGAAAGCAAATGCCTTATTTTGATTCTTTTTTTTATTTATTATATATATATATATATATATATATATATATATATATATATATAATCTGAACTCATTACACCTTGAAAGCCACAAAAGACCAAAGGATCATTCTAAAAAGACATGGTTAAAGAACACCAACTGCTTCCAGGCTCAGCAACTTGTCCCAAATCAATCTACCGTATATACTTGCAAATAGATTGCACTTCTTTTTCCCCAAAAATTTTGATAAAATTCAGAGGTCTAACCTATCCACTTGACATCATAGAGAATCTGAAGTAGACTGTGGTGTATCAGTAGTCCAGGCAAATACTGAGCTCAAGCATAAGTGAGAGCAAGGGAGAAAATGAATTTTTCCTGACATTTCAATTTTATACAATCATCTCTTCCAACAGTACTACCTTACACATCAAATAAAAGCACTCAATTTACCATTTATTATCTGATTTACAACAAAAGACTATCATTTTCAACTGATTTTAGGACTGAAGTGATTATTACCAGTATCCAAATTTTTCGACTAAACAGAACAGCCTCACACTTGATAAATACCACACAATTACAAACAACCAATCACTTTTCTTATGTTATGTAACCAAATTTTTTAAATATAAAGGTGAATATTTGAAAATATTTAACAAACATTATTTATATTTACTGTTACATTAAAAAAAAAAAGGGCCATGTCACTCCCCAGATTATAGTGAGACTTTTCTGCAAGTCAACCACAAATAGTATTTGTCAAATACCCACTTTGACAACCCGAAACTAAGGGTGCGACCTATACGCGAGTATATACAGTAAGCACAGGAAAATGAAAGGACATGAAAAGTTCTTTACTTTATGGCGGGGGGAGCTCATACACGTACTTGTACATATGAGCCAAGGACAAAAACTGCCCAGTCTCCACGCTGACGTTGTACACAGACCCCAACCTAGATTAATGAGAAAGATGCTGTTGTAGACCAGGCGCCTTCTCTCATCTAAAATGCGAACATATACCAAGCTTTAATCCCAGCCCGAAAGCCTGGGGAGAGGCCTTTTTTTTCTTTTTTTTCACTACATCTAATTGTGAAGGAAGTTGGTACATCTGATAAGAGCAGTAGTTACCGGCCCAAAGACCACAACAGTCTGTTAGTGTTATATAGTCATTCATTGGTATGTTTTTTTTTTAAATTTAGATTTTGCTAAATCACTCTACACATGAGAATATCGAACGAATAAACAAAAAGATATTATGTAAAATCATTAAAATGTTTTGATAAAATGGCTAATGCCGTGTATTATTTTAAATTTTGAGTGGCGAGGCCGTATCAATTTATCTTAAAAGCGTGTCGACGCATAGATAAAAATGAAAACCGTAAACATAATCAAAAAGAAAAACATTTAAACTGGAAATTTGATTCCATTTGGATTCATTATTGTTTAAAAACTAAATAAATGTTTCTATATTTTTCTTACTATCCTTGTCATATTTTCAAGCAGTTACTGACCAAAAAGTAGTAATTAATTTCTGACAGTTTTCCTTAGATATTTTATAACATTTTTGGGTACCGTTTTTTAAATTTGTAACTGTTAACAAGTTAGTGTCGCAGATCATTAGTAGTGAGTTCGATCCTGTCTCTTTTTATGGCCAATGGTGTAGTAATGGTTACATGTTCGTTACTAGAATCAGCGAGTTAGCCTTGAAGATCAATAGACTAACATTATTCAATTCGCGCCTTATTGTTGTTGTGCCAACCCAAAATTAAGCAAAAAAGAAAAAAAAAGATTTCTATAAATTAAAAATTAAAATTGAATAATAATTTTTTTAAACAATATAAACTCTTCACTCAGTCGTCAGGATAACAAAATAATTATTAATTTATTATGCGTCAAATTTAGTTTTTTTTTTCTCCACAAATTAAATTAAAAAAATCGTTAACACGTTTTATCAACGTAACATTTTTAAATCGGACAGTCATAGTTGTCCGTATTTAAGGTAAAAATAAAAATTAAAAAACCACAAAAAAGTCAATAATTTTTAAACGGGATAAAGTAAACTTTCTCAGACTAAAAATCGAATTTATTTTATTTAAAAAAATGATTTTATTTTTATTGTTGCTTTTTCAATTATTAGAAAATATTAAATCATGGTTAATTTTTTTTAATAAAATTTAAAATATTTTTACAAAGCTTTTTAATTTTAACTGCCTTTGTTATCAAAATCGGTTATATTTCATTAGTCATTTTTAAACTCTGTGAAAGTCGTAAAACCACTCTAATCTAGATTCTAGAAAAAAGAAAGGACAAAAAAAAAAAGATCCTGTTTAGTGTTTATTTTATATCATATGTCTTGTGACCAGATTTCGAAAATACAAGATTAATAAATAAAGTGTGTCTTTTCTATAGTTGACTTATAGCAACATAATAACATAAAAAAATAAAAAATATAAATACATTTTTAAACTAAATAATTTAAGATTGTTACAATAATGTTATTGTTACACAATGAAATTGAAATGTGATGATGCACAATAAAAGGCCGAGACCGGGATACAATTCCAGACTGAATTCGTAAAGAAAGCAGAAAAAAAATATATGGTAGATCTTTAAAACTTTAATGTTTATATTGCGACACAAAATTCAAAATCCCACACTTTTACAGGTCACAGAACAAAAAAAGTGACCCCTAGGTTGAATTTCATTCTCAGAAATAAACAACTCATCTTTAATTTCACGAAACAACAGAGAAAAATTATAACGAGTCATTATTTTTTGGGTTTTTAAATATTTACTTTCCCATTAAAAAAAAAATTACTAGTCGAAAATATTTTTTTTACTAAAAAATAAAAAAAACGATTTAAAAAACTTTAAATCATCTTTTTAAATGTCAAACAATTTAAAAAAATAAATAAATAAAGAACGATATTTCGGACAAGGATCTGATTTCAAATTTTTAACTTAAAAATAAAAATTAATGACAACTATTTATTTTTAAAAAATGTTATTGTTAATAAATAAATAAATAAAGTACCGTTATTTATCTTCTTGTATCTTGCACAAAATAAATCCAAATCATTCCATGGTGGTGATGATAATTTTTAAAAGCAAGATTTTCTCCTCTTCAACCTTCGTAAACAGTAAAAAAAAATGTTTGTGTAAAAAAAAAAAAAACTGAATAGACGTCGTAGGAGGAAACGAGAGAGAAGGATATCAAGCAAAGAAGAACTGCTTCAGCAGCAATAAAATTATTGTACGAACGTCCTCTGATCGCAAACACGTATTCTTTGAAACTTTGACCTTATTCACCCGTGAAAAAAAATAATAAAAAAAAAATTTCCTTTAGTTAAAAAAAAACAACACGTAGGTAACAATTCAAGAATCAAGATTATTAAATCATTTAACTTTTAAAATAAAAATCTTATTCTTCTTAATTAGAAGGAAAGTTTCTTTTCTTTTCGTGAAATTTATCAATTACAAAAAGAAAACTAATGCTAAAAAATTAATTTTCTTTTTAATTAAGAAACAAACAGAATTAATTCAAATACAACATTGTTCTAGTAACAGAAATTTTAAGATAAAATTAAAAATTGAAATAAAGTTAAAAAAAAATAGAAGTAGAATTATTTTTAAAATAAAAGTTAAAAATTTAAAATAAAAACAAATATTTTATTTTCTTATTATTTATTTTGTCGTTCTTCACTCATAATTTGAAAGTTACCGTTATTTAAAAAAAAAAACAAAAAAAAAAAACAATATTGACTATTATTAAAAAAAAAATTAACTACAAGTAGACTTGTGGTGAGCTAAAAAAGTTAAAAACTAAAACTAAAAGCCTTTCTACTCCATTTGTCTCTCCGCCACTCACAAGTCAATTATCGGGGTATGGACGTTTGGAGACGGGATTTTTATGATTTACTTTAAAGAAGAATCCCTGAAGACTTTATTTCAGTAAAAAAATAAATCAATCAATATACTAGAATCTCATTATTAAACAATAAACATTTATTTATTTTTTGGTTTTTAAATAGTTAAAAATTAAGTAACTACGCTGACTAAAAATACAGTTACCTAGTGGTCTAAAAAGAAAAATTCCATTGTTGGCCTCTAAGGGAAATTTAAGCCATGACCATTAGTCTAAATATTTTTGAATAAATTAACACTTTGACTTTAGAATTTAGGAAAATTCGGCAATTTTGACAAGGCAGGAAAATTCGGTAACTATGAAATAAAAAAACTAAAAGTAAATTGAAAATTGATTTTAAGAGCCACTCTGAATTAGGGATTTGGAGGCTAAGCCCTCTCCCCTATATTTTAAAAAATAATTCAAAATCGTGGGGTCCAGATAAAACCCACTAGAACAATACCAGGGACGTACTTCCTCAATATTTTTTAGAGAGTATTTTTCTAGAAAAAATTGGGGGAGTCTAGAAAACCCACTACAACAAAACCAGGGCCGTACTTTCTCGATGGGGGTTAAATCCCACCCTCCAATATTTTTAAATAAATATTTTTATTGTTTTCAAGCAAATGAAATCGATTAAAGTTAAGTTCTTGTATTTTCTTTTTAAATTATTATTTTAAGAAAAAATGTAGTCAATAAATTAAGTTTTAGAATATGAATAGATTTAAAAATATTGGAGTGGGGGCTTAGCCCCTAATTCAGAAAGTATGTCTCTGGTATTGTTATCGTAGGGTTTTATCTGGACTGGAAACCATGATTTTTTTTAGTTGTTACTTACGCAAATTTAAGAAAATTTGGTTACGGAAAATTCGGTAACTATGAAATTGAAATAAGTCAATTGAAAATTGATTGTAAGGCAGTCCTGGACAGGGAATTTAGGGGCTAAGCCTCATCCCCTATATTTTTAAATAACTTAAAATCGTAGAGACCAGATAAAACCCCACTACAACAATATCAGGGCCGTACTTGCAGAAGCAGGGTCAGTGTGATAGGCTTCCTCCTCCATTTTCTAAAAAGTATTAGGGGTATAGAAAACCCCACTACAATAATACCGAAGCTGTACATTGTGGAGGGGGCTAGCTCCACTCCCATACGTTTTTTAAATAAGATCATGGGTTCCAGATAAAACCACACTGCAACAACACCAGGGTCGTACTTTGTGGAAATATTTAATTACTATTGTTTTCATTCAAGCAAATAAAATCGATTTAAGTTCTTCTATCTTCTTTTAAATTATTATTTTAATAAGTAGTAAATAAATTAAGTTTTAGACAGTTAAAGAAGCAAAAACTATATAACCTCATTTATTTGTAATTTTTCTTGAAGAAATTTACAACAAATAACAATTAACACAATATTTTTGCTTAAAGAAACTAAAATTAAACGAGAAGTAGCCCCCTCTTAGCCCTTGTACAAAAAAAGCAACATGTTCAAATGTCAAACAATGAAGCTATCTATCTACCCTATTGTAAATAAAGTTCTAGTTATTTCTTTTTAAAGAAGCAAAAAGTAGTCTCATTTCTATTTTTAAAATATATAGCCCCCAAGTCCCCACTCCAGAACGGCCCTAAAATCAATTTTCAATCGACTTTTATTTCATTTACCGAATTTTCCGGGCATCACTGTGTAGGCAATATAATACATTGGAGAAATTGGTGAACCCTCCTCGATACTTTCCCTTTTAGGACGATGCCTCAGGTGCCGGATAATGACTCCAGTCCCGTCCCGAAGGACGGGTACTGTGCGTTGGGGGAACTTCAGTTGATATTATTTTTAAACTACCTAGCCGAAGCCATATTATAGTAAAATAAGAAATAATGTCGGATAAAAAAAATCCCTTTAAAGATTTTACGAATCTCCAATGAGGACATCTGAGTCAGTAAAAAAAGGAAAAAAGCTACGAACGAAACATACCTCCAATAATTCGCTAAAAAAAGAGCATGATGAAAAAGGCCCCAAACTTGATAAAAACAAAGTTTTATCGTGAAAATGTTTCTTATTTTTACGACTAAGAGGAAAAAACTAAGTGTTTTTTGGGGTTTGTTTGTTTTTTTTATATTTTATTAAATTTAATCCTTTCTAACACGTTCGAAATTATGGTTTAAAAAAAACTCGTTTTTTCTTGCAAAGATTAGTACGTAGGAAATTTTAGCGACTTGTAGTAAAAAAAAAAAAAAAAAAAAAAACTGTTTTAAAAACTCTTGCAAAATCAAATAATTGTGAAATTTTAATGAAACTTTCAGAACTTATTCACAAATGAATGAAATTATTTTAGAAACTTTTTTTATGAGAAAATCTCGGTAATTTTTTTTTTTTTTTTCATCTGTTACCGCGCTTAATGAAATTTCCAGAAATTAAATTTTGCCTCTCTTCGTTAAAGCAAGATAGAGAATGTAAATCATCAATTTATTGGGCTCGTCTATTAGCCCAATCTTACCTTCTTCGAGTAATGCACTATTCCAACTTTCAGTTGTAAATCTAGCCCTCTGATTGGTTCATTTCTACCAATCACGTCGCCCGCACGTGCACTTCGAAGTTTTGGCGCAAAATCGCCCTGGAGCCACCCACGCGATTCTTTTTAAAAGAACCCAAAGCACGTGTGACCACGCAGAAGCAGACCATTTTTCGATCGCCCACTCAAGCTTAAAAATGTGACGGCTACAATTCACCGTCTCGCGAATTAAGACGACAAATCTTTCCCGTTCAATATCTTCTACGAACTTCTTCATCATTCAAGAATCTCAAACTATACATTCCCTTTGGTCATCTACGATAAATCAGTCAGTCGAACGAGCACAGAGATATGCTAACATAATCCACGTCGCTTGCAACTGCAATCTTCCCGCACAAACTAAATCACAACTGACCCACTCGCAAGCCCAAACCGAAGAACAGTCTGTGAACACCGAAACTTCTATCCGAACGACTTTACTTATCTAAAGTGAATTAACACTCACTACTATTCTAAGTAAATAACATTATCGAACGAACTCAACATTTACAGTCAAAGGTAGACTACTTTGTAATGACTCAATTCTAAAAACATAATATCGACATTCTAAATACTAATTACAATTTTCTAAAAAGGCTGTAACACAGATACACAAGACATAAAAAAGGACATACAAAAAACTTCAAATATTATGAACATACCAACATATTAATACCTTCAAAAATATTCTGTACATATTATCTTATTTGTATATAAATGCATTTATTGGTTTTGAATTGCATGCACGTTTTTGTCTTGTTTATATCGAAATTGTTTATTTGTTGTGGATGCAGAAAAGTTCACGCAACCTGACATTAAAAAAAACCCTTCTGATTTATCTCAATGCTACAACAAATTCCTTAGTTTATTCTGCACATCCCCAACAATCTTTTTTTTTAAACAATAACTCGTTTACCGAAAATCTGCTCTGAATCGTAAAATAAAAAATGCAATAAAACTAAGGTAAATCTTTTAATTGCTTTTATAAATAAGATATATCAAGGACACTATTGTCTTAAGAAATATTTCGATGAAGAATGAATTTTTACAAGATTTGTTCATTTATTTATTTTTTACATTTTAATTAGAATAATTTATTTTATTAAGTTTTTTAATCTATTAAAATTCTGTATCAATTTTTACCTTTTAGTTGATATTATTAAGTGAAAACTATATTTATTAATTATAAATTGAAAGCTTAGTACAAATAATCAAACACCAACATTTTAAAAAGAATTTTGATTTTGTGTATAAACGTGCTGATTTTCTATATACAATCGACCACACATGACATTATCAGAAAATATGAGCGATAACTATAATAAGTATACAACCAAAAATATTTAAAATTCAATAAAACATTAGATTATGGAAAATATGTTTGTTGAGGATGTGTGATGTGTATTGGAGAGGAATAGAAGGTTTTAATTATCAGAAGGCTTAAAATTGTGTGTGTTCAATAATCTTCCATCCACAACAATTAATACAAGACAGAGAATAATGATTCATAAACATAACGTATTGTTTCAAAACGTAACAATTGAATTTATTAGTGTTTGGTGTACAAGCATAAGAGCTGAAGGTGTGATAGAGTTATGTCTCTTAGATTTGGAAATATTTGTATTTGAGCTCATAAAGTGAAAGTAATTATTAAACTGTAGTTTAGAAGAATAAAGTTCCTTTAGCATGCTTGGAATTGTGTATTGTAAAGTTGGTAAAAGTTCAGAAGAGATTTCAGAGTTCGTACTTGCTTGAATGTTGGTAATGGTCTTAAACGTCTGACTGCAAAGGTTAAAACGGGAGTTCTTGAAGATTACATCTTGGCAGAAAGGAATGAAACGCGAGGGAGAGTTTACATGTGTTTTGTTTTTATAATTTTCGTTGTACCACGGGGGAGGCTCCGAGCATATTGAGCGGGAAAACAAATTTGTCGCGTGCAGGCGGGTTGATTGGTCGGAACTAGATTGAAGGTGATTAACCAATGAATGCTTGTCATATATTCACTTACAGGGAATAGTTTATTTACCCGCGCAAGGGTGACTGGCTGACGTGGAAGATTCCACATGTTCTTAAATGTTAAAGGTTACCGAGTATCTAAAAATTATATATAGAATATATTTTTTAACGCCTAAAGCCCCCATAAAACATTACATAAATTATCAACGTCGTCAAGCTATCAAACCCGTAAACGCCTAAATAAACAGCTACTGTCGAGTTAAAAAATGCATTTCTGCTATAGTTTAAACTTAAAGTAAATAATAGTTGTTTCAAGACAGATTAACTATACTTTAAATCTGCTAATATTCCTCAAATAAAGTCCCAGAAAAGAATATTCTATTTTTGGGAGATTTTTCAATAAAGAGAAGAATTACATTGCGATGAAAGACGACGAAAATTGGCGCTAATCTGCTATTTTAGCAAAGAAAAAAATCTTTCTAGTCAATATAGATTAGTTTTTGAAATACAGCAAAGTATTTTTCTTATTTGAAATATTAAATTTAATCTATTAGGTTGAAACTAAAACTAAAATAAAAGTTTCAAGAAAGATTTTTCATTTTTACAAATTCATATCTAAGTTGAGGTATCGTTTTTTTTTGGGGGGGGGGGTTAGGTATCCATACAAAAACAATTTTACGGTCGTGTTTTTCTTCAACTGATGGAAAGAATTAAAAAAAAACTATATAAATATTATTTCTAGATTTTAAGTAGAATCGAAATATTTGCGTTTTAAAGATGTTTTAATTTAGTTTTTACCCTGTTAAACACGTTACACTAAGTACTGTCACTATAAAAAAAATATATATAGTTGCCTTGGGAGAGGAGCGCTAAAACAGCCAATTTTTAAAATTTTCTTAAATTCACCTAATTGGATTTCAATAAAACTTTTGGCAGTTATCATATGTAAACTTTTAAAAAAATAATATATATATTAAATTAAAGCAGTCTCCCTCTAAAATTTCAGAGATTTTTTTATTTTTTTGCACGATTGTACTCCCACTTTCTTAATTTTCTAATTTTCAAGTGTGTACAAAAGATGATTACATTGACGTTTATTACACTTTTTAAAGCTAAGTCCTTGAAAAATAAATTCTAGAAAAAATAAAAAATCGGAACCCAAAAGTTTAGTGTTGAATTTTTTAAAAATAAAATAAAATATGGCCCTTCCTTTTACAATATTTTTTTTACTTCTATTTTTTTTAATTTATATTCTAATTGAATATTAGTGTTATTACAGTTATTATCTGTAACAAAAATTTAAAAGATTTTTTTTATATGCAATATTATTAACTACGGGTGTGCATACTCGTAATTATTTCTACTTTTCAATTATTATCCTTCTTGCACTAGTTGCGTCATAGATGCACTGATAGAAAGAACAATAAATGTATATCTCCTACATTACTTTCAGTGGAATTTTCTACAGAATTTGTAGAAGAATTAACCAATATATTACAAGATTGTGCATAGAAACATATGTCATACATGGAATTTAGCCTAATTATGTAATTGCAATATGAAATTTAAGGAACAGACCTTAATTTCTCCTAATTATAAAATTTTACATAAAATGAAGTCTTCATCTTAGAGCTTTTTAGTCTTTTTCAACATGAAGAGGTCTACACAATTTCAAAATATGATAGTAGATTATTTAAATAAAGATTAAATTTTAAATGCAACTATTATAGTAGGTAGTGCATTGATTTCCCACATCTGCATACAAACCACTGATGAAGTATTTTGCAGTTGTATTCGATGTAAAACTATTTTTCTGATTGCTCCGATACTTGTGTGTTGAACTAAAAGATTATTTTCTTTTGAAAATAAAATAATTTGCATCTTAAATGTTTCACAGTGAAAACTGTATTTCTTTAAATATCACAATAATCATTTTCGACAAAAATATTTATTACTTAAGACCCCAAAATATAGTAAATGTATGTTGGGGGTTTTCTTAGATTGGAGGTGGTGGAATCACACACACCATATAGAAGCAGAAATTAGCCTTGTGTTCACGGAGATAAAAGCATACTTGACAGGAAATAAAACGTACAAAAATATCAGGAAAGCATGGTAAAATTTCATACAATTTATTTATGTTTTTCTTGTGTATTAATGTGCGTATTTTTTTTAGGCTACCATCGTTTCACGGTATTGTAACGAGAGGCAGAAGTTGCTTCATACATGCCATATCACAAAGAGAATCAGATATCTGATATACCCGTGCGAAGGTTCATACATAGTATTGAATTTAACGCCTTTGGGTGGGATGTCCATATTTCCACAGGAATAGTTTTTGTTGCATAGTAGGACTATTTTTATTATTTTAAATTTTTATTTAATTTATAATTTTCATCATCATCATCATCATCATTATAATAATAATAATGATAATAATAATAATATATTTATTTATTTAATGTCCCTGCAGATTCTTTATAATCAATATTTTACACTACAGAAAGTATTCCATAATTAAATTTCTAAATTAAATTAATGATTGTTCTCTTTTTTTTTTTATATAGCCTTGCCGATCAACAACTAAATTTTAAAACATTTACAGAAAATAATTAGTTTACATTTTTTTTTTTTTTTTTTTATTACGGGTCGCCATCCTTTAAAACGGATTTGGATTTAAGTTTTTACTTTATATTTTTTATTTTGAAGTAATTCCATGAAAACAATATTTTTTAAATCAGATTTTGACAAAATAAGCAACATTTGTTTTCGTTAAAAATATTTTCTTAACGAAGGTTTTATGTTTACACTGGTATTTTAAATACTGCAAAAGACAGTAAAGAAAATAACTATTTCCTACTGAAAATCGTTTTGGAGTTATGCGTTTTCTTTTGACGTATTTCTTTTCTGAATTTTGAAATATTTTCCGTGCTATAAAAAAAGCATGAAGTATTTGTTATGGGGGTACATATTTGTGGCTACACCGAAGCTATTGGTTCGGTTAGCTCCCTTTAAATCTATTTGTAGATATAAGGTATTATAATCATTATATTAGAATTTTCTTTTTGGCGATTGATGTACAAAAGTATTTGTATAAATAAGTCGTTATAGTGAAAGGAATATTAAAGTTTGATTGTGTCAGTGAATGCGACTTAGTTAAAGCTAGGTTTATGACTAGCAGCTCCCCTTCGCCACCTTGACCTTGTTTTATAATTTTTATAAAAATTGATAGTTAGCTCCCTTAAAAAAAAAAAAATAATTGCATTCTCACGCCAGCTAATTGTTTGTTGCTTCATTATATGATGTCAGAAACGAAATTTTATTCGACAAAGACCAACCAAAGTTAATGTAAACTTTGCGTACGCGTGCCAAAACATTTTTTCTGATCACTACGACAAAAATGGACTGAGACGTGTGAAAATTACAATTACACAGAGCTTGATGAGAATTGAAGAACTCCAACATAGTTTGTGGTATAATAATGAATGGTGACAAAGTCGTAGGTTTTTTTGTAATATTATCTATCAATAATAGTTTTACAATCGGCTTCTTAAAGATGTGTGTTTATTGTTGTTTAAATTAGGTAAAGTTTCTGTAAAAATGTAGGAAAATAATTTAATAATCCGTTGCAGACGTGCATATTTTGGATAATTTAATAATCGTTAATATTGGATTTATTGAAAAAGGACATTTCTTTCATAAGGGAAATTGGTAAATTTACTATTACACCTCGTCTCCCTTTTAGAGTCGAAATTTATGTTTTTCCTATGGTTTTTGAAGTGTTTTGATTTTTGAACTAATGTGAAATCTTCAAAACTGTCTTAGTTATTCCCACCCGGAAGTTCTCGGGTGGGGCAACCACAGAATCTCTATATTTTTCTTTACCAGTGAAATTTATGTTATTCTTATGGTTTTTGATGTGTTTTAACGTCAGAAATTACTCGTTTTTCAGCTACCCTCCTCTGGGAGTTCTCCAGTAGGAGAACCACAAAATCTTGATATTTCTCCTATACACAAATCGTTGTTAATGAGCTATTTTGGAGATAATTAAATTCGTTTTTAGTTACCAACTCAGTATGAGGGATCCTGGAGTTCTCGTGTGGCGGAACGACTGAAAACTAGTAATTTACAACGATTTTGATGGTCAGATTCATTCAAACCCAACCTAAAAATAAAATAACCTAACAGAACCAAATGTAACCCAACCTAATGGAAATTCAGGGGCAGGATAAGATTCTTCCAACTCAGAATATAGAGAGAAGTGGGTATAACTTGGATGTCTGAATAAAAAATGGTATCTCCAAGTCTAAGATTTTGTTCTCAAATAAACATTGGTAAATGTAGCTGGAACATATCCCATTAATAAAGGTGTTTCTACAGTGTTCGTTTTTCTACTCATCAGCAATATGAGACCAAAAATTGCAGTCCTGTGTCAAAAGCCTTAGGATTTCAAGGTATTGATCCAGGCTTTTGTTTAGATTTTGTTTGCAGTTGGAGAGCAGATATCATGCAATTATCTTGTTATTAGGCTTAATGTAGAGCTTTCTGAGCATTTCCATAGCTGTCTCATAAGATGTTGATTGCAAGAGGGGTGGGACAGCTCAGACGAAGGGGTTGGAGAATGTCTGTCAGATTGAAATTAATTTGCTCAAGTTTATGCCACACAGTCATTGAGACTAGCAACAAGGTTACTGGCTTTTAAGTGTCTACATCCACCGTATCCCTCCATTTACAGGCCTCCATTCTCTTCTTACCAATCAGCATGGTAGTTACAGAGTAGACTTTCACTCTGTTCTTCTGAGTGAATATGTAACGTGTCGCAATAAGCGTTTTACAATAGTTCTTGAGCTGATCTGTCTAGTGTTTGGGCATTGATCAACTGCCAATGCCCCAATGATGCTCCCAAAATGTGAACAAATATATGCAATTGAGATTTGTTGGAAAACCCAAAGACTGTCAAGTAAGGGATATAAGAATCTGACTTGTCCAATTCTTGATCTTGCCACTCCATCCAAATGAGGTCATCATGAAGTTTCTTAGGTAATAGCTATTTGCTTACTTCATCAACTGGACAGTCCAAGACCTTATCTACATAGTAATGTAATGTTCTCATTCCTGAATAATAATCCCATATAATAAGACTGAAGTGCAAACTCTCATTGGGGACTAGACATGTTTTGGGAATTTGACTAGGAACATATTGATTGCAGCAATCATGGCCTAATAGGTCTTGTTGTCTAATAAAGTGGACACTTTCAATGAGAGCAATGGGGACTTTGTAGGTGCTGCTGCTTAAACAAAAAGGCTCTTGTTGAACTCTTTCAGCCAATTGATTCTGTGTCATCAGATCGTATTGACCACATCTACTCTGATTGCATTACCCAATCAATATTCACTATGAAGCCAGAAGAGGTAGTATTTGATGTGTTCTTTGGTATCTTTTCTATTAAATCTGCCTAGGGGATAGGAAGACTGCTGTTGGTAGAAAACTGTAAGAATGCAGAAAGTCAACACTTTTCTCATCCTCATAAAACTCTGCAATACAGCAATAATAATGGAAAGCACATCTCTGAGACAGTCATTCTGTTACTCAAGTAATACAAATTAAAACTGAATGGATCACCAAGAAGAGTTGATGGGTTACTGAAAAAAATGAGTAATTTCCAATGTTTTTGAAGATTATATTTGTTCAAAAGCCACAGGAAAAATATAAATTTCACCTATAAGGGGAGATGAGTGAAATATTAAAAAAAAATATCCCCAAAATTTACAGAAGTTTAAAAAAGCCAATCTCAATTGACCTTTAATTTTTTTTTTAAATCTTGAATATAATTTGAACATTTAGTATTTACATTTTTTTAAAGATGAGTTCCCAGAAAAATTAAATCATTTGAAAATTTAAATTTTAAGCTGCATAAAATATACCCTGAATCAGAAAATAAAGCTGAAATATTTTCTTGCTTAGAATGTTTTCAACAGAATAATCTGTAGACTTGATTTGGGAAAAAAATAGCTTTTTAACCTTGGCTTGAACTGCTTGTGCATCAGTACACTTTGTATTTTCCAGAACTTTCTTGTAGCAATTATGAGCCGTTCTTAATAAGAGTCAAACTAAACCATTCCTTGCGATAAATATTGAAGTAGTGGTTACAGTGAGCTATGGCTGGAAGTTTGGTTTTTGCTGGAATCTTTTGGGGGCTATAGAACTCTCTATTCCAGAAAGGATCCATTCTGAGATAAGGGCAGCACTTTTGGAGGCAGCATGTTTGAAGAAGGTTAAAAAAGGTACTTCTAAAGTGTAGGATGTAAAGCTATCCCAGCCTTCCTTCATGTATAAAAAAAATCATTCTATGGAATGGCAAACCAGGGGATGCCTTTGTTTTGATATAATCTTGGACACTAACTAATGAATGGTTTGATGTGCCAAGAGGTGGGTAAAACTTTTGCAAAGCATTTTTTAGGGCAGAATGTGAGGAAGAGGTTAAGGAGGTTCACCTGATGTGTTATCGTGTCAGGAACACAGGTGGGTTCTTCAAAAATCTGAGCTAGTTCATAGGTGATGGTAAAGTCTCTGCAATATCTGCTTTGTTCATCAGTTTTGTGGACTAACCACTCTTGGTGGTGAATATTAAAGTCAACACAGATATGAAAGCTTGCCGAGGGAAATTCAGTGAAGATATTATCAATTCTTAGATATTCTGTGGAAAATTAGCATCCCATTGTCCTAAGGACAATAGCAAAAATGAATGTGGTTCTGCAGACAAGTTCCAGGCAGAAGCACATATATGGGAGATTGGGGTCCTTGTTTTTTGCATCTCTGTCACGGGAACTTTATTTTTAATGTAAGCTTGACGCTTACATTAAAAATAAAGTTCCCGTGACAGAGATGGATATGGATATGGTGATTTAGGTGGTAATGTTTGGCTGTTAGGGAGGAGTAGCCTGGGATTGCGAGACTCAATACATCACATAACTCCTAACTTCCCTGCATTGTTCATTTGACTGTGGGAATTGTGGGCTTGATGTGATATGGCAAAATTACTATGTTTGAGCAGTTTGCACTGTTATTTCTGTGAGTGATTCAGCCTCAATCCATTTAGTCATACAATCGATGCATGTTTAGCAAATAACAATATTGGCTATTGAAAGTGTAACTGTTATTCTTCAATGGAGGGATGGGTCCAACAATATCAATATGAACAGTATGAAACTTAACTGAGGGTATATCAATAGGCTGTATCAGTGTTTAGATATGCCCATTAATCTTAGCTGCTTGTCAAGTCTCACATTTGGAGCAAAATTGTTTCACTGTTGTCTATATTTAGCCAAAATAACCAAGCTTTAATCATCTTAATAGTTGCTCCTAGTACTGCATATGATATAGAATGTATGCTATCAAATATTGCTTTATGCTATGCAGTAGGTATATATGGCCTTGGAAAGGAAGTGGATGCATTGCACATTACAAATAAATTATCATTAATATTATATATTTTTAGGTTAGAAAAATTGTGCATATCTGAATGTACAGCTTGAACATTTACAATTGCTTGTAGGTCACAAAGATTGACATCATTTGCTAAGGTGGGTTGTGATAAACAATCAGTAACTATATTTTGTTGTCCTTTAATGTTCTGTGTCAGTTATGTACTCAGTAAAGCTAGTTGTCTCTGCTGTTTTTCTAATTTTGCTAGAGTGAGTCTATGAAAGGCACTACATAAAGGTTTATGGTCTGTCAGTAGCAACACTTGCTGACATTCTATTATGTGTCAAAAATGTAAAATTGTGAGGTATTCAACAAGAAGCTCGTCTGTCAAATGTGGAATATTTGATTTGTTTTTGCTATTTTTTTTTTTTTTAAAGACCTGATTGGAATAGGATTTCCATCAACAACTTGACTGTACCGACTGTGTATTTACTGGCATCACTAAATATTAGGTTGGTGCAAAAATAATGTTTTTTTTTGACGATTTTTTTGATTATCGTTCACCCATTTATCCAACTTTTTTGACTTCCCTATTTGCTTTAAATGGTGAACGGCCGTTGAGTGGTCGACCTTGAGTTCAACAGCAACTTCTCATGTGGTTTTGTGAGGATCGGCTTCAATTAAGGCTTTCAAATATTCGTTATCAACCACAGTCGGCTGGCCGCGACCATCTTCATCTTCGAGGCTCTCGTCACCATTGCGAAATTTCTTGAACCACCGTTGTGCCACACGTTCATTAGTGGTTCCTGGGCCAAACGCGTCATTGATATCACGAGCTGTCTCGGCAGCTTTTCGGCCTAGTTTGAACTGGAACAAGAAAATCATGCAGATTTGAATTTTGTCCATGCTGTCGAAAAGCCTGCAAAAAAATGAATAAAGAGATTGAGAACGGTAACGAATAACACGATTCGATAGAGCGAAAAACGCGCTTCAAAATGATATATGACATGGCTATATATATCAATGAATTAATTCAGAAATCATATATAAAAGTAACATATGTGAGAAAACGACATTATTTTTGCACCAACCTAATAATTGATGCAATCAAGTTGAGTGTGTGCTAATTGGAGGTAGTCATATAGAATTTTAATAATGCTATAATAGACTTCTAATTCATATTCTTTAAGAGTAAATGCACTGTTTACATTTTGTCATATTTTGGTAAGGGATAAAACTTTTTCTGCAAAATTGGGTATTAGTTTTCTGTAGAAGTTAATCATACCTAGAAATCTACATAAACATTTGCTATCATTATGTGTTGGGAAGGATTTTAGGTAATTAATATTTCTGCTTGTTAGTGTAAAATATAATCAACAAAACTCAACTGGGTTATGAATATATTTTATTTGCAAGCATTGAACAGATGTACAACTATCTCAAAGCTTTCATGATTCTCTTTTATAATGTTCATGTAACCAGTGCTTCCAGTTGGATGTGGTGGTATCTTTTTACGTGCCCCATTTTTATAATGAGACCTTCTGATCTACTCTACATGACCCCTCTCCCTCCTGTGACCACAAGATCTGTTAGTTGTGATCACTTGCTGGGATGACCTTGAGTAGTCATGCAATGGTGCTCGCATCTTGGGAGACAATGTTTTTTCGTGGTTGCGGCATTCTTGTATTGCAGCATGGGCTCTGGCTTGATGGCAGTTGTGTTCCTGGATTTTCATCTACTGCCATTTCTGTTGAGCCATCTATGTCCTCCACTTTCGTTTCTTGGTATGTAGGAATGCAAACTGATTTTGCCTGCAAAGTAGTTCAGTACCTCTGTCCATGTTAACAGGTTTCGATCTGTTCCCAAGGTGAGGCATTTGGGGTTCATATTCTGCCAGATTACATGATGTGTTTGGTTCTGGTAGGTTCACTCCTGGTGTGGGACAGTGCACAATCTCTACAACTTGATATATTTTACATAGGTAGCAACAGTTGCAGAGAGTTATCCGGTTACTCCTGTCAATGCTTACGCAGTACTGTCTATTGCCATGTTTTTCCATAATCCTCCCCATTTTCGTCTATTGCCATGGACTGAAACTCTCTTGGTTCTGTATCTGAACTAACTTGCTAACCTGCAACTCTAAAAGTGGGCGACTGTACACATTATACTGCTGTTCATTCTGCAGGTGTCATTTTGCCATCGCCATCTCTCTTAATTCATCCGTTTCCATCCATCATTTGTGTATCTGATATTTGTCCCAAAGGATGGGAGATGATCCTTTATCATACAGCCATATGGCATTATTGCTGGGAAGAGCCTAATGTCTTGGTTTGGCATGTTATGATGGGTTAGTAAGGTTTGGGCAGCACAATTGTGACACAGCCAATCCTGATTGTCAGTGTTGTCTGCAAATATCTGTTTGGCTGTTTTGACTGCTAATTCTGCTCAACCATTACTTTGGTGCTGATGACATATGCTTTTTTATACCACATTCCCTGAGAAAATAATTATATTCATGGAAGTTGAATGGTGGCCATCGATCAGATGAGATTTCTTCTGATGCACCATATGTGCAAAACTAATCCCACAGTGTATGACATATTTTTCTTGCTTTTGCTGATGTTAGCAAGGCTACTTCCACCCAGCCAGAGTATCAATCTGCACATACATGCAGATAAAAAAAAAATTTGTTACTGTCTTCTGGAATGAGAATTCAGTGTTTGAGGGTGACATCAAGTGTTCTCTGGGCTGTGATGGGGCAATCAAGTTACAAGTTTGGCATTGGGCTCTTGTCTGTTGAATACTGGCATCTAAACTGGGCCAAAATAACCATTGTTTTGTCCTTCCATTAACACCTTGGTGTGCTGAGTGAAGTGCTTTGAATACCTCTGCTCACAACTGTTTTGATATTAGGATTTTGTTATCCTTTATAAGTAGACCTTCAAGAGAGTATAATTGTTTGCCCAAAGGCCACAATTGTCAGATTACCAGTGGCAGCTCATGGTGTACTTTTGAGAATTCCTTCTTCAATCTCTTGCACAATCACTTGTTACGAATTCTCAAACAGATGGTCAAGTGTGCTGTCCCAGTAAAACTTCTGGTTTTTTTGTTTGTAGTAATTCCTGGAAAGCGGGCAGTATCTCAGCTTTGGAGAACACACACAGCTGGTTTACCAGCCCAAACCAAGATCTGATACCATTGATGTTTGTAGGTGCTGGAAACTCTAGGATGGTCATTTTTATGGTTGGTTTTTATGCCATCCATTGTTATCCTAAATCCCATGAACTCCACTTCATTTTCTGCAAAATGGAACGTATCTGGATTGAAGATGATACCATTGTTGCTGCAATGGGGGATGTAATCCACAATGTGCCAAATGAAGCCTGTATTAACTCATCCCAGAGTAGGTTATTATCAATGCAGCAGGTTTTCCAAACTATATTGACAGTGATATCATTGAATTGACAAGTATATTCATCACCTGATGCATGAAAACCTTGTGGGACCCAGCAGTATCAACATCCTCCCCATTCTGTTAGTAGCATCTCGTGTGGCAGGAGCAAGGAGTAAACTGTGATATCCATTTCATGCATTTAGGATGGTCTTTTTCATACAGGCTGGTACAATTGAGACTTGGTTAAATGATGATGGTGTGTGGTGTGTTTCTCTCATAGTGGCGAGTTTTTTAAGTTCACCGTATGCCTAAGTGTACCAGCTATTTTCTGTGCAACCACCATCCTTGAGCACCAGGTTGTAGGTGTACCTACAGGCACCGGCTCAATTATACCAAATAAAACATCCCAATCAAGGTCTTGTTTGACTTACTTTTTCCAATGATGGGGAACCAGAATTGGTGTGTGCAGTCATGTTATCCTAACTTTATAATTAATTTGAGAGAAAGACATTATTTCATAAGTAAATTATAATTACTTAGCTTCATTTTTTTTTTTTTTTTTTACAAATAATCTTACAAAATCAAATGTGAAATGAGAAATGAAAACTTATTTCTCCTTGCAATTGTAATGCTATCAGTCTGTTGTTTTATTTTAATTATTGTTTCTAAGATCCTTCCATTTTGGGTTGTGTCTTTACAACCCTATTTGGTGCTTTGACAGTTAAAGACCCCTAGTACCATAAAAGGAGCAGGGAGATGCCTTATGAATTCATAAATTTCAGCTTCATTTATTGAGATATATACTGAGCATTACCTCCCTGCTGACACTGATTAATCTTCTCATCTTAATATTCATGTTCAGCAGGGAGATCATATAAGACAGTTTCAAAAACAGCGGGAATGGTGAGCAACTCATTTCTTGAAATGAACTTCTTATACACATCACTTTGGGCCTCATAATAGTCTGGGCCGTTCTCCAGTCTGTCAGACGACAATGCTGAAGAAGTCAGAGGAGGGGATTTTTCTGGTTGCTGTGGAAACACCTCCATACTGGTGAGGCTTCCCACAACAACACATGTTCAAACAATTCAGAACAAAAAGGCACAATGCTATAAATATACACAAAAAAATCAAAGAGACATGACGGAAAATAGACAAACGCAGACAACAATGGGTCACTTACTTTGTCAATTTTCTAGATGCTTTCAAAAAAGAAAAAACAATCATAACTAGGAATGACCAAGTATCTGGGAAATGATTACAAAGTACTTGCCCTCCCATTTTATAGGCAAAAGCACACAAATGCATGCTGGGATTATTTTTTCCTTAGCCAGTAAAATAGGCCAGTTTGCAGTTTGACATAATCAGTCCTGATCTACTTTGTCTAGAAGACAAAAAACTACATTCACTTGTCTGAAATTGCTTTTGTGTGTCAATGCCATTTCTTAGTTTGTGAACTTTTTGCTTTATTACTGATAATTTGCCTTGCATATATTAGTTGCTTCTTTGCTTGCTTCATATTATTTTATTTTGCCCTGTTCCTTTTTCTTTTTATTGCAAACTTTGTTAATTCTGTTAACTGGACACTTCTGTTCTTTATTTTACATTTGACCAATGGCTACTCACTCCACAGTACCTAATAACTGCTGATTGCTACAATAAAAATTTCTTATATGTAAAATGCCAGGACAAAGTATAAGTCACATTAGAAACTAAATTATTTTTGAAATATTGCATTCCTACAAAGGTAATAAGTGACAATGTGACACAGTACTCAAGTGAGGCATACAAAAAATTTGCCTGATGTGGATATTTGACCACATAACATCATCCCCCAGGATTTTCGCAATCAAGTGGCTTTGGTAGAAAGACAGATTCAAACTGTCAAGAAATTACTGCAGAAACCAAAGTAAGCAAGAAGAGACACACACACATGGACACAACAGAGATGAAACCACTTAATTATATTAAATCCTCATTGTAAACAATGATACTGGACTTGGAAAGCTGCCCAGAGAATACCATATTGACATTGACAAGAATGTTAAACCATGCAGAGTCCCTCTGCCACTCAAAGCAGAGTTAAAGGCAAAGCTCAATGAACAGGTCAAGAAAAAAGTAATAGCCTAGGTTACAAATCCAACTCATGGATCAACAACCTGGTAGTTATTCAGAAATCCAACAAACTGAAACTGTGCATTGACCAATTTCACTTATATAAGGTGATAAAGTGTAACCATTACCCAGTGCTAACAGTCAAGTAAATTGTCACCAAGATGAAGAAAACCAAAGTGTTTTCAAATGTTGATGCTAAGGATGGCTTTTTACAGGTTGCCCTGTCTGAGCTATCATTATATTTGATCATATGTTGGACACTTTTGAAGGAATAATATAGCTTTGAATACAATTTGAAATCAGCTCAGCCTATGATGAATGGCAGCATTTATTTAACCAGTGCTCTGAAGGCCTCAATGATATTTAGGTAATCACAGACAAAACAATTCTTTATGGTTCTGCCAACAGTTATGCAGAAGTAGACAAAAGCCACAATGCATTATTTGTAGCACTCCTGGGCAGATGTCACCAGAACAAGATGACATTCAGCCATGACAAATTATAGTTCAAGCAGGCAAATGTCAACTTTATGGAACACATCTCCAATATGCAAGGACTGCAGCTACCTCAAAACTACTGTCTTGGTTAGCTCCCTTTTCAGAAAAATAAAACATTCACATGCCACCTTAACCAGCTTGTTTGTTGTTGGCTTATTACAGTAGTGCATTATAAAAGCAAGAAAAAAAATCAGAACTTTTAAACAGAAATTTCCTTTTTGAAATAATTTTTTTAAATCAATATTAAAAACAATTATAATTTAATTAATGTCGTCGAAAAAAATGATCCATCTTTTTCAGGCAAACTTAAAAATATGACTACAGTACATCACTAAATTTATAAGATGCAATATTATTTGAATATTTAATTTTTTTTTATTCTGTTATCAATGCTTCATTCAGTAAGAACATCATCAGAACAATTGAAAAAATTAAGAAAAAATCATTAGCATGACAACCTTACTAAAAATACTTTGGTTAATTTTAAAATTTTGTAAATGTTAACAGTTAAAAATAAATATCTATGAACAAATCAATGAGAATTATACATAGGAAAATATCAAAATAAATGTAAAATATTGTGGTTTGATATAAGAAAAATAAGAATTATGGTAAGAAAAATCATGTATATCTAAAGAAAATAGTGAATACATATATTGTATATATTCGCATATGCAACTTTTGAAGATCTTATTTGAAGTGGGGTCGCATCATACACAAGATATAAAATTAGCATATGTACTGCTAGCCATGTTACACCATTGACCAAACTAATCCATTTTAGCAAATTAGCTTCAAAATTAGGTCTTCAAAGGATGCATGATACATAAGTATATATGGTAATTTAAATTATAATTTAAGAAAATATTTAGTTGTTAAGGGAGTATAGAATTAAAATAATTGTAATAAAATTTTTATTAAGATGTTTAACAAGTATCTATTTTAATATTATTTTCTTTAGATATTATCTTAACCTGAAAAGGTGATATATGTTATAAAACTTTACTTTTTTGAATTGAATTGAATATTGTGATATAGCAGTTTCAATAATTCTAGAAGATTTATGATTAATAAATTTAACTTATTAAAATCGAAAGGATGACTTGTACATTGTACACGGAAGCATAAAGAATTTAATGTATCCCCAATTTTTTTTACCTTCATACCTTTACCTTTTTTTAACTTCATTTTTAATGTTTGTATTGTATAATATCTTTTAACCTACATTCTTGCTAATTTTGATCAAAGACCTTTCCACTGTCATCAGTTCTCAAATTGGTATCTATGCTGAAAAAACAAGTATTTACTTTAGTTTTAATGGTAAATCTAATCAGTTTCATAAGGTCAAATTAGCAGCTGATCTAAAAAATTGACCTACAATCTGTTGTTAACCTAGGCAAGAAATGGCTTGCTAATTTTAACATCTTCAAAATGAAACTGCTCCTATTTAATCATCTTAGAGAACCTTTTTTACCTTACATCAATATCTAATGGTAACCTCTAGGAGAGTGACTACTTGTGCTTTCTTGGGGTAACATTTTTTCACTGACATGAAGTGGAAAGATTATATTGAATCAAATGCTAGCTGTGCTGCTAGGAAAGTTGATTCACTGTCATGCTAGTCTAATTCAATGATAAAAAGGCATTATTTTTTTAATTATAGCAATATTCAAAATTTTATATTTTAAAATAGCTAGTATTTAAAAATGTCAAAAACCTATTTGTCATATTTCCATGTAAATTTTGGAAACTTCAAAATCCAGGCCCAAACTGAAAAAACACTACATAGATGACCATCTGGGTTATTTAACAAATTTTTGTTTGAAAGTTAATTAAACTTGTTTATTTCCTGGACAGAAGTCTGTATAAACAGATTACATATGCACAAGAATCAGTTTGAGTTTGAAAATTGCAGGTAGAGAGAGAGTGAAAACCAGTATGGCATATCCTGTTTAAACATGCATTAGAAAAATCTGCCATAAAAGTAATTCACTGCTAAGATGTCTCTCAGTCTCACAAGAGTAGAAAAAGAATGGTTGGGATGAAATAGCTCCATAGTTGCACAATTTTACATTTCACCTCTAAATTGTTGATACTTTTTCAACATTTACTCCATTTTCAGCAAGATTGGCCAACACTGAAAAAGCAGCAACTGAAATCTTGCCCAGATCAACAAAGCCCAGGCTTGTGATTTTCTCACAGGTACACAATGAACTACATTCACTAGATGACATACTCCAGTGAAGGAAATGAACCAGCAAATTTGATTACACTGAATGCAGGCCACCACAGTTTCTTCTCTCACACTTCTTGCTTGTCAAACTTTCTTCCAGCTTCTCGCTTTCCAGTCAAATTTGATCTTCAAAAATTTAAATGCAACGTCAATCGCTATCTTCTGTTTTCTTTTTCTTATATTCCCTCACCCTCAATAACCCATCCTCCTGCATCTTAGTGACTTTATTGCCTTGCTTAGGGTGAAATGATTAAAAAAAAAAGAAAAAAAATTAAACTACTGACTATATGTAAAAGTAGTACATGTAGAAAATAAAAGAAAAATTTGAGGAAATAATATGACCAGCAGTAATTAGTAAAGAATGACTAAAAATGGAACATCATCTAATATAATGTTTCTCAATCTCTTACCCATGGCAAATTCCACTTCTTTTTTTTTATTAATATCTTTACTGAGATCCAATTTTTTCAGTGAAAGTTTAAGTAACAGGATAAAAATAATGTGAAATTCGACACTTTCTGCTGCAAACTTACCAATCCTTAGCTGTAGGGAAGCAGTTGAGTTTCATAATTCAGCAAATTTGTAATTGGAATGCAATTTCTATATTTTTATTTTTGAATATATGGTAATGAAGAATTGAGATTCATACAGCTAGGAGGTTGTAAAAGGTAAAGAAAATTTGATTGCACTTTTACTAATTCCTGGATATAGCTTTTGAATAGTTAAGCACAGAATCTGCTGTGTAAGCATGGTAGTTACTTAGAAGGCATCCCCACTGTTCTGCACCTTTCATTCTCTTATTTACAATTTCCCTTTCTATCCCATAAGCCCTAGCATTCCTAATTTCCCATTTGTTAATACTGTCAATACTAGAGTAGGCCTTGTTTACATATACCTAAGGGTCATTACTCTATAAAAGGTTGTGAAAGGTGTATGGTAGCATGGAAGAATAAATAAAACAACAGTACTGCCACTGAGACAAAAGAATAAAGAAGACAATAATTCTAAATATAAAATTCTTTTCTCTTATCTTAATATATTCTAACACAGGAATAATCAGACTAACATCTTTGAGAAAGAACAAAGCAAAATGTTTCCTGTGAGATTATAAAGTCTAATTGGCTATCTAAAAAGGAATTATTATTATATGAAGAATTTGTTATGATTCATGATAATATTTTATTATAAAAATCTGAAATTTCATCATTCTAAAAATAACTTTTCCAGTTGCCAGTGGCAGTCTGAAACAAGGAACGTGACCGTTCCACCACAAGCAAAAGAGTGGGTAGTGAAATTGACGCAGACCAAACAAGACATATTTTCTTTGCTCCATGAAAATCTAGTAGTTGATGGTTTCAAAAACCTCCCTCAACCACAAAAATACAATAAACTTGAGAGCATTTAACACACACAAAACCAGTATTGTAATAACATCACAAAAAATACAGATTCTTATCATTAATTTCAATATGGGTCACAAAGTCTTGTTTGTTGTATTTTATTGCTGTACATTCTATTCATTTTCAGTATAAATAAACAGGAATGCCCTATCAACTACTAATATATGTAACACAGAGTAACTAGTTATTGATGCAAACTATGATATGCATTAAACAGATTTGTAGAAACCTTCATTACTTCTAATGATTACTGTAGCAAAAACAAGATGCAGACTGAGCTGTCTACCACTACTGATAACGTTACCCACCCCCATCAGTCAAAAGGACAATGTTTAGTGTGCTGTCTCTGTAAAAAGAAAACAAATGGCTACTCTGGCAGAGCAAAGACAGTTTGAACCCCAGGACATCTGGGCATGAAGAAAAAGTATCTACCAATTTCCTCACAAAATAGTCACAATGTGGCATACAGGCAAAGTGTCTGGCCCATCAAATTCGGAGGCGAGTCATGATTGTTTCCAGGCTCTCAATCTCTGCATGGAAGAGAACTTCATTGCTTGTGATATGGTCCTGCAACATATTCCATAAGATTTGACAAAGTTTCATTTGATGCAATCATTCAAGTTTGTGGATGTCTCTTCAGTAGAGTACCTGGGTGTACAGGTGTCTCTCCCATAGAGTACCTAGGTATGCTAAAGAAACTGGAAAAATTGTCTGCTCATTATATTGCTCCAGGAAGTATCTGACTCCTGCCATGCTTTAGCTTTACAAGAGTCAGACTAGAGTAGACCAAAATGGAGTATCGGTACCAAATTTGAACTGAACATGCTTTCTAGCCTTGATAGAGATCAGAATTACTTACACAGTCTTGTAAGGAATCGCTTATTTTCCACTTTCCAACTGATGTAACATTTCAAGTTTTTTGCTACACTATAGCTATTTCCATGGCAAATGTTCAGATGAGATCCATTTTTTAGTTCAGACCCTCACTGCTAAGCCACTCCATGCTACTTCCAGAGTCAAATAATCCTCATTTCCTCAGTATTCTAAATGTAAAGAGAAATTTATACTCTGACAGCTTTTTCCCAAGAACTGTCACTTTGTGGAACAGACTCCCGTGTGGGTGCTTCCCAGAACATTTCAATCTTGCTCGCTTCAAATCAATCAGTATCCTCCTTATCCTCATAATCTACATTTCCCATCATCTCCTGTTCTATTCATATCACATAATTATCGCCATTCCGATTAACCTTACTTTGAGTGGCACTTGAGCCTAATATTGTGTAAAATTTAGTAAAAGAAATGTCATTTATACACATATTTATAGATAGATAGATTTTAGCGTTAAAGACTAAAAAACTTGGCTCAAGTATAGAATTATTTGTTTCACTGAGCAAGCGATATTTAAAAACAAAATATTGTTGGTTAGAACTCGAGCACTAAGGTTACAGCCGTCAATAATACGAGTGCCCTTGTTGAATAACCAAGGGAGTTAACTCATTCAAACTAGCAACAAGAAAAGAAAAAAAACGTGAGCAAAAGAACTATTGTTACCATGACAACTGTAGCAGCTAGACTATCTACGTCACGGCACGACCAAGCTATAATCTAGCTAGAGTGTTTGAAACCTGTTGGATGGCTTTTTCGGGTTTCCAAGAAAAAGTAACATTTAGAATTGTTTCCAAATGAAACCAACAATTCATTGTTTAAGAGAAAAAAATGATGAAGAAAAAAATATACGATTTATTTCAATGAGTGTCAAGAATCAACCAACCACGCGGAAGGAAGCTATGATGTTTTTTTTATGAATTGAAACAAAAATCGACTTAAGATCAGATTTTAAACTTCACGAAAGAAAAAAAACATCTTCCAAGATTTTCCTTCAAAGGTAAAGAAAGGGTATTTTACTTGATATCACTCAAGAGAAAAATGATCTTGTTTTATAAAAAAAATCTTTTAAAAATTAAAAAAAAATGTAAAAAGAACGCATCAAAATTGACACAAAACGTCAAAAAACAAGATTTTTTTTTTCATTTTTTGTTATTATAATTTTTAACATTATCTTTCTAAGAAGTGTTTTTCGAACTAACTTATTTTTAGTACTACATCTACGTTTCGGTCGATTCATTTTACACACAGTCGTCTTCAGGGTTAATTCATTCGTATGGATAGCTGAAAAGATCGTAATTCTTTTTAACATTATTTTTCAATTGAAAGCAAAACTCTTTTTCCACCTCACGGATGACATAAAGTAAAAAGAGGACTAGAATTGACCGGCCGAAAAAAAAAAATTGCTAACAACAGCACAAAGAATAAGTTCAACTGTTTGAAAAACACTTTAGATTTTGAAATTTGTTTTTTTTTTTAATTTTTTTAAATTATAGACATAGATCATATCTAAAATCATTTTTTAACAAACCTATCTCAAATGATTTTCTAAGCCCAGCTTAGACGTGGCACAAGGCCGAAAGCATGGGGCACCCAGTGAAGCTAGAACTCACTACTCAGTTGTAATAGTTCTCGCGAGACAAGCTTGCTAACCATTACACGACGTCAAAGGTAGGTCAATAATATAAAATGAATGCATTTTCTTTGTCCATTTGTTTTTTACTTTTCTACTAAAATGAAAAAAAAAAATGAACTGATCAATTATACTTTTTTTACTAATTATTTTATGTGGCATCTGTCGGTCTGAAGAGACCTTGGATCTGTGCCCAAAGAATTATGCCTCAGCCGCTGATGAGAGTGCAGCATCTGTTATGGCTGTACAGGCCCACATGCGAGTGACAGTCTTGATTGCAATGAATGCATGTGAAGACACTCTCTTCCGAGTCGCTTTGTTTTCTTTCCATCAAGCACACTTTTCCCTAGCAGCAAGCCTTCATTTTTCCTTTCCTTGCTCCAGCCCTCAGTGTATTGTGTCTCCAACAAGAGCAATTATAAGCAACGTCTTCCCACCTCTCAATTTCCATGTCCACTACCTTCATGTTCCTTTTGCAGACGTCCTTGAAGTGAAGATGAGGTTATTTTTTTGCCAATGGCCAGTTTCCCATACAGAAGGACTTTCAGAATCCCCCCCCCTCCCATAGTGTGCATATCCAAGCCAGTGGGACTAGTGCTATTAGAGAAGGATCTATAGGCTGGGTAACTGGGCACGGGTGAGAACTACAGCATTTGTGACCTGGTTGGACCAATTGATGCTCAGAATGCATCTGAAACAGCAAAGATGAAAGGCACTGAGGTGTCACTCCTGTCTGGAGTAGAGGCTCCAAGTCTTGCTGCCATAGAGCAACATGCTGACAATGCATGCTCTAGACTGATTTTAACTTAAAGTAAAACTAAAAGACAATTATGGCCTAAGGAAAGTTATTAGTGTTAACTCTTTTTTTTAAAAATTATCTTTAAACTATTTTGCCTTTTAATTTTAATTTGGCTTGTGAATTCTCTTTCCCTCTTATAAAGATTCAGGGACTGAAGTTTGATTCCTAAACAACACTTATCCATCATGCTAAAACTTGAAAGTTTTAGGGGCAGCAGTATACAAAAACCTGGAGCCTTTTTTTTTTTTTTTTTTGGCAACTATTACATACGTGAGAAAAGATTTTGTGATATATTTTGTATATGTAAGTATAAAAATGATCATTGCCTTACCTTTCAGTTTGACTCATGAATTTACACTCTTTTGAAAAATGAGTTAAACAATAATTTTAGCTTGGGAACTGGAAATTTATGATCCAAGCACCACCACCCTATTACATTAAAAATGAGATGGGGGCACACTGATCTTTGCAACATAAACCAAATGGTCCAGAATTTCTTCCTTATTGAAACCCACATAAAATGAGCTTTTGTGCAAGGATGGCAATTTACTAAGTGTAGCTTAGATATGGAACAAGACCAAAAGTATGGAGCACCCAGTGAGGATCAAGCTCACTACTCAGATGTAACTGATATTTTGCAAGTATATATGGTGATTATTTTGACCTCAATTGCCTGTACAAAAAGTTTGATAAAATAAATACCTTTTTTTATTTTTGTGGTAAATATAACCTATTTTAAATTAAAATTATTGAAATTAGGATCCTTGCATATAGGATAATTTTATTTTAATAATTATTTAGTAATTAATTTCATCTCTACTAATCCAATAGTATTATTAGTTTAATTTTTTCATTGTTTTAGTGACATAGATTTATGCATATGCACATTTAAACACAAAAAAAATATCTAAAATAATTATTTTAATCAGATAATTATTGCCAGACCAACTAATCTAATTTAAATGTTTCCATTGAAGCATAGTATTTTTTTTATCAATGCATCCATATTGCTTCAGTGTTCAAATCTACTTCATTTAAATATTGGATACTTTTAAATAAAAAAGTTTTAATTTAACTTCTGTCAGTTGTTCTTAGTAGTTTTGTATACCAAATACAAGTGCTGGTATGATTAAATTATTTCTTTCAGTTTTCCCCCGCTTCCTCAAATGGTGCTTATTTGGTAAAGCACACAATTCTCAAATAATTTTCTCTGAAGCATGATTATTTTATTCCAGTTTATTAAACTTATACGAGAATCCCCAGCCAAACATTTATTTAAACCAGCACACTTGTTTTATGAGGTATCAGTTGGCATGTCTATTCTAAACTATGCTTGTATTTGGTAAAATAAAAGAATATGACAGTATTTTCATGCACATTTTCAGATAATGTTAATTTATTTTAATGTTTTTATTTTTTATACTTAAAAAATATAAAATAACTCAATTTTCTATTAAAATATGTTTTTGCATTATGATAGCATTCAAACAATGGTTAATAAATAAATGACATTTTTGTAGAACATAATGAATGGTATTAAATATCTGTTTTACCAATAAAAAAATTATTTTATCGACTTATATTATTTTAAGAAATTAAATTTAGTAAGACAAAATAATTGAATTAAAGAATTTGCTTACTTTTTAAACTAATTGGATGAAAATGTGGGGACTTAGATATTTTTCCATCAAAGTAAATTCTTTAGTCAGTGTACAAAAATATATGAAACTTAAAAAATATCTTTAAACACTCTTTTATATAAATTTTTTGCTTTTTTAAAAAAATCTCTTTTGATAAATCTATACTAAAATGGAGAAGAAATTCTAAGATATAAAAAATAAAATCTTGTATTATGCAAAAAAAAGTTGGGAATTGAAACCAAATATTTGGTATTTATCATTTTTATAAAGAATTCTTACATATAAAATATTATAAGTATACCAATTTTTCACCTTCATACAAGGTGGTAAAAAGTTTTTGACTTGAACAAGAAGGGAATCACAACAAAATTTCTGATGTTTGGTCATTTGGCCATATTTTTAGGTAGTGTGTCAGACTAAGATCTTTTCAACACCCCTCATCGGTCAATATTCATAATTTCTTCATTTAAAATACCCACATAAAAACTGCTCTCTTAGCTGTAAAAACTGTTGCTCTCCATTGCAATTAGTAGTAAGCACTACTGTTTCTTGAGCATACTGCAATATATATATTTTTGATATATCTTAAAGAAAGCTCCAGTCCAGCTTATTTACATCAATGGTGAGTAATACAGCAGAGGTACTTTAAAAGTGAAGTCATAGGCTTCGAATTTACTTTGTAATTGACAATTATTGAAAATGTTTTTTACCTTCCAAAATTAGAGGCTAGTCCAAGGCAATAAATGCATTTCTTCAGTAAATAATAAATAACATTGGCGCTATGAAATAATGTAAGGCTGAATTTAATTTTTAAAAATGTTATATAAATATTTTAATGAATTATTTATTTTGATCTTCATTTATGATTTTTGAGTTTAGAAAATATACCCACATCAGACAATATTACTACTAAAAAATTTTGTGTGGGGGGGTATGTATGCAGTATCATATGTTATCTTAGATTATTTTTCAATGATTTGGCATGCTTTTAGTAAAAAAGATACTTAAAGTAGGCCACTTTGGTAATTTCACATAACCTCAACAACGTATACTGCCCAACTCCACCGATACACAAAAATCTCTCCTTTCTTTTTTGCCTTTTTTTTTTTTGTACCAAGGGGAATAACTCTTGCTGTAACGTTATTTACTTCTCTACTAATCACTAATTGTCTCGATCTTACGGAAAAGATAAATGGTTTTTTACATGACAGTTATAACACTAAAAGCAACAATACGGAAACCTGTTGTCTCCGACACGAGTTACATTTGTCGTGAAAAGATTTTATTTCAAACATTAATTCCAAAATGTAGCGATCACCTGTTTTTAAATCCGAGGACGAAGCAAAAAAAACTTGTGTAGGTCGTATTATTGTTTTTCTGTGAAAGCTTGAAAATAGTTAAGATATTTCTCTTATAGTTTATTCTTAATTTTAATCACTATGCATGTTTATCTTGTTGATTTTTATCTGATAAAGAAAACTTTAAAAACTTATCAGAATATGTAATGTATTCCAATTTGTGTAAAAAAAACAAAAATAAATAAATAAATAAATAAAATCCAGTATCGTTTGTTATAGATAGCTTAAAGTTAAATATTTATTTCTTTAGAATTCTTCAAGTGTGTATCTCTTTTCTTTAACAAATTGTCATTGTGAAACTACATTCAACTTACTTTCTTTTTTTTTAAATTATTCTCTTACTTTATTAAAGCTTTAAATAAAAAATAATATTTCCAGCATCAGGTTTTTTCGCTTTTTAGATTTTTGCTTGGAATCTCCCTCTTCTTACAATGAAGATGTTAGCGTAAGAAAAGAAATGTTATTGCTGTGTGTATTTGCTTAGATTGAAATCATTGAATTAATGATCGCTTTTTTTTATCATTTTATGCGTAACTTAATGACTGAAACAAAATCTTTAACGTTAAAACTTCTTTCTTTTTTATTGATCTTCTGTTGTTGTTTTTTCTTGGATTCGTTCTGAAAGCAACTATTCGTAATTTATTTTGTAGCATTGGATTTTTACACTTACATTTGTGAGAAGTCTTAGATGTTTCTTGAAAATAAAAGCAGAGAATTATATGAATACCTGTTTCTTTATCACTGAACTCCATCAGATTTCATTTTGTAAACAAACACTTTTGTGTTTTTTTTGTTGAATCTAAGAAAAGCTCTCTCAGTTAAGTTAAGTGCATTAAAATCACCAAATGACGAATATTAAAAAAAGCAAAACCGAATTTTACATTTACATTCATTACAATGTTATTTAAGGCATTTTCTTCCTTCGTCAGTTTTTTGCAGCAATTATTTCGCCCGCTCCCACCTGAGCTTAGCACTTCACAAAAACTTGTAAGTGCCTAAGCAGGTTGGATTTCTCATCAACTTCATGTTTTTGTATTAATTGCGACCGACGTTTTTAAAGAATTTTCCAATTTTTCTTGATTTTTTATACAGTTATGAATTAGTAAAATTATATTTTTATAACAATGTTTTATGGAAACTTTAGTAACAATTATGACAAGATTATTGTAATGTGCGAATTTTACAATGCAGTCTTTGTTTTGAAGAAGGTATTGTATTATTTTGTATATTTATTTGATGCGGTGAGTTACACGTTCTTTTGATGTACAGGGTGATCCGAAAGTCTCGTCACCCCCCCCCTCCAAAGTAATGAAAACAATAGGACAATACAAAGCACATGTACTGAATTCAGTTTTTATTCACTTTCACTGATCCCGTCATACATTGAGGTCTGTATGAACACCATCATTTTCGTGTAGGAGCTCGTGTCAGCCATAAAATTATATTATGTAGGGGTGACAAGACTTTTTTGGGTCACCCTAGGGAAAACTGTCTCTTGCATTAAATTTTGTATTTACCATCAGAAGACTGAATTATTCGAGTTAATGTTTGCACAGTAAATTGGTATTTAAGTTATTAACCAGCTAAGATTGGTAAAACTTTCAGTAAAAATTTATTATGAGTGATACAATTTCTATTCTTAATAAAAATACTGATAACAGCTTGTTTTGGAGAAATGCAACCAAAGTGAATGTTGTTTTTTTATAATTTTTTTTTTTTTTTTTAATGATGAACCACAAGTTTTCTATTAGATTTAATCTTTCTGAAGAAGCTGGGAGCAATCCATTAATTCTGTGTTTGTCTCTGAAACATTTTTTTTTAGCAAGGTGGTCACTTGTCAACTTTGCAGAATGCAAATGACCATTTTTATTTTACTTGCATGAATATACTCTTTTCTTTTCTTTTAGCTTAAAGCTTCTTGTTCGATTGTGACCTGCACAATTCATAAAAACCTCTCATCCAAGAATTTACAATAATTATATTTATTTTGATAACATCATCAACTTCAAAGAGACCTATAATTTTAATGAATACAGTATTAGCCCAAAGCATTATTCCACCTCTCCAGTGTTGTTATGTTGATTGACTATTTCTATGAAGGGCTCAAGCTCAAACCCAGTTATCAGGTCCATCCAATGTAGCTCTATATTCATCACTAACATTTACTGGTACTTCTTTGCACAAATTAGATGTTTCTCTTTATGTAATTTACTTAAAGTGGTAATTTAATTGCTTTCATGCCAATGTTCTTAATATTCTACATCTTATCTCTCTGTATTTGAAAAGTCATCTTCTTTAAATAATTTCTTACTGTTCAATCCAGTTTACTTATTTATTACTTTTTTAATTTTTCTCAACATTCCTTTTAAAAAATTCTTATCTTGTCAATGATTTAAATTCCTTTTTATATTTTTCTATCTCTTTTCAAATTTTTTTTGCAATTTCCAATGTTAAGTTCCCATCACTCAATAATTTTAAAATATCTTGTTTCTTTTTTGAGATTATATCTTTGACTCCTATTATTTTTATTCAGTCAAGTTAGCTCAGACATTCATGAATCTATCACACCAACCTGTGATGGTTGGTGTGATAGATTCTTGAATGTCTGAGCTAACTTGCTTCATCAAGGCCAAAAGGTCATTAGGGAGGCATTATGTGTCATAACATAGCTGGTCAATGTAAGTGGTTGCTGGGTGACCAAATTGTCTTGCTCCATGTTTAGTTGTCCAGAACAGTAGATCACATGTAAGTTCTTATTTTGCTCACCAGCACATTCTGCATTTGTGTAAGATTGTAGAAATATCAGGGATGGGTCCATAGAACTGTGATTTAGTTGGATGTTGTCTTCAGGAGATAAGTATATCTCTCAGCATCCAAGTGTAGGTTCTATTGAGCTTAGACTGTAAATGTCCAGGCAGTGGCACCACACATAACACCACCTCTACAGTGACTCAAAAGAATCTCTGCTTGAGGTTGTCTGGTAGATCAGATTTCTAGATTACATCCATTTTATTCAAAGCAGCCAAGGCTTTAGCTATGTGAATTTTCACATCCTTTTCAGTAGAATTTGTTTCACTTCCTAGCTATGTAAAAGCTTCATCAGATTTTATTGATTTGCCTGAGGCAGTTTGTATTGAGCCTTGATGGTTGAAGCTTATGAATTCAGTTTTATATTGATAACATCATTGGCAGCATTTTCAAGATGATGTAAGAGTACTTTGGCATTGGTAATTGTGTTTGCAGTGATATCTAGGTCATCTGCATAGTCAATATCTGTCAACTTTTTTGCAGGATCTTGACTTGAGTCTTGGAAATAAAGTAAAACCTAGATGATGATATTTTTCAAGGGAGACACTAACTTCTTCAATATCAAAGCAAGATCCCTCCAGAATGAAATCCTTGCACCTTTTCTCTTTTGTTATCACCCTTGACTACATATTGAGAACTTCCTCAAAAAATATGATTCCTAGCAATCATTATATATCAGAAATTTCAAAATAAATATCAATATAATGAACAATTATCAATTTATATGATAAAATCTCAGTTCTTTTTAATTTCTTTAAAAAAAAAATTTGAGCTATATTCACATGGTATACTTATATATATATATATATATATATATATATATATATATATATAGGCAGCAATCCTTCGTTTATGCATGTTTCATTAAAAACAACAGACAAGGTACTACAGTTAAGCTTTTTATTTAATTTTTCTTGTGTTCAAACAAGAGCTTTCTTTTCTGGACAAAGGGTGTGTAAGAACTAGTAGAAAACACAAATATATTAACTGAATCCACCTGCAAAAAAAGATTAAAAAATAATGGAAGCTTTAATAATAAAAAAGAAAAAGCCAACTCTTAACAATATTAACTACGAACAAAGCCACAATGTCCTAACCGTATTCGGAAATTAAAAACATCCCTGCCACACACTAAGACATACACATAATACACACACTCAATTGAGCTGAAAAATCAAATCATCCTTGATAATGGCTAAAGTTATAGCCGAAAGTGCTTGGAAATATAAAACATTTGGACAGTTCTTACACACCCTTTGTCCAGAAAAGAAAGCTCTTGTTCAAACACAAGAAAAATTAAATAAAAAGCTTAATCATAGTACCTTGTCTGTCATTTTTAATGAAACATGCACATATATATATATATATATATATATATATATATATATATATATATATATATATATAAGATTAAGTTGGTCACTTAGCTGATTGATGTTACCTTCATCATCCCACTTCCAGAGATCTGTCCATCCACTCTTCAGGATGTATCAGCAATTTAGTGCTTACATTTTTCAAATTTTTCTTTTTATATACTTAGCATTGATGTAAGTTTTTTCCGTATTTTTTGTATTTGTGTGTCTGAGCAGCCATACATCTGTCTGTGCATTTATACACATCCACCTATCTGCATAGGTGTGCATACTTGTAGGGTGTCATGATCATTTGTCCTTTTAGTTTGTTTTTCACTTTACACTCACTCTTTATAACATTTTCTTCTCTTGCACTTCTCACTTGTGGAACTCTCTTCCAGCTTATTGTGTTCCAGTCAACTTTGATTTTCAAAAATTTAAATGCAATGTCAATCATTATCTTCTGTTTTTCAATTCTTCTTCTTTCATTGTTAATTATATTTTTTTCTCTCATATTTTCTCACACTCGGTAATCCATTGTGTCTTAGTGGCTTTATTGCCTTAGTGAAATACTAATATAGTGTGTGTTCTCTGAAAGTCAAGATATGGATGACTTAAGCAGTGAAAAGAAATTGTGTTTTCAGGAGCTGGTGAGAGATATTTAAATATAGTGTAGGTGGTTATTCTTTGTTATGCAAGAAAATGATGGAAGACTGAAAAGAATTCATATAAAACTTGATTTTGTATTGTTGGAATTTCCCTCTGGATTTTTCCATTGTTCCAAGACCACAAAGGGAAATTCTCATTTCTATTTAAATTAATTTTAGTCATTTGTTTATCAAGTTGGAAATTTCACCAAAATATTCTAGAATAACTTTAAATATTGACATTTATGTATAATTGTTAATAATTAAAAAATTCATTTTATCTACTGTGTCTTCTCATGCCTTACAACCAGTTTTGCATTTTAAGTTGGAATTCAAGATATCTTAGTGATAATATATTGATATAAATGATTCTGTGTTGATTACCGTAATCAATTTTTGATAGGTTTTAATTAATTTGGTTGTTTTGTGCACATTCAAGTGATAAAGTGGTAATTTTTATATTACAGAACTTAAAAGTGAGAGTGAAAGAATGAGTTACCACAAAAATCCTTCTAATTCAGAAATAACAAGCCTTTCAAACAAATTATCTAAACAACAGAGTGGAAAGGAAGCAAGGGACAAAGATTCTGTGACAAATGAAGCTAAAAAAACTCCTTTAATCAATTTGAATTTAAAAGATGAATTATTTCCTGCAGAACAACTACAATCATCTGATGCTGTAACTTTTGAAACAGTAGATATTTCTCTGCCTAGTAAAGAAGCCATCACATTCCTCAACTCTCTTGGTATGTATTAGTTGATATTCTTCTTGAAGATTTATTGCAAAATGTAGCTGTAGCTTGGTTTTAATTAAAGAATCAAAACTAATAACTATGGCTTAATTAATTTTTTTTTTTTTTTTTTTTTTTTTTGAGTTTTTGTATATATAAGAAAGCTTCAAATGTAATATGTAAGGTATTATAAATTTTTCAAGCTCTTTGGAAAATTTAAAAATATGAATAAGCACCCAGAAAGTTTTAAATAAGTGGTTTGGGGGTAAAATAAATTATGTAAAGGCATTAATTACTGGAACTCTAATAAAACTAAATGTTGCTTTTTTTTTTTTTTTTTATAGTAACATAATTTTTTTTTTTTTTTTTATCATTAACAGGATCTGGATACTGTTGATACTCTTATAGCTTTCAGCCATTTATTGGATACGGAATGGTTGTGTAATAAAGTCATTATTACTATTGTTAAAAATTAGTATTTTATCTTATTTTTGTTACATTTTTATTACAATTCTAAGATTATTATTCTCTAACTGTTACATAAAAAGCATGAATCTAAAATAAAGAAGAAACCACTGGTGAGATTTGAACTTGCAACCCATATTAAGGGAGTATATGACAACACCAGTTTGGTTTACCAAAAGCGGTTGGACAAATATACCACATATCTATGTTCCTTGTTTCTCTGAGTGTATATATTTGTTGATAATAAGAACAAATAAATCTGGTTTATTTTCTGGTATTTTTTTTAGAGGCAGACCATCTCGACCCACTGGTTTTCAGTGAACGGTTGGTAACCACTTCAGAAAATGGTGATTTGGGAGAGTTTGTGATCTCCATTGAAAATTCAATATTTCAGCAACAAGAATGTTACCTCATAATTGCCAAAAGTTTAGGTTATGTGGAAGGAGTATTATGTGGGACATCATTTACTGCCTATGTGAATTTACAGCTCCAAACGATTGAACAGAGACATCATGAATTTGTCAAGGTAAAAATGTATAAATCCACTTTTTTTTTTATTTCTTTTTCTTTTGTTTCTTTTTATAGGGAACAAATTCAAGGTATTTTTTTTTTTTTAGTTAATTATACATACTTGTATTTAAATTACTAAACATTTAAACTGTTATAAAATGTTACATATTTGAGGCAATCTAATTTAAATGAAAAAATTCATGTGAAAAAAATGTCATTGCATTTAAAACTTATTCATATTGGAAACTTTTTTTTAGGTGTCTCCTATTCCTTTGGACCGGAAAACATTATTTGTCTTGAAAAATGACAGATACATATACACAAAGATATTAACTAATGGAAATGTAAGTAAAGAACAAAATTTATTAGCTAATTTTTTAAATACATTTTCACACATCTATTGCAAAATTATTGCACAATACTAGATAATAAACAAAATACTAAAATTATTAAAACAACTTTTATTAACTGAATCCATACAGGATCTTAAAAATATTAATGGACATTCACTTTTAATTAGTTTATTATTTAACTCTTCGTATTGATAATATAGTCGTTTACTAATCTTTGCTTAGTCTGACACAAAGTTGTTTACAATATTGATATGGTATTTACATAAAAAATGAGATATCAGTTTATTATGTTATGTGATAAACAGTTATTAAAAAAAAAGTAAATTTAAAATTTCAATGTAATGAAAATAAGTATTATCACTTTTATTTCCTTCATTATTTTCGTTGTTGGATTATTGTAGATTTTAGATTATTTATTGTACATCATTATATTTTAGGAGATATCTCGTTTTCGAAAAGCATGGCTGATAAATGATGTTCCTGCTCTTATTCTTGAAGGTATTTATCTTTTGTTTCCTTGCCATCTTCATATTTTAAAGTACTTTGAGTTGACTAGAAAATCACTGTATGAAAATTAAGTTGCGTGCTATAAAAATTGCCACAAAACACAAATTTAAGTAGCCATTTATGACAAACCACATTTTGAAGTACCTCTAAGAGCTAGGTCAATTATACCTTGACATAAATTGAACCATAGCTCAGTGGTAATAAAACAGTGCATCTAAAAGAACTTCAGTAAAAGAAATTGGTTTCTATGTCTGTGTGTGTGTGTGTGTGTGTGTAGGGTTACCACGAAACACTAGTGTATATGCTTGTAGGGAAATTTTCAGGTACAATTTAATTTAGTTTAATTTGCTTAATTCTATTGGCCACAAATTTATGAGGCCCTCTAGTCTCAATCCTGTATTTCATCTAAAACCTTTCTATTACAATTTTTTTGCAATCTGTATCTTATAAATCAAGTTTTTATCTGATATTATTCAATACATACTGAGGCATGGATTGCAATTTATTTTTCAGGAGCAAACATCTTACTTGTAAGAGCATTGATTTATCGCAAACACATCCCAGCAAGCTTTGTAGTGGCTTCTATTGATTCAGATGGAAACCTCTGTAATAGTGATTATGTAAGTAGTTTGGAAGACCTAACTTGATACAGATTCATGTTCATTTTGACAATTCCATTTTTTGGTCATTACCAATTTTGTTTTGAAGTTAGATATTCTTGTTCTTTAATGCTGTATTTGTTTTCTATTTTTCTTTATAAAGTGTATCTAGTTTGACTTCTTTCTTTTTAGTGATTAAAGATTACACACACAACACACACACACATATATTCACTTACATGAATCTGTACTTGGAGTTTTGTGGATTTTTTTTTTTTTTATCCAATCTGGCAGATTTTTTGTAAACAATGTTTATTTACAGATTGTATTTTTCTTTTCTCTATAAAAAAAGTTATTTTTTACGACACAAATTGTAAAAATTAATTTTTTTAATGATATAAAATTAATGTGTTAGATAAAATTTGAATTTATTCAGATATAATTTAATCATGAATTATATAAGTTATGGAATAGTGATTTTATTTTTTGCATGTGTGCTTTATTATTGAATTAAATTTTAACATTCACTATATGGGAGATTATAATCTCCATATATTAGACTAATAGTGGGTAATTGAATGACAAAATGAGAAAAATCTTGTGACACTTTCCATCCTTCAAAAAGACTTATTCAGACTAATGCTTTTTTATCAATGAGAACATATGTAGATGAAGGGAATGAAATCTAAACAAATGTTGGTTACAATTATATATTGAGTGAAATGCAGAAAATGCAAGGATGCTTAACTTTAAATTTGAAATTTGTGGTGTCCAATATATACATATATACATATCTTAGCCAGCCGCATTCAGCTTCCTACTATTTCTGTTTTATTACTGTTTTTAAATATCTCATATTGTAATGGTGGTAGCTTTAAGAAAGGCAATATCCTTTACAATTCTGGATGTAAATTTACTGTGAAAGACTCAAAAATTAGGGCTCTTTCTATACAGTTTCATTTTAATAAATTACTTTCTCTTTTTAATTAAAACTGTATTAAGTCAAAATTATAGTCAGACTTATTACAATGATTGACCTGCATTGAGTGTGTTGTTTTATAAAAAACTTCTTTTTGTTAATATGCTTTTTATTTAAATTCCTAGATTTTTCACCTATTGATTTCTTATGACTTTTATTACAATCTATAGTATAAATTCCTGTTTTAGGTTGATATTCTTTTGTATTAATTAAATCTCTTATTATTTTCAAAGTAGTTTTAACAAATTCTATTTTAAGTTTAGATAATTTCTTTATGATCATGGTCATTAGAGTTGGTTATTGATATTATCTGCTTAATTTTATCAAGATTATTTATTTTCTTAGTTTTATGAATACAATGAGCTTTGTGATGAGCATTATATATAAAGTAATTCAGATATTGGAGGAGTTTAAAAGTATTTTCAATGTAGTTCTCTTTATCATGTAAAATAAAATATTAATTCACAGTATCCAATCCAACTGTCTAAACATTCTTTAGGGGTTATTCATGAACCTGTGCAAATAGTTAATTTAGTGAGGGCTCAAATTATTTATAACCTGGGTATTGATTTTATAAGTAGTTTTTTTCAAATAAATATTGTTGATAATGTTCAGTTACATTTACTGCTAATTAATAACATTGCAAAACATAAAATCAATGTTGATTTAAGTACAATTACAGTTTATATATTGTTGATGGGGATTATAAATATAAATCACAATTCATCCATATATTTAATTTAAATAGATCATTTAAATTAAATGTATGGATTAATTGTGATTTATACTTTTTTTATTCTTATAAATTCTTTTTTTAAATATTTTTAATTTAATTTTTTAATTTTATTTATTTTAATATAGTTTTATGTAATTTATTTATTTATGTCTAAATTTGCTAGGTAGTTCTTTTTGCTTATTAATTTATTTTGATTTTTTAAACTATTTGTAATTTTTTTTTCTAAGTATAGTCTGCTTTTTTTATATTAGTCTTGCATGGTGGTGCTCATTTTATTATTTGCCACTTATATTTTGAAAGAGTAGTACTATTGGCATATCCATTTTTTTTAAGACATTTTATGGTTATAATATTTTTGAGATTTTTTTCTGTTGCTACTATATAATTATTTTATGTATTAGTATTATTTTTATTATAGCTTTTCCTGATGTGACAGAACATCAAGCAAACCTCCTTGACTTTCCTCACATCCTGACCTGAAAAATGTTTCACTGAAGTTTTATCTTCCTGCCCCTGCCAACCCAGGCACTTCACACAATTCACTAGTCAGTGTCAAAGTTGATGTCAAATCAAAAACAACTCCAGATATGAACTATTTTTTGGTACATGAAAGCAGACAGAGATTGTGTCAGATCTTACATATTGGAAACTCCTCTCTCAGAATACTTCAAAGATACTGCCTCCAAAACTGCTGCCCTTGTCTCAGAATGGATCTTTACTGGAATTGAGAGTTTTATACCCCAGAAAAAATCCAAACAAAAACTGAACAGCCAGCACCTGGTTCATCCGTGAATGTGCTGCAGCCATAGCTCACTATAACCACTACTACAATATCTATCATTAGGGAACAGTGTAGTAGGACATTTGCTGCATTCAGAACTGCCCTCAATCTCTGCAAGAGAGTTTTAGAAAATGCAAAGTGTAGATTTGCACAAGCAGACAAGACCAAAGTTTGAAAGCAAACAAATTGGATCCTGAAAGTTCTGGAAGATCTCTAACCAAACTATGAATAAAGGCAAAGCATCAGTGCATCCAATCTCAATCTTTGTCTCTAACTCAAAGTTAGATGACAATTGATTATCTCCTTTCCGAATACCCCTATCTCACTGAGCACAATAGTAATAGTTTCATTACAGCCCAAGAAGTTTCAAAACTTATCAAAAGTCTTGATCCTAAGAAGGCCACTAGTTCAAACAAAATCCTAGTGGTTGCCCTTAAGGATATTAACCTGAAGTTGTCCCTGATTTTAATGAAATTATTTAACTGCTACTTGAAGGAGAAATCATACTCAAGTCTGTGAAATATGTCAAGTGTATGCACGGTTTTCTTGCTGCTCTTTCACTATTTCCATGGAAAGTGTTCAGATGAACTACATTCCTTAGTTCTACCAGTTCTAACCTTTGTGACTAAGACCTGCCATACTATATACATTATAGCAAACCAGCCTCATTCTCTTTATATTCCATTGGTGAAATATAAGTTCCATTCAAGCAGATTCTTCCTATAAACTGCTGCTTTTTGGAACCAACTCTCTAGAGGATGCTTTCCCAATCACTACAGTGTTAACCTGTTCAAGTCTAGGGTTAACTGTTATCTTCCACACTGTGCCTCTTATCCTCTGCCTCGAGTGGCTCTTGGGCCTTGTACAGGATTAATATCATTGTGAACAATATATATTGGTGGAGAGATAGAAATCTTTTATATTGTATAAATATACAGGTTTTCTTATTTATATTTTTAAACCAATTGTTACTTTTGTATTTTATTACTGGTTTTATACTTACTTTTAAACATTTTTTATATATATTCACTTATGTTGCCCAAGTTATTTTTGTGGAATTTATTAGTCTGTATGTAGGTTTAGTTATAAAATTATGCTTATGGTCTTTTAGTTAGATGAAAGGCTTTATTTTTGCTAACTGATCAATTTTCTTACCTAATTTAAGTCTAATTGCTATGTTTTTAGATTTTGTATGTTATGTAATACTATATATTTTTTCAATTTTATGTCATTTTAATGTACTTGATATCATCTAGTTTTATTCTTTTTATAAAATCGTTGTTATGGCAATATTTTATTGATATTGTTTTTTTATATACCAATCAAGAATAGGTAAAATTATTCCCACTTCATTTTCTTTATTAAGGAGGCTAACATAAAGTAAAAGTTCTATTTCTCAAAAATCTTTACAGAGTGATCTCGGAGCATCAGTTAAAGAAATTTGCAATGAATTTGTACCTGTGATTGGACTTCAACGATCGATTTATTCAAAAGATAATTCAATATCCTGGCGCTATTTTTTAACAGCAGAGGGGTAAGATATTCATTAAATATTTTCTTCTTAGTCATTCCACTTTTTTGGTTTATTACCCTTTTAGTTTTTCAAATCTCTTTTTGCATAAGATTTTTAAAGAGTTTTTGTTCTTGCTAATGCTTTAATTTTTTTTATTATTTTGTGATTTCTAGTTTTTTATTTTTTTATTTTATTTTTTTTTTTTTTTTTTTTTTTTTGCAATCTCCAGAATTTGTGTTTTCATCACTTGCTAACTTTAAAATATCATTTCTCTGTTGAGGTAATATTTTTCTTATAATCCATGGTAAGAAAAGTGTGAGGAAAAGTATCAAAAAGTAATTCCTAACTTTTCTTAACAAAGCTGAAAAACAAGTCAGTGCCAGCTTAATTATTACTCTGACTTATTGAGTGGGCCAGTGTGTGAATATTTAGAAGTAGTACAGTACAAAAATTCAACAGAATCACAGATTCAGTATTAAAATGGTATATAACCTTTGTTTTTGACAGGAGTTACCACCATTGATGTGCGTTAGCTTTTTTGACAACTCCAATTAGAGATACATGGATGTAGCCAAAAATATTCAGAGTTAAAATAGCACAAAAATGTTGTCTTCCTTTTAGCAAGACAACTAAATATACAGATAAAATAAATTTTAGTCAACTTTGATTTTAATGAGAAATGTAGCATTTCTTCTCGGCTACAATCTTATGTTCCAGAGACATATAATCCCCCTCTGGTTGGATGGTTGCTCATTTTCATTTTGTTTTCTCGGTCTGTCATTCCCTATTCCAGCACTATCAAAAATGTCGCATTTTCGGTGTCATTACTTAGCGATATTTTTTGACTTTACGGCTATTGCATCAACAAATTGGGAAGTAACAAGATTCTATTCATGTGTGAAATCCTCACAGCGGTGGTAATTTCTTTGCCGAAAACTATGTTGACATTTAACGGTGGGTTTAATAATAGCAAATTGAAGAATTTAAAAGCCTGTTAGGAGTAGAGAATTGAATCTTTCTATGTAGCCTAGATGATGGTCTTTCAACAGAAAAATTATTCTAGCAGTAATTCGCAGTAAATGGAGAAACCTCAGAGCAACAACTGGTGGAGGAAGATTAAAATTGGTCATCTTATCTTGTCTTCTGGTTTCTCTCTTTCTCCATCTATGTATTGGCTGGTTTATATAAGAATTTTACAAACTTTTATTGCTTGTTTTTCAATAAGATATTATGACCCTTCTTTGCTTGAACACCAGATGCCCCTAACTTGAACTTGGTAAGCTATAATGTATTTGATAGTATTTTAAACAAACTTGGCTGGGAGTATGTTCCACAAAGCAGCAATTCTTAGAAAGATGGTGAGTGGAACTTACTACTTACTAATGGAATATGAAGAGAATAGGGATTCCCTCTTGTGTACACTGTATGGTGAGTGCCAGTTGTAAAAGTCAGGGCTGGTGGGACTAGGGAATGTATCTCATCAAAACACATGCCATGGAAATAGTGATAGATCAGCAAGAGGCTTGAGATGTTTTGTTTGTGGGGAAAGTGGTTGTAGCAGGAAAAACAATTCATTACCCGCAAGACAGTGTAGACACTCCAGCCCAGAAATACTCCATTTTTAGTTTATATTTGTTTTAATAGTAAGGCTGATTAATTTGATATGATCAAATTGGCAGCTAATATAAAGACGGACCATTGTGTTGTTAACTGGGGCAAGGAATGGCTTGTTAGTTTTATTGACTCCAAAATGAAACTGCTCCCTATTAATCATCTGAGAAAACCCTTTCCACCTTCCATCAGCATGGCTAATGCTAACCTCCAGGAGAGTAACTCAGTCCTTCTTGGACTAACGTCTTCTGCTGATGAAGTGGAAAGATTATATTGAATCAATTGCTAGGTCTTCTACTAGGAAAATTGGTTCTTTGTGTCATGCTAGACAATTTTTCTCACTTGAATCTATATTACATATTTACAAATCTACTACTCATCCATGCTTAGAATATTGCTGCCACATCTGCTGTGGTGTCCCTGCTATATATTTAGAGATTCTTCATAAAAATCCAAGAAGAATTTGCAATGTCATTGGTCCTGATCAGGCATCTCACTTTCTGTCATTTTTCCATTGCCAAAATGTAATGTAGCTTCCCTGCAACTTTTCTATAAATATTTTCATGGTAATTGTTCCAATGAATTTTCCTCTACAGTACCTAGATTTTATAAATTTAAGTGCAGTACTAGATTGGCAACAAGTTCTCATTAGTTTACAGTTGAATTAGCTACATTGAACCATAAGTTCTTTGCTAATAGTTTCTTTTCTTGCACCTCTTGCTTGTGGAACTCTCAGCTTTTTGCATCCCTGTCAACTTTGATCTTCAAAACTTTAAATGCAATGTCAGTCATTATCTTCTGTCTTTTTGTTCTTTTATTGTTTTCACACTTAGTACCCCCCTCTGTGTTAGTGCCTTTGTTGCCTTGCTTGTAATGAAATGAATAAAAAAATATATATATATAGTGTCTGTTCTTTGAAAGTCAAGATATAGATGACAAACAGCCAAAAGATAACATTAGAGGAAAGTGTGTTTTCAGGAGCTGATGATAGATATTTAAATATAGTATAGGTGGTTATTCTCTGGTCTACATGAAATTGATTGAAGACTGAAAAACTGAAAAAAAAAAAAAAAGTAAGTCTGATCTGGCTCTTATAAAGATAGTGTATTGTAGAGAGAGTCAGATACTTACTGGAGTCACACAATGAACCAACCATTTTTCAAGCAACTTTAGCAATAGAACATATTTATGAGTTCCACTTGAGGTCTTTGGAGTGGTTGAGTCACAATAGACATTCAAAGCAAGGAGCCTCCTTAAGAGAAGATCCATCCATCATGATAGGTGAAAGTTCAGTCTGCTTGGTGATGGTTGAACATTATAAGTTTGGATTTGGTTTTATTGAATTTTACAAGCCAATCCTTCCCTCATTGTGCCAGGTCAGAGGAGAGATGAGCTGCTAGTTTACTATTGCATCATCTGCATAGATACTCATTAAAGAGTAGAGTATTAATGATCTGTCTAACATTAATATACAGTAGAAAGAGGGTAGGACCAAGGAGTTTGAGGGAAACCAAGCCTTACAAAATCTTAATGAAATCTACTTGGTTTATTTTATGTTCAAATCTTTCCAGATCCTTCTCCACGCTCATTTTATGGCTTCTAATTATTATTCTAAATGGGTTCTTTCTTTCCTTTTTCTTCTCGATATCTAATTAGATTTTCTGAGTTTTCTCACAGTTTAATTTTAATTATTTCTTACTTCATATTGTTATTAGGCATTCTCATGCAGTAAAACCACTGTTACAGGCATATTGCTACAAGATATTTTCAAAATGGCTTCTAAATGTTCATCAAACAAAGAAGAATGTACCTTGCTATTATGTTCATGACAGAGAAGGTCTGTTCACAAATGTAGATGCTCCCAAAAATGCTAAACATTCTCATTGCAAGTTAGATGATATTCTGATATTTCTTATTGTCCAGACTTCTGTAAAAAAGTCTTTCAGGCTACTTTCTCTATGCTTTGTTTTGTAAATAGGAGAAGCTTGAAGTTCAGTTGGAATTCCATGTGCACTTCTTCTGGATCAATAGAAAATGGATCCTCTACCAGTTTCAATTTACATGTCTTTTAAAAAACTAATTCTTCTGTGAAATTCTGACAGAAGATTGCAATTTGTTTGCCATATCTTGCTTTCAACTCAACATTGCTTTTAGAAAATGATACATTTTACTTTTCACCAAATGACTTCTTAAAAAAAGTTTCAGTTCCATTTGTAATATCACAAATGATGAAGAAATCTTAATTCCAGGATTCATTTTCAAACTTTCTTGGTTCATTTTCTAGAAACCAAGATATTTCCTCTTTTAAAGCTACAAAATGTTGAATCACTCTTCCATCTTACTTCTATGAGGTATACCAAGTCACTGTATTCAGTTGCTACCTCTTCAAGAAAAGCTTTGAATAATCTATGTTTAAGCTCACTAGAATGAAACTAGTTTACTGTGAAAACTACAACAGACATAATATGATCATTGAATTTTATAACTTTTCCACACAAAACCTGCTGATATTTGATGCAGTGATGAGTGAATATTCATCTTCCAAGACCTTCTTGTAGAAAGGAAAAAGTTTCAATATTTTCCCACACATGGCAGTGCAAACAGATTTGTGAGATTACTTTTTAATTTTATGCTAACACGTTTTCTTATTTCATTAAAAATATTCTATCCAGTGGTGCAAGCAGTCAAAGGCTGCATGTCATCAAGTTCTTCACACATATTAATTTTTTTTATCTACTCTTTGAATAAAAAGAAACTGAGCTGTATTTTGGCAGTCTATGCTTTCATCCATTGCTAGTGAATAAAAGCAAAGTTCTCTCACCCTCAGCTTTAATTACTCTGTTAAGTTTGCAGGAAAGTCAGCTACTCTTCTGTATTGTCTTGCATGAAAAACTGTCATTCTGGAACATCCTCTTTTTCTTTGGACATAATCTTGACACAGCAATTAGCATACATTTCTTAATGATGTCTTTCTCTGTGAATGATTTCCTGATGGCAGGAAATTCCTTAGAAATTTTAAAACTTATTCTATTTACCATTTTCTGCATTGGCTACTTTGTAAAGTTCTTTGTTAAAAGTTTTCATCAAACTGGCTGCTTTAATATTTTCATGTAAATTCAGTTTTGCATAAATGGTGTGGTTTCAGAATGCTACCTCACATTACATACTTTAGGAATAGATACTATTTCACGGCACACAAGGTAGACTATTTTGTTACTGGAAAAAATGAAAACAATATTTATTTGTTCAATCAGGATTAAAAGCACTGTTCTCAGATTTTATTTTTCTTTCTTCTCATTGTATGTGCAAGATATTGCAAAACATTAAAAACAAAAATCAAGAGAATGGGCCACATGAAGATAAATATTTACAAACATCAAAAGAAGAATCAAGCAAAATATCCACACAAATACAAATATCCAGGAAAATCCCAAGGAAAGTTAGGAAAAATTTCTGCATAAAAAATATTTGCTAGTGTAAAAAAAAAAAAAATCATGATGAAAACAATCAACTCAAGAAAAAATATCCTGAAAAAGGTTTCTTCTTGCTTCTAGCAAGATGAATAAAATTTAAGCCACTAAATATTAAAAATGTACAGCTAAGAAAAAATTGCCTTAAATTTTACTCAATATATTCAATTTATAACTGCTCTAAATTTACACTTGCAAACAACATAATTTAGACAAGTGTATATTACATTCTCCATTTGAAAATAAAATAATCTTAATTTATTTTTGCAGATTTTTATTAGTTCGTCAACAGGTTGGATCGCCAGTGATTATGAAGGTGGCCCAAATCCCATTGAAATACTCAGGTGCCTATCTCTTCCTTTTCATTTGAAGTCATCAGAGAAATATTAAAAAATGGAATATAAAGCATAAAACAAAACAACAATAATATTAAGATATTCATAAGAATTTTTCAAAATGAACACCTGTCTAACAAAACAGAATTTTAAAATTATTTAGGAACATAATCACCTCAATAAACACACCTACTTTTGCATTCAATACTCCTTGAGGAAGTTTTCATTTAACAATATTAGCTCATATACTGTTTGTCCTCAATATAATTTCTTACATTATCTTAAATTGGACAAATTACATGATTACATTTTGTAATGTACTTATTGCATATAGTTTTAAAAATTGTATTTTCTTTAGATAAAGGCGATAAGAAAGATGATATCTCAGAAACTAGGTTCAAAAAACGTCCTCTTGAATGGGAAAAGGATATGGAGCTGAAGAGTAAATTCACTGACAAAAAGGTATGTAACTTTTTATATTAATGACCAAAAAAGATATATTACTTATCTTTATAATGGATAACTTATCTGTTGTAAATCTTTTAACTGCTATGAAATCAGTAAAAGCTAAATTAGTTTTATTTTCCTTATTACTGCTTAATGGAAAGGCAATGATGTTTGAAACTTGATTGTTTACCTTTGACTCGGCAATAATTTACATAGATGTCAAAGAGTAAGAGATGTCACATAAAAGTTTTGTGAGAGGTAGCAAAGTGGAGCCAATCTTCTGAAGCAACTGTATGTATACACCAGTCCTATCATACATTTTCTTTTGCCTGATATAAATGAAATCAAAATCATTAACACTAGGACTAAATACACCAATTTACATTTTACACTAAAAGAACAAACATGATTTTGGTGTAGACACTATATTTTGTTCAATGTAATTCTGACAATTTATTTATTTTAAGATTTAAAAAAAAATTAAAATTTCAGATAACCTTTTCAAATTTTGTTTTTAAAATAGTATATGGTCATTAGTCATTTTGATACAATACCTTGCCATGGCAATAAGAAATTTAGGCAACTTAAAGCTATTAATATTTTTTATTGTATTTTAAATGTTGGCTGCTATAAATGCACACATTGGCAGATTCCAATCAGTGTATTAATGTATACAAACTTTTTGTAATTAAGTCTGTAGTTTTACAGGTTTTATTTTGTTCCTTTTCTAATTCATATCAGTATTTATTGTAATATACTTATTTTCAGCTTCTATGCTTGTGAGTTATTTTGTATAGCATGCACTTATTTAATGAATATACCACAACTAAAGTCAGAAAATATACAAAATAGAAAATAAAAGCAATATAAAACTAACAGCCTGACAATAAAATCTTCTTTATATCCCAGACACTAAAATCTTCTTTATATCCCAGACACTAATCCTTAGATCATGAGAGAAATGATTATCCTCAGATGAGTTCATTAGATTTTCAAAACTGAAAACTCCTTCCCCTTTCGTTATAAAATTCATAATGATATGCAGTCCATCTTATTCTGTTTCAGAAGATACAAAGAATGTAATTAAAAAAATCTATGAAGCTGATGACTTTCTGTAACCAAGATTAAACAAGTTTATTTTTGCATTGCTCAATTAGAAAATTTAAAATAAAGTCAGTGGTGCAAAGTCTTCCTAAATTGATTTCAAATTACTAGGTTAGCCAGAAAGCCTTGACTCATTTAGGAAGAGGAAAGAAAACAACATATCTTAATCTCTGTCTGGTGGAATTTCCAAGAAGTACTGCATTTCGAGCTTGTTTCACACATTTGCACCATCAACGCTAAACTCTATTGGCAGCAGCTAGACCACATGTAGAACAAACTAAAGGAGAAGTATCCAGCTTTGGTCAGTTGAGGTCAGGCTTTGTTTCAGAAAGACAATGCAAGGCCACATACTGCCAGGTTGACTGAGGACAAGCTTTGAGATTCTTCCACCATTCAGTCCCGATGCTGTTCCAAGTGACTATGGCCTATTCCACTCAATGGTACACTTTCTCTGCAACCAGCGATTCAACAATTTTGATGAAGTGAAGGAGGCTTGTTTACAGTTTTTTGATTGAAAAACAGAGGACTGGTATCTGGAACAGATTCGGCTGCTGGCTGATCACTGACAGAAGATTGTCAAGAATAATTGACTTCATCTTGAAGAATAAGTGTTGCTCCACAAAATTTTGTTGTTTTGTTTCTGCCTCCAGGTCAGGACTTTCTAGCCAACCTAATATTTCTAATACATTGCAACTATTGATGACTAGAGTAAAACTGAAATTAGAAAATGAGTTTCTAATTTGAAAAAGTTTAAAATTCAAATTTTCTTTATACAGTTTTAATATTTTGTTAAAATATCTAAGCTTGTATCTTGTTTTTTTATGCAGACTAACTAATTTTACACTTTTATGTTTTTGCCCTTTTACTATGCAGATATCAATTTTCTGCTTTTATTTTCTTATACTTATTTTTGCAGGGCACATACATGAACAACTTCTCAGTATACCTGGGACATAAACCAGAGGTACGATCACTGCTTGCCGACTTTTTACAGTTCCTGTTACTAAGGAAACCAGACGATGTGCTTTCATTTGCAGCCAGATACTTTTCTTCATTTTCATCACGTCTCCCACCAGCTCAACCATTTTTGAACTCTTGCACTAACGCCCAAGTCCCAGATGCTAAAGTCGCTTCCCATCAATAGTGAACTTAATTCTCAGCTTTGGTAGGAAATCTTTTGTGAATTATATTTACCACAACTGTTCCTTACCAAGAAGGGAATTTATATTTTTTATATATATACTGTTACTATTCTGCTGTCTTTTTTTTTTTTAGTGGAATTGTAACTGTTTATCCTGTATTAGTGCTTTCTCACCTGAAAGATTTATTATTATCATATATTTAATTTAAAAAATAACTATAAAATTACATGCATATCTACCAAGACCTTTGCACATAAACAAGTAGATAATCATACATGCAAAAAAAGAAATGAAACAACGTAAAAGTCAGTTAACAAATGACTGATTCTGCTCCATAATAAAATTCAGCAGTTGATAATATCATTTGTTACACTTCTGTAATTCTCTTTCTTGAATTTCTGCCAGGTAGAAATCCCACTTAATAATCCTGGAAATCTGAGATTCAGAATAACAGATTTTTAATTTAATACACTGATTCAAGAACAGATATTTTTTTAAAAGTTCACTGGAAACAAATTAAAAAACAATGTTGTTTTTTAGACACAGGAGATCAGATTAACTATTTGCTGTGAATTACAGCCACATTTGAATTCTGCCTCCCAAGCAAAATTATTAATTTTACGATAAGCCTCAAGTAAAAAAAATAATACTTTAGGCTATGTTGGAAAAATATTGTCATGCTCTTAAGCAAAACTGTAGTGCTTATATTTTTTCAGTTACTGTATCACTTCCTTGTATTTGTTATTGAATGTCATCAAGACATACTATATAAGCTACCTAATTATGAAGTAGTTATATAACACTTTTGTTTAAAATATCCCTTTAGCCTCTTAGTCTAAGTGAATGCATTTAAACTATAAACTAGTTTTTTTTAATCCCATGCCCACTTTAGCTCATTCATTTGTTTTGTCATAAAATTTGTATTACCCAAGTAGAGTAAATATTAGATAAAGTCCATTTGTTTCTCTTAATCTTTCTGATAAATAGAATATTTATCAAGAATAGCTTTATTTTTATCTATATTTATTTAGTTTTACAATCATTGTAGTCTTACAAAGAAAAAAAGAAGAAAAAGTATTTTTGATCAGCTTTGAATGCTGAATGCAGCTATTATGTGTTTTTTGGAGCACAAGTTTGGAAATCAGATCTCTGAAGCAAATATAAAGCTTTCACATTTATGTTTAAACATATTGTAAAAACCTTTCATTGGGTCAATAATGAACATTTATTCTTTACTACAAGCAGTTCTGTAGAAATATCCACTATTAACTTTTGAAATATTTATTCTTTTTGCTTCAAGTATAAAATTTTCTAACATTGTGTATATATATATATATATATATATATATATATATATAAATATATTTTCTTGTAATGTTACAAAAAAGTAAAATAATTTTAAAAATGATTGCTTTTGAAATTCTTTCTATTTAATATTTCTATTTCAGTGACCAAAGTGTTTTCTAAATTGACCTGCATATTTGTATCAAAATATTTTATTCTTTCTTTCTTCACTTTTGTTGCTTGTCATAAAAACTCTGTCATTAGACTACTATCAAATTTACCTATTTAAATAGTTTTCAAAATAATCATTAATATCTATTGGTTAGTTTCATTGTATGTGTAATATCTGACATTGCAGTCAATAGAGAAAATTAAGAAAGTAGAGTATCCAGCAATTTTTAAGGATATGTACTGCTTTCTTCTCTATATTGCTTGTCCCCAGTGAACGGGAAAGTAATCTTTAAATCAGGTTTAACTTAGCTTATATGAGTTCTATGTAATTAATTAAGAATGTTATTTTTGTTTTGTTTTTTCTGGCTTTAACTTTAGACTGTCAGTAAAATGGTGAAAATCCAGTCTTCTTAGTATGTTTAATTATACTAAAGAACTCTTTCCTCTTAGCCTTAAATTTTTTTTTTTTTTTTTTTTTTTTGGAGTAAAAAAGGAAATTGTATTTGCTTGGATATTACCTTACATGTCTGTTTAATTAACAAATAATTTATTAATGATTGCAAAACTTCCATTAAAGAAAAAATCTGTAATTGATAAAATATTTCAGTTTTTTATAAAATAAGATTTTGTAATTTTTAAGATTTTTATTTTATTTTTATTAGGTATGATGAAAAATTTAGAAAGCATGTCAATTTGTCTTTTGGACTAAATCATGTTCATTGCATTGCTAGTTCACAATTTTTTATCAACAATTTCTGAATTTTTATTAACAGATTTTATAGTTTGAAGGCTGTGAGATAAGGAACTAATAATGGATGACTGTTCAAAAGTTTCTTTAAGTTATTTAATATATTTAAAAAAAAAAAAAACTTTTACTCAGCCCAATAAATATCAATCAATATAAGTATCAATAAATATCAGTCATGGAGTCATATTGAGGCATTCACAATTCATTAATAAATAATTTGATTTATTAATGTAATCTATATCTTATAATGGCTGTTACATCTGTATACACATTTTATGTACTAAATGGAACAACTATTATGGGATAAAGGTTGTATTTCTTAATTGGAATAAAGAATACTGATTTTGACAAATGTGAAGAATTAAGAAATGTCCGTCTATCTCTACAGAAGTCGTAAAAAAAACTGCAGATATATTTGGATCTTACTGCGCATACTTGTGGAAAAAATTTAAAACATTAATTTTAAGAACTGGAAAGAGTGATGTTGGTCTACATTCTCTTTGATTTACTTTTATTTTGACGTTATGGTTTTAAGAAACAAACAAACTTTTTTCAATGTAAAATGATTCTTTTTCCTCAATGATGAAGTCTCTTAACTTTTGGCAAAAGGGCCCCATCATCACAGGGCTGTGGAGTCGGAGTCTGAAGCAATTAAAGGGTCACTGGAGTTGGAGTTGGTAAAACTATACCAGCACTGACCCCAGTTGAATTTACACTTTATGTAAAAAGTCTTACACTATAGAATTTTGATTTTTATTGTTGTTTACTATTTACTGTAAAGAAAATTCATCTCAACTTCTTTTTTAAAGTCATTTTATTTTTTCTGTCTTTTACATCCTGTAAAAGATTATATTTCACCTTCTGTTATAAAGTAGTTTTATTTTTGCCCTGTACTTATTTCTTGTTTGCAAAGATATATATGTGAAAAGTTTTACATTATAGCATTTTTATTGTTATTTCTTTTATATCCTTTCAAAGATTTTGTCTCTAATTCTGTTAGAAAATATTGAAGAATGAATAGGTATCCACAATATCTTTATTCTTTGATATAAATCAGTTATGATATAGGCTTACTCAAGTTAGGAGCATATGCATAGGATTTATCAGATCTGTAGGCCATAATCACTTAATTACATAAAGAGGAGTTGGAGGTGCAAAAATAGAGGAGTCAGAGTCAAAAGTTTTGTGTTCCAACTTCCACAGCCCTGCATTTGGACTATAGTTGTAAATGATGTCTTATCAAAAAAAAATTTTTAAAACAAGCAATAAAAAAAAAAAAAAAAAATAATAAGAGAACTAACGGGACAAAAGACATGTTCATCAACAGGCTGCATAAAATCCAAGGACAGAACACTGATATTAGAGAAACATCTTCAGAGATGGAACAAATATATAGGAGAACTCTTCCGTGATGAAAGAGAACAACCAGCAATATACAGAAATACAGACAGGCTGGAAATATTCAAAATTGAAGTGAAAGCTTCACTGGCCAGAAACAAAGCAGCAGGGCCAGACAGAATTGTAATAGAGATGCTGGCAGCCTTAGACAACTTTGGCATAGGCAAGATCAGAGAAATAAATGAAATCTACAACAGTGGGGACATGCCAGAAGACCTATGCAGATCTTTTTTCGTAGCACTGCCTAAGAAACTAGGTGCAAATGAACGTGAAATCCACTGGACAATCAGCCTAATGATCCACATAACAAAACTCATCATCCATATTCTGATGAATAGAGCATGCAGCAGAATCTGGTCAGAGATTGGATAAGAACAGTGTAGGTTCATCAAAGACAGCAGAACAAGGAACACAATATTTATGCTCAGAATGTTATCCGAAAGAGCAATACAAATGCAAAAGGACGTGTTCCTGTGTTTTATAGACTACGCAGAGGCGTTTGACAAAGTACACCACAAAGATAGCTGCTCAGCAACCTTGACATATTTGAGAAAGACATTAGAATAATCAAGAATCTATACTGCCAGCAAAACACTTGCATGCAAGCAGAAAATGAGTTCAGCAGATATACAAAAATAGAAATTTAAATATCTGAGAAGTGTTCTAAGAGAGGACAGAAAGTTCAATACTGAAATCTGAAGATGTATTGGGATGGCCAAAGAAACATTCCAAAAGCTAAGCAGAGTATTAAGAGACAGAAAAATTCTGTTAGAAACAAAGAAAAGAGTACTGAACTGTTACATGATATCTGTCCTCCTATATGTGTTAGACAATCTCCTCAAAGATGAAGAAGAGACTTGAAGAAACAGAAATGTGTTTCTACAGAAAGATGTTGAGGATACCATGGACCAAACATGAGCAACAACAAGGTTTTGGAGAAAATGCAAACTTATACTTAACATCAGGAAGAAGCAGATGAAATTTCTGGAGCACATAATGAGGAAGGAGGGCTTGGGAAATCTGATACTCACAGGGAAGATAGAGGAAAACAATGTGTAACATACCTGATAGGTTTGAGCGAATGGATGGTGGAACAGGGTTTGGGAGAAATAAAAACAAAGCTTATTAAGGGCTACAAGGAACAGGAGGGAGTGGAGGATCATGATTGCTTACATACTGAAGGGACATGGCACATAAAGGAAGAACAACAAATTAATGTACTATCAATATTATTTGCATTTCTCACTAGTGTTAACTTTTAAGGCCAGATGCACTCAAATAGGTATATAAATTTCACCTGCTTATGGTCTGAGCACCTGAATGAGCCTGCAATTGGGTACCACTGTATTTCAATACACAGTGCTAACACCCATCACATAATCAACTAGAGAGTATTAAGTGTGTGAAAGTACTTTCTAAATATTTTTTTCATCTACTTTCAAAATTTGGCAAATTGTGTAAAATACTATCAAAAATGCTATTGTTTTGAGAAATTTTGTGATTATGCCAAGATTCTTGGCAGAATTAAAGTTAAGCAAACTCATCATTTTTTTTTTTTTTGGAGGGGAGGGAAGAAAAGCTTCCCAGCTTTTGTGCAGTTCCACACATGATCTGTTTCTTTACCAATTAATCAAATTTCAAAAAAGACAAAGTATTTATGTTTTTGCACAGATTGAAAAATGTTGGGAAAATCCCAGAAAATCCCAGTTATCAATAATTTTAGGTTCATTCAAGAGCAATATACTTGTTTTTTTTTAATTATTTTGTTGAAGCACACATCATCTTCTCATTACATTTAAAGAGGATGATCACAGTATTTCTTTCCATCTGTTTATTACTATTGGAATGCTTCTTACATATTCATTCTGTTTGAGATTCACCAAAAAATCGTTTTCTGCTACTCACCAAAAATGAAAACACCATAAAAAAAAAAACAAGGTCATCTGTAATAGTTTGTTTAAAATCTCAACACAAGCTTCCAAAACTGGTTTTAAAATATTGATCTCACCTTATATAAATTTCTTTTTACCTATTTTCAGGAGGATATCGATTCAGCCTTTCAACTTTATCTTCAGAAAAGGCCTGATCTAGAAAAATTAATTTTCGAGTTTATGCAGCATTTATTACTAAATAAACCAGATGATGTCTTTGTGTGTGCTGCACATTTTTTCTCTTCTAAACCAACTTAGCCATCCTGCAGTTCGAACCTTTCCTTTTTCTCTAACTCTCAACTTTTCAAGTCAAATAAACTTTACTTACTTTCGCACAGTTACTGTGGCAAAAGAATTTTTTATTTATTTTTTCACTAACGTTGATTAGTATAGCTAACTAGCTATACAGTTTTCTAGACATGATCATTTGTTTCTTTATAAATACTGTACAGAGTCATAAAAATTTAATTTTAAGGGTTAAGAGATTACATAGAAACTACTTTCAAGTGTCTGAAATTTGTATGAACCTAAATTATCAAAGCATAGGTAGAATCCTGACTTATTGGAAGATTTTATTTTATAAAATTCTGAATATTAAAATTGCTTTTTCATTCTCTTATCTACCACACTTAATACTCTAGCTTACCAAAATAAATGATTCTTGTATCATTTAAATATGGAACTGCAGATGGCATAACAGTTAATTTATTTGCTTCACACTAATTTTTCCAAAAATAGATCAACTTTTATATATGAAAAATTACAAAATTTATTTTTTTTTAATTTTTTTTTTACTAAAAGTGTTTGTTTTACAGAAGTTTAAATGGTAAATGAAAAATTTAAGGATTGATTCTTTGCTTTTTACTTAGAAATTAGCATACCATTCCTCTTAAGGAATAGCAGAGGTTAAGGAGAATGAGAAAAATTCTTGATACAATTGTAATTTTTTTTCTTTTTAACAATTACCACATGCAACATAGATACTAAATAAAAATTAGAGAATGTGTTAGTCAAAACATGACCAAAACTGAGGATATTAGTCCAAATAATAAGGCTAAAGATTGCAAATATTCCATAACTTGTGTTCATTTCAAGAAATCATTTTCAATTTGAAAAAAGCTTTTGACTGAAAAGAACTCTTTAAAATCCATTTACAAAACATCTTTTCTCTCTTTATTTTTTTAATGTTATTCTTTTTTTCGAAAGTCATATTTGAAACACTGGGGAATGCAAAAATGTACACTGTGCGTGGAGTATGAAAAACTCCAAGTCTACCTTTTTTACTTTTTTTCTGACAAACTTAAAAGAACCTGTTTATCATGTAATGCCATTTGTGCTGAAATTGTGACAAATTTTGTGATGACGTTCTCCATTTGTTTCTCGCTCACTGCACCTGTGATGACATCTAAGGTTGAGTGTATTTGCATACATATCCAACTTGTTATATGTACAGGTTTGTCTTCTCAGGCATGATCACTTTCAACAAAAAAAAAAAAAAAATGAAGACAATTGTTTTTCAAGGTTGGGAAGTAGCAACAATAAAATCTCTCAAATGTGGGATCCTTCCTTCAGCTTTGTGAAGTGGGCTGCCATCTTCGTAACTTAACTGGCCTCGGTGATTCCTGTTTCTTCACTACTGGTCCTTCTGTCACTGGCTGCTGGGCAGCTCCAATTCCTCTGGTCACCTACCTACTTCTCTTATGGCTGGACACACTTTTCTCTCTCTCAACTTCCTGCCTCTCTCTGCTTATATGGATAATCCTGGGGTCCAACCCCCTCTATCCACTTCTATCGGAAGATTTGGCACCATCCCAAAGCCACATGGGTGGTCAAATCTTCAAAAGACTACTTTTATGACTATCTAAAATCATTTATAAAATTTTTTTGTTTCCAAATTCAAAAACAGCTGTAGACATAAATCCCCCAAACTAAAATTTACTCAAAGATGGACTGGAGACGACATTCCTATGAAACTCAGGTAATTAAGTGGACTTAAAAGAAAATAATTTTATCCTTATCTTCTAAAGATGTGTGAGAAATCAAATTGTTACAATCCAGCAATTATTAGGTTGGTGCAAAAATAATGACGTAATAATGTTGTTTTTTGACATTTTTTAACGTCAAAAAACGACATTGTTATGTCATTATTTTTGCACCAACCTAATAATACCAATACAGACCAAAACACTATAAAGACTGATTAATCATACTACTGACATCTCCAGTCAACTACTAATTAAAATCCACTTTTCTAAACTATCTGAACATTATATTTATAGACATATATGTTGACTTATACAATGTTTTCTAAAAATAGACATATACAAAGATTAAGCATAGGATTAAAGATAAAAACTCCATTTAGTTGTTAGTATTGATGGATGAGATCATATCAGATTTAACAAGTTCCATGGTTAAAGTCTTATTCAAAGTTACTTCTTTGTTCTGAATTCTTGCTATTTAATTCTTTCCAGACAGATTAGCCAAATCTGGCCAGTCACATACATTTATTTGTTTACAACTGTATCTAATAAAACAAATGGTCTGTAAAAATGTATACACTATTAAATGAATCTGAGCAACTTAATCACTTCTGTGTTGAGGTGATATGCTTTGATATTTAGTTCATGATTTTTTCATTGATTAGATGATCAAATTTTGTTACAGTCAGCTTCTATGGAAATTCCCAAAACCTGATATTCAGATGTAAAAATACTTCTACCATAGAGCCAGAATATGATAGCACCAGCATATCTGAGGAGGATGCTGAAAGGTTTTTAATCCAACCAAGAAGGGAATTCAAAATAAAATTTCAATGTTTGGTCAGATTTTGGGAAGTGAACCAGGCTGAGAACTTTTCAACACCTCTCACATACAGTATACAAGGAATTAAATTTGGTATATTTAGTTCTTTTAAAAATGTTGCAACCTAGAGAAGGTTACTGAATAGAATAATCACACAAAGTAATGTAATGAACGATAATACTTAGGACACGAACAACACATAAGATTTGCCAGTGGTGCATAAAAGTAGTCAACTGCTAGAAGTGAGTCAAGTGAATTCCACAATGAATCTCCAACTGCAGGATATCTACCAACCATCCCACGTGGTCAGTTGTGGCACAAAGCCAAATTAATGTGGGGTATCTGAGCCCGTAGCCAAAAATTCCCCGTAGAACCCGTATAAAATGGGGTCAGGTAGCTGTTTCCCCGAGAGGAGACTCTGCCCTTCGGCATAGCCTTGTCTGGGGGATCCTCTCTGCCCAAAGTCAAAGAGTTTGACCAGCACAGCTGGAAACGAATCTCCAACTGCAGACCAACATACAGCATTTACTACTGTATTTATGTGAATGGGGACATACCAATTATCACCCATAGGTATGCTACAACAAATGTTTTATTAAAAACAATAGACATTTTGTGTCTGTTATATTTAACAATCTTCTTTTCTAATTTACAAGAATCCCTTCACAAATGTGCTTGTTATATGGACAGCCTTCAAACTGGTAAAATTTATGAATAAAGTCAGTTTGGAAAAAGATCAAATTGAAGGCTTAAGAACAAAATATTGTGATAAAAAGTAACATAGATGAAACACTAGTAAAAGAAATGTGCGAAATAATGGAAATACTTTCTTTTGACCAATTTTTAAAAGACTCTTATTTCATATTTGCCTCTTACAATGTCAGAAGATATTAAAAATTTGAGAATTTAAAAGAAAAGCTTCCTTATATTCTTGTAGTATCCAAAATATTTAAATAAAAGCAAAATTACCTTTAATTTTTATTACAAAATTTATTCTCTTATACATATAAACAATAAAACTGTTGAGAGAAATGTCAGTATTTTGTCATCCATCATAATTCTGAAGGAAGATGAGACGACTTGTGGTAAATTTCTCACGACACAGAGGACATTCACCCTATACGAGATGAGGAAAAAAAAAAAAGAACATTTTCTTTTTAATTTAAGAAATCAATCACAAAATTAAAAATAAAAATATTAACTGGTTTCTTTTTCATTTTAACACACGGTATGATAGAATTAGTTACTAAAATTGTGAAAGTTTGTTGAACCAGTTGCTGAATTGTTGTAAAATTAAAATTTCCCTTATTTAATGTATTCTTTCCATGGAATAAAGGTGCTGATCAATAAAGCATTTGTTCTGTATTACCAGATGAGCCTCCTAAGAGAGAAATAATTGCTAAACCTTTGGAATTACATTTGCTTTTAAAGATGAAAAAGTGGATTGGACCAACAAGTATGATTAGACTAGTATAAAAATATAATTTGTAATAATGAAAAATATTATATCTTGCAACGTCAGTAAGTTAATTAATCATATCAAGCAATAATGATTAATAATATATTCAATTGTTACTACCATAAAAATCTGCCAGAATAATTATAACTATTTGAAATAATTCCTTAACTGTTTCATAATCATTTATATGCCATCAATATATATATATATACATATATATTTTCAAGACATACGTCTTTATGAAACTTACACTGCCTTCAAGACGTGCTTATATATATATATTTCAAGATGAACTTATACCTCTTTATGAAACCTTGCCTGCTGTCAAATGTCTGTACGAAACATGCATTGCCTGCTGTCGACATATGAATACATTTCAAGATGTGCTTAAATGTTTGCACGAAACTTGCATAGCCTGCTACCAACATATGTATACATGAAATGTTGGTCCCTAGCATTTGTACTATAAACTAACTAGTGCTATTACTAAATCACTATAGTAGCCTACAACCGGTTTTGGGACATTTTTATTATGTGTTGAAGGTGTTGTTTAGCTTTGTATTGAAGAGTATCCTATCAAAAGTAAAATTTCATGTGAAATCACTATCAGTGCATCTTTTACAGCCATTTAGTTTCAGTAAATAGCAATTTCCTATTTTTTTCTCAAAATTGTTTCAGCACAGCCAGGCAACAAACAATGCAGTAGTGAAAGTATGAATTCTTAGATTGTTATATCCCATTTTAAATATTTTATGTATAATGTTTGTGAGCAACAATTATTGCAATGACATGAACTCCCAAGAGGATGCTTCTCCGAATGCTACAATCTTAACCTCTTCAATTCCAGGGTCAATTGTTACCTATCATATGTATGAATCTTAAATAAAATGCATGCTTCTGAAGATAGAACTGATTCCAGCAAAAATTTGTTTTGATAATGTACTGCACAAGCTTAATTGAATAAAATAAAATTTCTTTTTGAAAATATAAAACAAGTGAATGTTGATATTTAAGTTTTGTCTTTGTATGTTTTCAGTTTATATATAATAGCAAGCTACTCATTTCTGAGTACACCTGAACTGATAGTTTCATTTGTGTTCCTCCAACATCCATAGACTCAACCTGTGATTTATGCCACAAGTGTGATGACCCTAGTTACAATCTCTGGAAGAGGGTGCATAATATGGTGTGATCAAACAAGCATTTGAACAAGCCCAGTACACACAAACCCTCACTCATGATGATTTGTGACTTTATGCTAACATGATAATCAACCACTTCAACTACATAAAGCAGAATTTTCCACATACAGTGCTGTTCAATAAAAGTGACTCACCTGATTTTTTTTACTTAAAACTTTTTCGCCTATTGTTTTTGGGGTCAAATTAATTTTTAATCTTACTAATATAAAGAGCCCTTCCCAACCACCTAGTAAAAAAGTTTACTCACCCTAAGGAATTCTATTGATAATTATAAGTTTGGATATAAATGAGATTTAGGGAAAAATTCTGTTCAAAAAAAGTGACTCACTTATTTCCTGCAACTAGTAATCAATAGAAACATAACCGAACAGCTTTAAATAAAGAATAATAGAGGTATAGTTTATTTATAATAGGTAACATAGTTCGAAATATCTAATAACCTATGGGTCCTCCTTTTTTTATGAATGACCTCTTCAACCCTTTTTGGCATTGACTTGATTAGGTTCTGGCAAATCTCATCTCCAAGCATTGAATTCCATTCGGATATGAAATTCACAATCAAATCCTCTTTGTTGCTCAACTGCTTTCTTGAGAGCCTGTACTTTATAAGGTTTCTATGGGGTTAAGGTCAGGAGATTAGGGCAGCCATGTCATAACACTCACCTGCTTCTCATCAAAGTATTCCTTCATCAATTTTGATTTGTGACAGGGAGGATTATCCTGCATAAAAATGAGCTTGGTGTGGTCGATTTGCACTCTTTCAGCAGAAGGGAGCAGACAAAACTCTAAAATTCTCTTGTACTGCTCTCTCCTGGGGGTCTTTTCAGTAGATTTTAAGAAACCAGTTCAATGAAAAGAAAAGCATCCCCAGTACATTATACTGAACGGATGCTTGACCGTACTTACTGCTAAATTCAAAGAGCTTTCAAAGCTTCTTTCTTTGGATTTTAGATCGCTTATCCTTTGAATTTAGCTCAACTTTCATTTCATCGAAGAAGAGAATATTTAGTAAAAAAAATCAGGTGAGTCACTTTTATCAAACAGCACTGTACAACAATAAAAACTAATTATAATTTACTGAATGCCAAGGCACATGTCAAAAACCAATTGTTTGTTGTTAAGCTTGACTTCAAAGAGATTTAGATAAAAAAAGAAACTTTCCCCTTCTCCACTAAGAAATATATTTAACTTATGCTGACAAACCAACTGTAAAAATTAATAAGAATTTGTTGTTATTTTGTTTGATTGAAATTAAAATTACCTAAATATTTTGAAAGGGGTACAGAATTTGATAATTGCAATTAAAATGAACATATTAAAACATTATTCCTTAATTGGGAATATTGGCTAGTCACAAGTCAATAATGTGAAGGACTGTTGTTACAGAATGGCAAATTCAAAAAACATCAAGTAACTCTCATGATTAAACCAGTCTCCTGGTATAAATCCTACTGAACATATCTGAGCTACATTGGGTCATTAAATAAGAAAAATATTAAAAAAATTGCAAGAGAAATTTGCTTTGTGATTTGAATGCAACCTGATTAAATATCCCACAAGATAGATCTGATAAATTCAATGCCTGAAAAAGTACAAACTTACAAATTTACTATCATTTTTTAATTGTTAAATAAATAGAGGAGTTCATTTTGTCATGTTTATGCAACTGAGTTAGCAACATCAAAGCTGATGCTTATCAAATAAAAACTTCTTATCTGAAAATAATAAAACAATGATACAAACTTTAGTTTGACACCATTCCTGAATACAATTCCAGCAGAAAAGATGGCCACAAGGTGTTGCAGTGGTGTTCTGTCGTGGTTCCAGACATAATGAACATTTGTCATGAGAAAGCTTCTCATGGAAACTGAAATTAAGGAAATAGATATTTATCCAATGTTATCTTTAAAAAAATAAAATGTTTAAAATAAAGTGAGGTTAATAATTATTACAAGCCTATTGATCTGAATATAGAAAATCTTAAAAACATTAAAAATCGCCATAAAATATGCTATAATATCCATATAGTAATGAAATGGTTTATTGTGATTACTCTGAGACTGGGTCTTTTAGATAACAATAAGCTATTAACCAATAATGTGTTATTTTAATACATTTATCTCTATAAAGAGGAAGCCACTTACTGTGATCACTTTGAGACAGGATCTTTTGGCTAATAATAACCTCTTATAATGGCGTGTTATTTTAATACATTTATCTCTATAAAGAAGAACCTGCTTTTATATATATATAAGATTTAAGATTTTAAAAAACAGAACCCCTTAAAGAATGGATTACCAAAAAACTTCAAAGTTGGGGAAAACAACTAATTGATATCTAAAGTTAAAATTAAGTAATCTTTTTAGATACATGTGCAGCCAAAATGTTCAGAATAGCATTGTTTTCGCCAGAAAAGTAGGTATGTTTATATCAAAGTTGTTTTATATTCTATAATTTTCACAGAAAATAAATACCATATTAATTGTTATTGTCTGAGATTTTGGTGTAATTTGAGAGGATAATACAAAAGTTATGGATGATTTAGTGATTTACTGCAAAACCCATGGTGGCCAAAATGATCAGAACGGTTGAAAAAATAACAAAATAATAAAAAATGACAGAGAATATTGGAAATATTTAATATTTAGTGTGAAGCCCTTTAGCATCACTCACACTTTGACATCTTCGACTGCATGAGGAAATTAAATTTTCAATTTCTTGCTGAGTGATCTTATTCCATTCTTCCTGAAGGGCATTGTATAATTGCTCGGTTGTTTTAGGATTTCTGGCTTTCAAACATTCTCCTAGAATATTCCACACATTTTCAAAAGGTTTGAGATCTGGGCTTTGAGCAAGCCAATCCATAACAATAACCTTTTCAGCCTTGAGGAAGTTCATGACCACCTTACCCTTGTGACATGGGGCATTGTCCTGCATGAATATGGGTGGTCACTTAGTTGAATTTCTCAGCACAGGCAAGACATGATCTTTTACAAGTTGTTTATAAACTCCTGCATTTATGGTTATATAGTGGTTTCACAGTGGATGCTTGTATTTGTACTAAATTGGTCCTAAAATAGGTTCGACATACAAAACGTTAGGAACTTGATATCATAGGCAATGACGCAGCAATCTAGTTGTGGTGGCTGATACTTTAATATCCGACTAACGGTCGTCCGACATCGACTGACTGACCAACTCACTGCCGACTGCTACTACTACTCCTACTTATTATAGGTGGGAGAGTCTATTAACTATAGAATAGGTGTGTTCTATTATAACATTTACCTTTCCATGTAATTGCACCAAAGGGCCCACACCATCTCCAGATATCATCCCCCAAACCATGACACTTCCTCCACTGAATGTAACACTAGTCTTAAGGCATTTAAGCAACAATTTTTCACCTACTTTTTGACAAACGTACCTTTTCCCATCTGAGCCAGATAACATAAACTTAAATTCATCACTGAAATGCACTGTTTGCCATTTTTCTTGAGACCACAACACATGTTTGGTTGCAAAGGCAAGACAACACTTTTTATTCTTGGAGCTGATCAGTGGCTTCACTGCAGGTGCTCTTGCTTGTAGGTCATGTTCAGCTAAACGACGAGACAGTTTTTCGAGATAAAGTTTTCTTCAGTACACTGCTCATTTCCTGAGAAACAGCAGCAGCAGTTTTAAATCTGTCCTTTTTAACCAACTTTACCATAGCACAATCTTCTCTTATGGTCGTTTTTCTTGGCCTACCTGTAGACTTTTTTGCTTTACATGAACCACAATCATTGTAGACCTTATAGCATGAACAACACTTTTTGACATGTTAACAATCTTTGCAATAGACTCAATACTTAAATTATCCTTTTTTCGAAGCTTAATAATCTGCTGACGAATTGGTAACGGAGTGAGTGGCATTATATTAAAGTACATTGCAGATGTTTAGTAATGTTTAGTAAACGAACCATCATGTAAACAAATTAAAAAAATTAGAGTTTGCCAGTTAAATATACTAAAACATGGAGTAAAAGCAACTGTTCTGATCATTTTGGCTGCCATGGGTTTTGCAGTAAATCACTAAATCATCCATAGCTTTTGTATTATCCTCTCAAATTACACCAAAATCTCAGACAATAACAATTAATATGGTATTTATTGTCTGTGAAAATTATAGAATATAAAACAACTTTGATAAAAACTTATACCTACTTTTCTGACAAAAACAATGCTGTTCTGAACATTTTGACCACAACTGGATATTTTAATCATTTCACTCCAAGCAAGGCAGTAATGCCACTAGTACAGAGAGGGTTACAGGGAATTAAAGTGAAAGAGAAGACTGCAAATAGGGAGGATTGAAGAAAGGAAAAAAGATGAACAGGGTTTAAGAAGACAGAAATGGCTACTGACATTGCATTTAAATTTTTGAAGATTGTAGTTATCAGGGAAGCAAGAAAATGGAAGGGAATTTCACAGTGCAAGAAAAGAAATGGTTAGAGTAAAAGTAGGAGTTGCATTTAGCTAATTCAACAGTAAAAGCATGAGACCTAGATGCCAATCTAGTAGCACACTTAAATTCTTGTAATCAGGGCACCAGGAAAAAAGCTTGTTAGAGCAGTTGCCATGAAAATATTTGTAGAAAAGACACTGGGAAGCCACATCATGTCAGTGAGAGTGACTGAAATCAAGATGCCTGATCAGGATCAATTTCAGATCTTTCTTTGAATTTTGTCAAGAATCTTGAGATGTACAGTGGGAGCACCAGACTAGATATGGCAACAGTATTCAATGCACACATGAATGGTAGATTCGTAAATGTGCAAGATGGATTCTGACAAGAAAGATTTTCTGGCATGACATAGTAACCTAACTTTAATTTCAGTAAATGCAACTATTAATTCAATATAGTCACTCCACTTCATGTCAGTGGAAAATGTGAGGCCAAGAAGGCATAGTATATTGCTCTCCAGGAGTCTAGTGGCAGACAGAATAGGTTCTCTGGGATGGTTAAATAAAAGCAGTTTTATTTTAGAGGAATTAAAATTTACAAGGCATTTCTTGCCCCAGTTAACCACTGATTGGAGATCATTTTCAAGAGCAGTTGCCAGGTTTACTTTGTCAGATCTGTTGGAGTTGCTACTGAGACAGTGTCATCTGCGTAAATACCTAGTTGAGAACTGATGACATCAGGAAGATCATTGATGAAGATCAGAAACAACATAGGACCCAGGACAGAGCCTTTGGTGATGCCTGTGTTCATATGAAAGGATCTGGATATGAGCCTAGTTGAGAACTGATGACATCAGGAAGATCATTGATGAATATCAGAAACAACATAGGACCCAGGACAGAGCCTTAGATGATGTCTGTGTTCACATGAAAGGATCTAGATATGAGCCTAGTTGAGAACTGATGACATCAGGAAGATCATTGATGAAGATCAGAAACAACATAGGACCCAAGGCAGAGCCTTAGGTGATGCCTGTGTTCATATGAAAGGATCTGGATATGAGCCTAGTTGAGAACTGATGACATCAGGAAGATCATTGATGAATATCAGAAACAACATAGGACCCAGGACAGAGCCTTAGGTGATGCCTGTGTTCATATGAAAGGATCTGGATATGAGCATAGTTGAGAACTGTGGACATCAGGAAGATCATTGATGAAGATCAGAAACAACATAGGACCCAGGACAGAGCCTTAGGTGATGTCTGTGTTCATATGAAAGGATCTAGATACGAGCCTAGTTGAGAACTGATGACATCAGGAAGATCATTGATGAAGATCAGAAACAACATAGGACCCAAGGCAGAGCCTTAGGTGATGGCTGTGTTCATATGAAAGGATCTGGATATGAGCCTGTTCAAAATGACCTTCATTTCACAATTTGATAAAAGTAAATCTTACATTCACCTTGAAAACCATCTCTTACATGCTAATGTAATAACATATTGTCTGAGTTGCACAGGAAAAGATTATAGTACTAAATATCAAAGTTTTACTTTATCGTTTTTACTCTCCTGATCTTGCTCATCTTTTCAGACCATTGCAACATTTTATTATGATGAGGTTGAAATTGACATAGAATGTTTATTTGCATTGAAACCTAAAGGCCAAGCTATCAAAAATTTGCTAAATAAATGGGATTATGTTATCAATAATGAGCCTAAATATCATCTTGATTAAATAAATCAATTAAGACTAAAGAAGTATGTGTTTCTTTTCTGTCTTCAAATGTGACAGGACTTTCTTTCCAAACTAATAATTCGTCTGATTTTAGTTTGGCCTAGCAAGATTGTAAAGTCTACAAAGCATAACTAGGGTTTTCAAATTGAGACCTTAAGAAATAATTTATGTCACACACACACATATATATATATATATATGAGAAAGAAAAATATATAAATTTTTTATATACCAGAACAAAGTTAGGAAGATCAATGACAAAGTGAAAAAAATTTTGTGGGACACATTTCATACTTTAGGAGTTTATTGAACAAAAGTGATGTTTATGTTGATATGACTACACATATGCTGAGATGGGACACTAAAATTTAAAATTTCAATTTAAAGAATTTAAAATTTTTAAATTAAAAAAATTAAAATTTCAACATCACCCTTCCTTTGTGTGCATATGTAGTCACATTAATATAAACATAATTTTAGTCTGGTGTAGTCCTAAGGATGAAAGGCATGACATTCAAAGTTTTTCCACTTTGTCATTGATTTTCCTAACAAAATTATATATATATATATATATATATATATATATATATATATATATATATATTTTTATATATATATATATATATATATATATATACACACACACAATGAAAATAACACTGACAACTCATTTTAACAGATATTTACCAAAATTACACAAAAATATCTTGATATACTAAAGAGTAAATTTATTCAATAAAATTGCCATTAGCTTCAACTATGGCCTCCAGACGACTTTGGAATCTCTTGCAACTCTTCTGGAGGGTCTCCTTATTAAAGTTGTTGAATGGTGCCATAATCCTTGCCTTCAGTTTATCTTTTGTGTTACCTGGAGTTTTGTTGGTCCCTCGCACAACTGTGCCTCACACATAATAATCAAGGGGATGGCTGTCTGGGTAGTTAGCTGGCCAGATGTAAGGGATGATGTGGTCACAGAAATTGCCTGAGCCATAATTGGGTTCTCCAGGTTGTGTGGCATGGTGCAGAATCCTGTTGTCAGATAGAGGGTTTTCCAACAGCCACCCTCTTGACCCAGGGGAGCACTAACTATTCAAGTCACTTGATGTAGGCCCCTGTGTTGAGTCTGAGGCTCTGTGGGAAGATGAATGGAGGCATAACACCATCTCTAATGATCACTCCAAACACCAGGCTGTTTACTGGATATATCATCCAATTCTTTCCAAATCCTCTGCACTGTCCTCAAACTGAAACACTCTGAAATGTTCATACTAGAGCTTCTGGCACAAATATCCAGCATTACAGCATGCCGTTTCCAAATTTCTAGTGGAGTGAATTGCATCATCATTCTCTTTTTCTCACCGATGGTTCCCAACGAACCCTACTATACTGTGCAGTCAACAAAATCAAAAACAAACAATGCACAAAATTAAAAATATAAAATGGCAACAATTTACCCATTGCCCTCTGTGTGTGTGTATATATATATATATATATATATATATATATATAAAATAAATGGCTTACTGTTTGGTTTGTATCTGCGTTACTGGCTCCTTAATTTCCTCCTGCCATGTCTGGATGAATCGATGCACACTGACCATTGACCCTCCAATCAGCTGAGCAGCAGCCAACCAACCCAGCACCCGGAAGATCGCAAGGGATCTTTGGGGTTTTGTAGAAAACTGTACCTAAAATCGAAATAAATAGAAATTAAATGAAAATAAGAAAAATGACAAAACAAAATTATTTTGGTTTTTTTTTTTACATTGACATCAATGTGGGTTATGCCCATTTTATTCTAATGCTTTTACAAAATTTTATTTAGCATTTCTTTTGACAAAGTACTTTTATTTATTTTTTTGTAGCAATAGAGAAACTGAAACTAATATTATTTCATATTTGATTGTGCCCAAGATGTTTGTTGAGTTTATTAAACAAAAATGAAAGGCTAATATTTTATTTTAGATATTAGATTTATTGGAAAATATATTTTGCATTTTGTCCCAGTATCTTTCACCATCTTTCAGTCAACTTCATAATGCCTTGCTCTTAGAACTCACTTTGGGTGTCATTTTTAATTTTTCCAGGAAATGTTTTAATTAGGACAATTCTTAAAGACCAGAAAAAAAATAGATCAATATCTGGTAAATGAGTAACAATTACTCAGCAATTTTTGTTTCATCACCAGAGTAACATGCTTTCTCATATTAACTTGGACTAAGAGCCACTCAAGGTAGAGGAACATAATACTTTCACATATTAACCTAGTGGAATATAAATGTCCTTTCTCTTAATTCTGGGTGTTTTTCACAGATTGTTGCCTTCAGTTGACTTAACTAGGAGCAGTTTGAGTCAATTATTTTTTTCTATTTTTAATATTGTTCACTCAATACAAGGCCCAAGAGCCACTCAAGCTAGAAAGCATACAAAGAAAGAGAAAGACATGCATATTATGAGGATATGTAGGATAGAAAATGGTTGACTCATGACTTGAAGAGGTTAAGATCGTAGTGATTGGAAAAGTCTCCTCTTGGGAATCCAAACCATAATGCAACAGCTGTTCATTTTAACAGTAAACTAAACTAAAATTCAACATACTTTTTCATAAATACCTTTTAGAAAGAAAAACACAAAATAATCATAAAAAATTAAATTTCATCATTATACTCGTTGTTATGAATAATACTATAATAAAACAAATATTGACTTTATGTAACAAATAATAGCACTTAAAATAAATTTTCATGTGTAAAAGCAGAATCAAGAAAAAGGTCATCGAGAAAAAAGATAAAAAATAAAAATTTAATAGAGAAGAATATTAAATTAACTTTGAAAAATGTTAAATTAAATTCCAAGTAACAAAACCAAGTTTTCTAAATTAGATTTTTTTAATAAATTTTGCATAAAAAATGTTTGTTTTTGCAATGAAAATAATATAGCAAGTTTGAAGTAAATACAATAAATAAATCTTATACTTATTTCAATTAAATAAACTAAAGATATTCTAAATGTAAAAAACAAACATTTCTTGAGTGAACTACCGCAAACATAAACCAAAGTTAAAGATCTTTGCTCACAGTAGAACAATGAGATTTGAGATAGGCCTGCATTTCTGTGCATGAATTAAATTATGACTTGACCTTAAGTAAAGAACGTCATGAACAAGTCATTACCTACAAGGCCATACAAATGCTTTTGAACTCTATTGAGGTTGAAAAGTGAGGATTGTCTGATGTGACTCTTGCAAAGATAGAGAATGGCAGGAGTCAAGTACTTTCTGAAGCAGTACAGGGAACCAATCATTTTTCCAGCATCTTTAGCAATGGTTCATATATATGAGTTCTACTTGAGGTTTGGTATGAGCTTGTGTCTAAAGAGACATTCCAGACAGGGAGCCTCATTGAGATTACAATCACTCATTATGACTGAAGAAAACGCAGAGTCTGCTCTGTGATGATGTTTCTAAATTGGTTTAGGTGGTATTGAACGTTATAAGCTGGTACCTCCTCCATTGATCTGTGTGAGCAAGGTCATATGAGAGATCAGCTGCCAGTCTCTGGTCATCTGGATTTTAGGTGGTGCTCCCATAAAACGTGATATCATCTGCATATATATTTACTAGTGATCTGAGATTTTTCTTAGGCTATAGTTTCTACTATGGACATTTATTCTTTTTATGGTGACTGTAGTGAAACAAAGTTCTCCATATCTCTTGGGCATGCCCGTTCTCTTTCTGGTCGAGCTCAAGTCAGCCTTGTGCAGAGTTGGAAGAACCAAAGGAAAGTTTCTATTTACTTTATCACTGGGAGATTTAAACATGGTTATGCGATGTCCATCTTCTTTTTCTTGGTTCAGAAGTTAGGGTAAGTCAGTATAAGCATGGTCACACTCAAGTCAGTCTTGTGCTGAGTTGGAACAATTAAAGAGAATGCTTGACTTCATAGGCTGAGGTTTTGGAAGAAACATGCGAATACCATGCATTGGGAAGAGTTCAGTCATCAGTGGACTGGGGAAACTAATATCACCCAGTGGGAATGTAATTACTATGTGGTTCACATCTTGGATCAAAGAAGAGAAAGAGAGTGAGGCAGGAAATGCTTGCCATTTTATAGGCTTCAACAATGCCATCAAACGACATTAGGCAAAACCAAATAGGGTAATCATATTTCTAGTTCTTTTACTCTTAGCATCATGGGAAAATGTATTTTTTTTTATTACTCATTATTATTGTTTTATTTCATTTTCCCCCCGAGGCAAATCATTAATATACAGCAGTAAAGGAACTTATAATAGAGAAATCACTTGCAATGCTATCCATATACATGGCATCACTTTTTCTATATGAAGATGGTCCTTTGTATCATTAATAGTGTTTCTGTAAAAAGGTTTTGTGCAAACAAAGCCTGTAATAATGGAAGAAATATTGTGCAGATAAAATCAAATTAGAGTAAAATTTAGTTACAAGCTGAATCCCTTTTAGTATTTAAGAACCATAAATAAGCCTGACACAAGGTTATACATATTGAGCACTTAATGCAAACTAAAGTCATTATAGTCATAATGATCTCTAAGACCCAATTGATAACCATGATAAATATGTTTTCTTTAAATGTGGATTTGCATTAGATTTATTATTTTCCAAATTATTCTTCTAAGTATTCAATACAATTAAATATAAAGGTTGTACGTTTTGATAGTTAAAGAAAAAATAGATTTTTCCTTACATAATGTGTGTTAGTAACTCTTTTGGCAACGTGATAGAAAACTCCTTTAAGGTAGAAAGCAGCAAGATGCAGTCTGTGGGCAAACATAAGACACTGCTTGATGACAGGGATGATTTTGAGAATGAAATGCTTTGACTGTGGTGACAAGAAATCAAGGTTGGAACCTGGAGTAGTTAGCTGACGGTGGCATATATCCAGGATTCTTTGTAGAAGATAAGGACTTGACACATGTAGAATTATCATCAAAAGTCTTTTCTGAAAGAAAACGAGGGAAAAATAAATGTTACGATATCATATAAATCTTTTAAATCATTTTTACCTAACAATCATCAAAGATTATTGAAAGAGGTATATTGCCAAATTTAGAATTTATTGCTACTCTTGAGGAGTAAAAGATGTTTCCAAGATGTTGAAACCTAAACAAGTCCACCAAGATTTTCATATATATATATATATATATATATATATATATATATATATATATATTAGACTACACATGACCAATTTGGTCACTGACAGTTCAGGTTATAAAACATTGAAGTTGATTTCAATATTCCATTGAAATGAAATTCTATTTTATTATGGTTCATTGAAATATTTCAATTCATTTGTGTCATCATTGGTCTGGTTTACAAGTTTAATGTTTTGCTGATTGTTTACAGCATTTAATAGGAATAGAACTTCTGAGATAAACTTTTAATTTTTTAAATATGCCAAAAAATATTTTTTTAAATATTTAAAATATTGTTTGTTTAAAGAAAACTGAAACATAAATAATTACTTTACAAACAATTGGACAAAACAGCAAAGCAGAATTTCTTTGTGTATATCTTTAACTTAAAAATGTTTAATTAAAAAAATTGTCTGTTTGACGTAAGTTAAAATAAAAATACTTACTATATAAATATCTCATAAATTATTATGCACAGGACAGATGCACCACACAAGCATGCATGGAATCACAGACTCTTAGTATTATATGCATATGTATGTATGCAATTTAAATAAAACTAGATACAATGTATCATAAAATTTATATTGCATTTTATTCCTAACATGCAGATGCATCTTAAAATTTATATTGCATTCTATTATAAACTGCTACTGGATAACTATTGTTGGTCACAGTATATATTATAGCATTAGTGACCAGGGTTATAAACTAGTCTATGACTACCAATTCATAACTCCCCTACTTCTTTGACCCACAGTTGCTTGGGGCTTATCACTTCTGTTGTGTCTGGATTGTTGGGTCGCTACTTCTTCATTACAGCTGATAGTCAATTCAGCAATCTTCCCTCAGTTTTTCCCAGTCAACGTTGATACATCTTTTCCAGAACCTAGAAAAGACATATCTGACAAAGTCTTCCAGATCTCTGGAACAAGATGAAAATGGCTGTACTAGTCAGATTACAGCAGTATTATAACTTCTACCAAGGAATAAGTCAATGCTCTTCCTATAAGCAATAACAAATTGGCTTAATTTGATGTCAATAATATTCACCATACTTCATTCCGACTGGTCAATTCTGACCATGTGATTCATTGGAGATGGTCTTTCTTGCACTTGAGAACTTCCAATTTTAGCACCCACACTTTTGGTGATTCCCGAATTTCCTGCACATGTGCATTTACTGTGTCTTGTGGTTGTGATGCCAGCAACATCATCAGCCTTGAAATTTTTCACCTCTTGAATATGTCAGCTGTTAGTTAACACATCTATTGTTTCAAATAATGGTTACTGCTTTCTGAATTATCTAGAGGGAATACACTTTTCTAGGCATGGAAATTGATATTTTCATCTTAATCCTTTTCAAATCATTTAGCATAGATTTAGTGTCTTCCAAAATCTGCAATATTCTAAGGTCTGCAATTTTCTCAGGTTTCATATTATTCACTATACCTCACATGCAAAAGACATCATAAGATTTATACTGTATTCTATTTTTAATGTGCCCATGCATAAAATTTATATTGCATGCAATTCTTAGTGTGCAAAGACACATCATAAAAATTATTCAGCTACAGGTTCTGCTAGTAATAAAGAATACTGATAAACATAATGTATAAGCAATGAAGGGAAATGCTTAAAAATTTCCCTAACTTCCTGCACATCTAATCTATAAATCAAATAAATGTTGGTTTTGTCATAATGAAGATTGAACAGTTGCAGAAAAAGACATTCATGACAGAAACAAAATACATATACAGCCACAGGTCTTGCTTGAACTGGAAGAAAATATGTGAGGGGGTGTTGAAAATTTCTCAGCCCAACCTACTCTCCTAGATCAGTATTTCAATGACCAAGTAACAGAATTTATTTTTTTTTAATTAGGACTAAAATACCTGAGGAATGATGTGCAGAATGTGTGGAATAGCATGTACAATTACATTACTATAGCTAATTTGTCTTGGTTGGACTGAGAATTTTTCAGCAACTCCTTGTATACATGCATACAAGAACACACACACACATATATATATATATATATATATATATATATATATATATATATATATAAACTGCTGATACCCCTGAAGAGTGGACAAATAGATCCATCTATGAAACTCTGGAGTGAGGATGTTGAAAGTAACATCAATCAGTTAAGTGACAGATTTTAATCCTATATATATATATATATATATATATATATATATATATATATATATATTTAAAAAAATGAGTTGAATAACTTATATTAGGTTGGTGCAAAAATAATGTCGTTTTTTGACGTTCAACTTCAAAAGAAAAACGACATTATTTTTGCACCAACCTAATAGAATGCTTTATTATACAATTAAAAGGCCTGCTAAAAATAATTTACTATGCATATTTATAAAACAAAGTAAAGGATCTGTTTTTACATGTAGATATTAACAAAACTTATTTATCACTTAAGACACACAAATATCTCTAATTACTTAACCTTTTTAGCTGGGACCTCCCATGCCATGTACATAAAGATTAATCATCATCATTCCCTTTTTATTCTATTAGTAAAAGTAAATTCCACTCAGACAGCTTCATACCAAGAGCAGCTGCTTAGTGGAACAGAATCCCAGCAGGATATTTTCCCGATCACTACAAGCTTGACCTCTTCAAGTCTAGGTTTAACTGTTATCTTTCTTACTAATGAACTGCAATTATTGCCTTTTCTTACTCTGATGCAACAGCACATAGTAAACCTCTACCTTCAGTGGCTCTTGAGCCTTATTTTGAGTGAACATTAGCATAAAAAAGATAATAAATAAATAAAATAATGAAATCCTAAATATTTCTTTCTTTTTCAATTTTCTTTTGTGCATTTACAGTTACTTACCAATGACGGCTGCTGTTGCCTTAATGTAGGATTGACTTGAATGATATTCACATATTCTTCTCCAAGAGTTTGAAAACCTTTAAAAAAAATAATAAAAAAATTAGAATTAAAGGATTTATAAATGAAACATTTTTTTGAAATAATGACCTTGAAATAATGATGATATCTGATCTAAATCATTTAACAGCATTAATAGTCACTTCAAATTGTAGACTATATATACATGTATGGTGATTGAATGACGAAGTGGAAAAATATTGTATGACACATTTCATCCTCTAGAAGGAATTTGATATAACGGAATATGCGTACACCTGTGTTCCCCCCTCACTGGAATATGATTGGCTGGTGTCCGTCATAAATACCGATGGACATGTAGGTACGACAGAGTCAAAAGAGCCTTAGTCTGAGAGCTAAGTCTATAATGATGCTCACTGGACTACGCCATTGATCTACACTTCTTACCTGTGACTATGATGCATACCAGTCGATTACTGCTACCATATTATACTTGGTTATAGTAGCCAAAACTCTTAGCTACTTCGTTCAAATATATCCCTTTCCAGGACATATCAGAATTTATTGATGAAGTCTAACAGTTTCTTTTTTTAAGCATTTCACCCCAAGCAAGGCGAGAGTGCCACTGGTTTGCAGGGGATTACATAGAGTGAAGGTGAGAGAAAAAAAACTGTGCATGGAGGAATGAAAAAAGGATAAAAGATGAACGGGGTTCAAGACATCAAAAGATGGCTACTGATGTTGCATCTAAATTTTTAAAGATTGTAGTTATCAGGGAAGCAAGTAAATGGAAGGGAATTCCACAGGCAGGAAGTGCGAGAAAAGAAGGTGTTGGAGTATTTCAAAGGTAAAAGGATGGGACCTAGATGCTGGCCCAGTGGCACGCTTAAATTTATGTAGTCAGGGCACCAGGGAAAAACCTCAACAAAACAATTGCCATGAAAATATTTGTAGAAAAGACAGAGGGAAGCCACATCTTATCTGTGAGAAAGTGACTGGAGTCAAGATACCAAGTCAAGATCAATTACATTGCAGATCCTTATGCGGGTGTGTGTGTGTGCATAGATATATTAATATAATAACTTATTGATATGCATAATATTATGTAATTTAATGCATGCCTATTGGGCCTCAAACTCAACTCAGACCTCAAGTCAAACTCATACATACAATCCATCACTAAAGATGTGGGAAAAATGGTTGGTTCCCTTTACCACTTAAGTAAATACCAGACTCCATCTGCTAGCCTCTATTTTCACAAGAGCCAAATAAGATTGAAAATGGAGTACTCCTCCCATATATGGGCTACATTGTAGCAAATTACTATATTCCCAAAAAAGATAAGATTGAATGGAAGGATAAACTGTCAACAAACTTTATTCAATGGAAATCAGTTTGTGTGATGAGTGGGGATGCTGGATGCGTAATGATAAGATGTCAGCCTTGGAGATCTATCCAGCTCACCTTGTTGTCATGGCTGAACATTGTATCCAAAAAGCCCAGTGTCTTAAAACAGGGGAAGTAACAAAAAACTTTTTTTTCATCTCTCCTAAGAGAGATAATTTTGCTTAAAGATCTTCATTAGGCCAACTGTGCCCTAATACAAATCACTCTCATTCCTTCTAGATTCTATCATTGAGAAATAAGTGTTCCATCTGAGCAGCTTCTTCCCAAAAACTACTGCTCTGTTGAACCAACTCCCAAGAAGATGTTTCCTAATCACTACAATCTTAAACTGCTCAGTTCTAGGGTTAACCATTATCTTCCCCACCAATCTGCATAAAATGTGCCTCTTACTCTGTAACCCTCTACTTTGAGTAGCTTGTACAGGGTGGAACTCACTGTAAGAAAAAAAATGTCAGGTGAGTTGAATTTTTTAAATCAGAGTTCTCAATGGATAACTACAGCAATAATTATTATTATCAATAAATAACATATTCACAATATTTATAAGTACTATGAACATTTTATCTATTGATAATAACACACATACATACACACACACATACATATAAGAAAAAGAATAAACAAAATAAGTAAAATAATTAATACAAACCAATAAATAATTAAACAAATTAAGTCAATAATAAACAAATAATTAACAACCCTTGAACACATAGATAAACACAAAGAAACATAATAACAACTAAGAATTAAAATAGATTAAAATAATAAATAAAAAAAATAAGTCAACAAACAACACTATAAATAGCCAAAAATCTGCATTAGGATCAACAATTATTCCCACTCAATAGCCCCTAGAATAATTTGAAACATAACTGTTACCACCCACCAAAATAACCATTAGAATAATACAATAGACAACCCACAATGCATCACTGACCTGTATAAGATTTTAAAATTTTTTCTATGGTTTAAATTTCTGGTACATGTAATGAAAAAAAGAGGGCTTGGGGAATTTGATACTCACAAAACTTATTGAAAGCAAAAGTAACCAAAGGAAGCAGTGAGTAATATATCTAATGGGCATATGTAAATGGATGGCAGAACAGGATTGGGAGGTATAGTAAAGAGATTTAGAGCTATGAATGATAGGAAGCTGTGGAGAGCCATGATCACTTATGTCCTGAAAGGACATTGGCATATAAAAGAATGTACAAAATAAATCTTTACTTTTGTGCTATCTTTCATTCACTCGAAGGCCCAAGAGCAACATATGGTAGAGGGTTGCTAAACAAAGTTGTTGCTGAGGCATTAAGATAGCAGAAATTATCTTTGAGTTAAAAATATCATGCCTGTTCAGACAGCCCAGACATCAAGATAAACTCACTCAGCTGAAAGGTATAAAGGACCCATTGGGAAAAGTTGGGGAACAAAGGTTGCTCAGGGATGAAAACTGACATCCTCTACCCACAATTGGTTGGTGCGTTTGAATAAAATATCAATTTCATTGAAATCAATAAGATGCCATTCTTTTTTTTCTTTCCAAGTTCAACCAAAAAATACTTTACCCGCAACAGTAGTCAGTAGGAAGTATCCAAGGTCTGCAAAGAGAGTAAGTTCTTTTCGCCACTGAACTGTTGATTTTATACCTGCACAAAAAAAAGAAGAAATCTTTGATAAAGTTAAGCAGAATTGTTCATATTAATCAGTCACTACCATATTTCCTACCAGATAATGCACATCTTTTCCTCTTCCTTGAAGAAAAAAAAAAAAAAAAAAATTTAACCACAGTGTATTAAAGGAAGAAGGTCACAGTTGGAAATTGACCACTAGTACTGATGATTAGTCTCCAAGTATCTGTTTACCAAAATAGAGCCTACACAGTTTCAAAATAAATATATACAGTGTAAACTGAAAATATGGTAAATTTACAACTATAGGAATCAGCATGCATAAATTCATATTCATACATACAGCATGCATAAATTCATATTCATTCATATTCATACACACACATTATATATATATATATATATATATATTATATATATATATTAAAAAGAAGAGAAGAGAGGTGCCGTAAACATTTTTGGTTGTAATGTGGATTTATTTAGAAAAAAATATTATGCTTTGTTTTACATAATGTTACACTACACGTGTTTCTGGTCTCATGACCGTCTTCAGGTAAAAGCGGAGATTTCCACATATTTTTAAAAATAATTCATTTTTTCTTTTGTTTTTCAATGTTAAATATTCTCGATATGAGAAATTAAGGGAATTCAAGAAAGAAATTCGGATTACAAACACAGAAAATGTCTCAATCAATGTCTTATCAAAGGTTCATAATTTGAATCTCATTTGTATTTTTTAAAATTTAATTTGTTGTTAAGCTAGAGTTTTGTTACTCAAAAAGCCCCAGCTCAAAAAAAAACAAAATATAGTATCATCTAATTTTATAAATATAATCTTTCTAGAACGTCTTCAATTGAGGAATTAGATTTATGCATTGACAATATACTGAGTGCACTTGAAATCAAATCAGCCATCTTGTAGAATAAATATGACTATTTACATCATTTACACTTGGACTATTGTCCTCCTCTTTGTTGCTTTTATCAAAATGTTTTGGCCATTGTGCTCTCCTGCCTTCTTGTCACTCTATATAACCAGGAATTTTGAACTAAACCCTTTATTTAATTTACAGAGATAGATTATTCTCACTTCACTGTGCATGTCTAGGGATCTCATCTTATTCTTTATTTAGTACATAATCTACCTTTTAATGAAGTTAACCCTGTAGAGCAAATAAAGGTTTCAGTTTGAAATTCATAAGATGCCTATTTCATGAGGATATTTTTAAAACTACTGGTTAATGTAACTCTTCCTGACCCACTTGATGCACAGTCTAAGTCATTAGTAATAGCCTTCTATATATCGTACAAGCTTATTAGAACCAATGATATATTCTTTTTAAAAAGAAAATGCATTATTATAGGCTAAAGAAGTACAGAATTTTATTATTTCTCTGGTTTAGGACAAATATTTTTTAACAAATATTCACAAAAAATAATGTATTTATGTAAAAAAAAAAACTTTCAAAATACTTCAGTTTTTTTTTTTTTAAATTTAATATTGGTTTTGACTGATATAGCTAATATTAAATTTAAATTTAATATTGGTTTTGACTGATATTAGCTAATATTAAATTTAAATTTAATATTGGTTTTGACTGATATTAGCTAATAGACTCCATGTTTGCATTGTACTGTATATACTTGATTATAGTGTGAGTTTTTATGATCATTTTTTTTAACGCAAAAAAAGGGGGTCACACTATAGACAGGTAATTTTTTTGAAGAGGTTAAAAATCCATTTATTTTCAGTAATTGGCTGCACTATACACAGGTAAATTTTTCTGGAGAGGTTAAAATTCATGCAAAACAATTTGGGGATCACACTATGTATAGTATGAACTCTGAGTTTTTTTTTATAAGTTGGCTTATACACAGTATACAGTAAATATAAAGATGAATTGAAAAATAGATGTAAAATACCAAAAGTTCCTTGGAAAACATCTGTGACAACGGAACGAAGGTGAGTCAGATAAAATTCATCTTTTTGATGTGCTCGCAGGATCTCAGCCTGGCCTGCAGCACGGAACATGTTTTATCTCCACTAAAAAGATAGAAAAAAAAATTTTGAAATCTCATTAAATAATAAACAGAATGTTAACTAAATAGAGATAATAATAATAATAATAATAATAATCAATATTTTTCAAAGCATCAATAACCTTCAATCCTTGGCAATATTTATTGTTTTAAAAAGCAATGATTAGAACTGTAATAAAACCTAAACATATGATGAAAATGAATTTATACATTTTTTGTTTGTTTTTGAGAATTTACAACAAAAATATTAAACACTATTAGAGTGTTTATTTACAAGAATAATTTTATATTTACAATATTATAAAAATTTATACAATTGTATTAAAACTAATGCAATGCAATATTTATCATTTACCAATTTATAAAGAAATAAATATCAAAACAATTTTTCATTCATAAATCCACAAATATTTGTACCAACTATAAAGTAACCCTTATTTACTATTTTATAAAGTTCAAATCAATTGGCAATTAGCAAATGTTTTGCTATCTATTCCAATAAACAATATAATAAATAGTGCTTATTATTTTTGCTGTCAATTCTCAGGAGCAAAGAAAATGTATAAATTCACTTTTATATTTGTAAGTTTTGTTACAATTCTAATCATCCTTTCTAAAGCAATAAGCATGGAATAAAGGTAGTTAAAATAATACTAATGACAATGGAAAAAAACATCCTTTTGACATTGTTTTATTGCAAGCATGAAGGTCCAAATTTGCTGGTTCGCCTATTGTCTGGTTCACACTCCTCCCTAGTCTTTTGAACAGGAGTAAAGGTTTCCTGTCTAGAATTGGGTTTATAGTTCCTTCTAAAGTCTTTTTCATCTTCTTTCACTCTCAGAAGCCTCTTGAATCTTAGTGGTATTATTATCTTGCTTAGGGTAAATCAATTAAAAAAAAAAAAAGAAAAAAATCTGTCATATTTCCATACATCTATACAGAATATGTTCAGCAGAAATTGGTTCTTTCATTCTCACAATTATTGATGATTCTTGCATTTACTATCTGAGAAATATATTGGAAAACAAATTTTTATGCAGCAATTCCTGCCCCCCATTTTGAAATGAAAAATATATTTCATGAAAAAGAGCAAAACTTGACTTTTGGCACTGATGTATCCCCAAAAGAATGCTCCTTCAAATGTTTCAACAGAATCTATGAACTTCCTCTTTACAATATTTATGTTTTATTAATAAAAAATTTTTCCTTTCAATTCTGCAAAGAGAAAAGTTATCTCCATTTGACCCATTAATGTTAATGCAACACAAAATACACAAATTGTTAACTATACTGACTCTTGTGGTCCTACCAAGGACTCACCATCCTTGGATAACAAATTTCTGAAAATATTAGACACTCACTTCTCAGCTTAGGCAGTGGGCTTGTCTCCCTTCCTGCCAAAGTGGATTTGAACTTTAGAGATTATTTAAGTTTACTGAAATTTCTCCTGAGATGAATTTTTCTATTGGTCACATACTGTCACACAGTTTATTGATCAAAATCCTGTTTTATCACAAATGGTGATCATATTGTGTTTCATTTTTTAAACAATTAAAATAAGATTTATGTAGAGTGTGGTTATGGGTTTTTGTAAGCCTTTTTAAAACTAAAAAAAATATTTTTCATGTGATTTAAAATTTAAATTCAAGATGTTTACAAAATGTTAATTTTGCTATTGTTAACAAGTTTTGAAACCAGTATTAAAAGTTATTCCATATTTTTTTTTTTATTAGAAAAGGATTTTGCAGCACAATAACTAATAAACTTTACTTCCATTTTTCATCTTAATTTACATGGGTTCAACAAAATAAAATAATCCAAATTGGTTGGCTTACTGTCATTTCTAAGACTCAAACTAGCACAGATTTCAATTTTTATTATAGGTTTATAAACACTTTTCATCACAGATCACACCCTTCAGGCCTGACACAAACACACAAAACCCTGAACTAAACAGAACCCATGAGACGGGGAATTTGATAAGCTTATAAATAGGTTTAAAAAATTTTTAGTCAACAACACATATTTTACTTGCAAATTTAAAAAAAAAAATAATGAATTTACACCCAAGCAAGGCAATAATTAAGACACATAGAGCTACTGGGAATGAAAGAGAATTAAAATACTTGAGAAAGAACTGGAAATCTAATCTTAAACAGGGAACAAGGGATAAACCTCTACTCCTGTTCAAAAGACTGGGGAGGGGTGTGAACCGGACGATAGGCAAATCTATTTACTCCTATTGATTTATCATTAATAACTAAAAATGATTTTTTAAAAATCTCAATCAAAAAGAGTATCTTAGGTAATTTCGCTTAAATTATTTTTTTAATCTCCTTTTGTACCTAAACTATCAAATGAACTTGATAAATTAAGTTTAGTACTATTTAAACTGGTCCAATAGTCAAAAATAGGGAATCATTTTGAGGGGAAATAACTTTTGTTGATTAATATTCTTTAGAGTAGATCTTGTCAGAATAAAAAATATTGATTTTTTTTTTTTGATTTAGAAGGGGGTCCTGTTTATAATATCTTTTACAGAGTTATCTGCACTTAAGTTTTATTTACAAATGCTGTATGTCATTTTTATATCTGCGTACGAAAACGAAATTTTTACGTAGTTCCATTATTAGAGATTAAAAAAAAAATTATGGATGGCCTTTGCTCGCTAATATTTTCATCTGGATAAGTTACTCAGTTACTGGATGAAACTACTTTACAAATAGCGCAAAGAAATTTTAAAAACTATAAAAAAAAAAAAAAAATAGAAAGAATTTAATTTTGTTATTTATATTTTTTTACTTTTTTTTTTTTTAATTACATTGCTAAAAAACGCTTTTAAAACGATAATTTCAAATTTCAATTTTCAACTATGGTCGTAGAAAAAAAAACAAGAAAAATATAATGCTATCTATCGCTATCGCTAACCTACTTCCATGTGTAACAAAACAACTGTAACCGAAAACGACATTTAAGTCAGAAGAAAGAAAAGAATAGTTGTAAGTCTGACCATATGATCTCCATAACGTTTTGGAGAAACGGAATGAATAGTATAGTTTTTAAATTAAAAATATTGTTTTCTTATCAGTCTTTTCGTTTAAAATCGAAATCGAAAATAAAGAAAACAAAAATTAAACATTGATTTTTTAACTCTAAAAAACAAACGTTCTGAAAAAAAAAAAAAAAAAAAAGAATAGTAATTATTTAAATCAACTGTTAGCATATCATACGATTTAGGATTACGAGACATGGCACATTTACAGATTGGATTTTTATGTAATCAGAATATTATGTCCTAGCTGTGTCGTAACGCCAAGCTTTGTGAGAACAGACTGCCTGTTGTTGGGCACTTGAAAAATGTTTTTTCAGATTTTAAAAAATGATTAATTAATGAATAATGAAAAAGAAAACGAATTTGAATTTGAGCAATGCCAAGTATTCTAATTACACATAATTAATGCGAGTAAAACTTAAAAGTCAATCAACATACCTAAAAAAATTGCGCAATAATATCTTCGCATACCCGGCCGGGGTAATTTAATTTTTTCTTTCTTTCTTTATATTTTTATTTACTATATTTTTTTGTCGATATTTTTTGCGCAATATTTTAGCTGCAAGAGCGCGACGTTTAAAATTAAACACTTAATTTTTACATTTTGTTTTTCTTTTTTTATTCTTTTCCCAAGTTTTAACTTTTATTTCATTTTTTTGTTGCAGCTACTTTATTCGATTTTAAATTTAAGAAATCAGATTTATTGAAATCATAAAAAACAAAATATGGAGATTTAACAACTTAAATTGTTACTAATGAATAAATAATAATAAAAGCAAACCTTTGCGTAAAGAAAGATGGTTAGGTACGTAAAAACAAAGCTGTGTCGCAACAATACATGAGGAAATCGGGAAAAAAACAAAGTGACATTAATACAAGTTACACCGCCGGCGACATGTAAATTATAGATTCTCATGAAAAAAAAATTGCTCTTTTCACGGAACATTTTTATTTTTTTTATAGAATTTTAAATTTATAAATTATATATATATTTATCGATTAGTTTCTTATTTCTCTCATTTGTAAGCTTTCAAGCTTCCTTGTAATTTCCGTCTAAAAAATACAAAAAACCTTTTGTAAAAAAACATGTTGCTTTGATTTAAAAAACTAAAAGCAACACGTACATATTCACCATTAAAAAATTTGGTGCCGTGTGTGCGCGCGTGCGTGTCCAACTGATCAGTTTCTGCTTTGTGAATCCTTTTAACGTAAGCAGAAAAGCAAAGCAAAGTAAACGGAAGGAGGGATGCCATATAACAATTATTTATTAGGCGGAAAATTGACGCTGTAAATTCCCCTTACTAAATAAAATACCGGTCGAGGAATTTGACACGAGAACTAACGCTCCGCCGAATAGAATAAAGTGTGAGCTTCACATACGTTTCCAAAATTTTACATGTGATTTATGACTGGTGCTTGCCGTTCTCACAACGAACTAATTGCTCTGACAGACACTTGTGCGGATCTATTACGCACGAACATTCATACATACAAAAATACAAATCACATACAATGCCAAGCATTTATTGGTTTAATAAACCACCACTACATTACTACAGGCAATTTACAAATCGCAGTAATGCGACAATTTTATAATCGCTCTATTTTTAAGTAGTCAATTTTGTGCACTTTTTTGAAAAGCGGATCACAGAAGCTTTCTTAAGTCTCCCCAATGCACGCTCGCTGATTGGTCGATGCCAACCAATCAGATCATTTGCACGTGAATTCTTCCCGTGCAACGATTTGAAGCCTATAGTCGCTTATTTAAGCCAAGATTTTTCTCATCCCAAATAGGGAGAAAAGGGTCGTGAGTTAGCTAGGTATAAGATAGTTAGTGACGACCAGCCTCGCCCCTCCCTTTTTCGGCCGTGTTCCACAATTGTATATTTTACAATAAATATCGTGAGAATTCAACTGCCAAACGAATCCACGATTGTTGAAACCATGCGCCAATTTTCTCACTCACACACACACACACACATGCTGAATATACCTTGTACACATTCACATAAACTCTTCTTACACAGTAATATCTCTCGAGAACAATCATTACAAGAGACTCTCATGAACATTCTTCCCGTGAACTTTGGAACACTAAAATAACAGATAAAGAGAGACAACTCTTGGTTAATTCAACCTTTTCTTACTTAAATGCATGCTTTCCTTCACATCGTTGTTTGATATTTTACATCTTGTTAAATACATATTTTATGTGTAACAATGTCTTTTGGTTATCCTTTTTTGTGTGAGACTTGTTTGCTAATCTAAAAGTTAAATTAATGTGGTGAAGTCCGCCACGCACTCATCCTTTTTTTTTTTACCCCAGAGCCAGTGCTCGGCTCAAGGAACAATTGTTATTGTTTGTTCTATAAATCCATGTTTGTGTTTATTCATGTTTCTTAAGTGAGAGACGTTGCTACCTTCGAACCAACGAAACGAATCGTAGCTATCACACTCTCTCCCCATACACGACATTGTCAGAAAATAAGAGCGTTAATTTTCCAACATTTTCTCAACTAGCATCTTCGTAAGTACAATTCAATAAAATATTAGAAAGTTTAAAATATTTGAAACTATTAGGTTGGTGCAAAAATAACGTCGGTTTTTGACGTATTTTTTTAACGTCAAAAACCGACATTATTTTTGCACCAACCCAATAGCTTAAAAGCCGCACTCCGTGCGGACTTTTAAGCTATCTCTTGTGGAGGTCTAATTGAACCTCCGTCCCAACACTAAAGGTACCTCTGGTCCAACCTAGAAACAGAAATAATTTTGAAGAAATAACTTTGAATTCCTCAATTCACACCATAGAACTTCAAAATCTCACTTTAACTCTGATTCGAGCTATAAGTCCGATTCCAGCCAAAAGAGCGATTTTGGGTCGAAATTATTAGGTTGTGATGCAAAAATAATGTCGTTTTCTCACATAGTAACATATGTGAGAAAACGACATTATTTTTGCACCAACCTAATACAATTCAGGCCGAAAATTGAATTCTTCAAATCGCAAACTCTGCGAAACTTTAATATTTCACGCTACCAAACCTCTCATTTTAATTATGTTTCCTTGGCATTTTGAAGAAATAAAACTGATTTCCTCAATTCATAAAGTTTTGGAGATAATTTAAACTGAATTTAAATAATCTTTTTTAAATTCATAAAGTTTGTGTGTTACTTTAAACTCAATATAAATTTTTAAAAAACATTTAAAATCACTAATTTTTTCAGTTTTTTTTTAATTTGAATTTTTAACTGTTTCCTCTTCATCCGGACACAAATCCCAATGCTGAATGTTCAAGCACCAGATGAAGGGCAGATTTTCAATCCCGGAATTTTCCTGATCCCAAAAAAAGTATAATATGTCTATGTAGAGCAAGTGTAGCCCGAGCTAGAGATGTTTCAAACACACAGGCGAATAGACATAATATACCATTTATTTATTTAAGATTTTAAAGATTACTGGGTAATTTTAAAAATATCTAAAAAAAGGAGCTTACGTTGTATTCTTCATATAGCCTTTATAATTTGAGGTGTACAACGGAGACTTTGTTCAAGTGCTATATCGTAATTTGTACAGTTTGTATATTGTGGAAAATGTTTTTGTCATTGTAATAAATATTTGTTTCTCTGCAAATTTCACACTAGAGTAAATTTTGTGCTTTTTAATTAGCGCCATTCAAAATCCTCGATGTTGTCCTAGGATCACCTAATACAACTATTTTGGGATCGTCATTAACCATCAAGCTTAAGTAGTGGGAATGTAAAACATTATTACGAGCTTTTAGTCTTACGATCCCGTCTTCGCGGTTGATCCACCTTGGAAGTCGTATCACTACTCTGCTTCGGCCCTGTTTAGGGACTTCGCCTTCGTCAAGTGCTACACTTCGGCGCGATCCCGTCTTCGCGGGTGATCCCCGCTGGAAGTCGTATCACTACTCTACTTCGGCCCTGTTTAGGGACTTCGCCTTCGTCAAGTGCTACACTTCGGCGCGACCCCGTCTCCGCGGTTGATCCGCCCTGGAAGTCGTATCACTACTACTCTGACTCGGCCCTGTTTAGGGATTTCGCCTTCGTCAAGTGCTACACTTCGGCGCGACCCCGTCTCCGCGGTTGATCCGCCCTGGAAGTCGTATCACTACTACTCTGACTCGGCCCTGTTTAGGGACTTCGCCTTCGTCAAGTGCTACACTTCGGCGCGACCCCGTCTCCGCGGTTGATCCGCCCTGGAAGTCGTATCACTACTACTCTGACTCGGCCCTGTTTAGGGACTTCGCCTTCGTCAAGTGCTACACTTCGGCGCGACCCCGTCTCCGCGGTTGATCCGCCCTGGAAGTCGTATCACTACTACTCTGACTCGGCCCTGTTTAGGGACTTCGCCTTCGTCAAGTGCTACACTTCGGCGCGACCCCGTCTCCGCGGTTGATCCGCCCTGGAAGTCGTATCACTACTACTCTGACTCGGCCCTGTTTAGGGACTTCGCCTTCGTCAAGTGCTACACTTCGGCGCGACCCCGTCTCCGCGGTTGATCCGCCCTGGAAGTCGTATCACTACTACTCTGACTCGGCCCTGTTTAGGGACTTCGCCTTCGTCAAGTGCTACACTTCGGCGCGACCCCGTCTCCGCGGTTGATCCGCCCTGGAAGTCGTATCACTACTACTCTGACTCGGCCCTGTTTAGGGACTTCGCCTTCGTCAAGTGCTACACTTCGGCGCGACCCCGTCTCCGCGGTTGATCCGCCCTGGAAGTCGTATCACTACTACTCTGACTCGGCCCTGTTTAGGGACTTCGCCTTCGTCAAGTGCTACACTTCGGCGCGACCCCGTCTCCGCGGTTGATCCGCCCTGGAAGTCGTATCACTACTACTCTGACTCGGCCCTGTTTAGGGATTTCCGCCTTCGTCAAGTGCTACTCTTCGGCAAGATCCCGCCTCCGCAGTTGACCAGCCCTGGAAGTCGTATCACTATACTAACTTGGTCCTGTTTAGGGACTTGTCCTAACCGACCCAACGAATCTTCGTGCGTCATCGATCAACCAGCTACTGTCGCCGACAATTCTCTCATCCGACAGTCGACCGGCTAGCCCCGCCGATCAACTCTACACTCGTTTCGCCGATACAACCGAAATAACTTCCCCTGAAGGAAACCAGTCATACCAGATCCGGTACCGATACAAACATATTTCTCCAGACATATTTCTCTTCTTGCACATTTTGGATAAATAAAAATCGACGTTTATTATTTTTAAATCTCTGCCTTTGTCCCCTCATTGTCTTAGCTGTTCACACCTTTCTTCTAAAAGCTTGCCGGGGGGCGACATCCTTATTGGCCCCGCAACAACAATAAAGGTAGAAATGGTTTACCGTTTTACTCTCATTATCAGTTTATGATAATGTGAATGCTATTGGTTAACGCACCGAGGACGAGGTTAGCCTACCGACAAACATCACTCAGAATTTAAGGTTTGTTTTTTAGAATTGTAGTATAAGATGACCCCCAATTTTTAAGGGTAATTTTTGGAGATTTAAAGGTCGTATACGGTAAAAAATAAAAATACACTAAGCAGCTTAGAGACTTCCGTAGAATATATATGCATTAACAATACAGACAATCTCCCGGAAAATACAAAGAATAAATAATCAAAATAATCCGTTCTAGAAGTTTTGAAAGAAATTGTTTTATTTATGATAACCGTTTGTTGGTTTTCTTTCCTAAAATACAATAAATTCACTCACACACAAGAGTGAAGCTCAATGGGAATACGTCCAGTTTTTATTAATTTTTAGTAATTGTTGTTGATTAAAGATAGAGATGAAATACAGATATTTTCTTTTATTATTATTACAAAAAGATAAGGTTTTCATTTTATCCATAAGAATGTAGAAATGCATCTGTATAACCGATTTCATTTTGATAAAGAGTGTTTTTTGAACTTTATCACCAGCAATTTGATATTGATTATTGTTGAGGATCACGTTGATATACAGTTTTTTTTATTTTCCTCACGGTTCAAGCGCTTCCGATTTTTTATCTACAACCAGAACAAATACATATATATCCTATGGTGGTAAGTTAAAAATAAAATTGAATATTATTCATGAATAGCAGATTCAAACAAAATTTTTAGTTATCAAGTTGAGAATAGCTGAAGATTCCGAAGAAAATCCTATAAGCAGACAATTTTATTTTCAAGTTTTAATGTTTAAACACAAGTATTTTTGCTGTTATTTTGTGGTTGTTTAATTGGTATTTTTTTCTTAGAATCTAGGTGAGTTTAGTTGATGCCTTTGAAATTTATTTTATTGGGTTAGAACAAAAGAAAATAGTATTTTTTTAGTGAATTTCAAAAACAGTGCTTAGATATTTTTTACATAGATTTTTTATTCAACCGCATATGTGCCATTTTGTTTCATTACCTTTTATCGTCTTTGAGACAACTTCATGATTCCATCCGCACGTAATTTGAAATTTTCTCTAAAATCCCGGATTGGTCCATTTCCTGACCAATCGCGTATATTCTGGATTATCCTTCCCAAATAAAACAAGCTTACCTAACAGTTCTTTGGAGCGTAACTTGTCAAGCGCTGCATAATCTAATAAAAACATTCCCTAAATTTCACCAAATGACCAAACATCAAAGTGTCTTTTTTGTTGTTTTTATTAAAGTTTACTTAGTCGTGCCAATAACTTTTCAATATCTTGTTGTATGTGTTTGTAGAGCAGGCATCGCAAATTTTTTTCCGACCAGTGGGCCACATGGGATTCTTCAAACACATCTTTATTTAATAAAAAAATAGCTCTTTCGATATCAGCAAACGAAAGAATTTCAAAATCGCACTGGAAAATTACATGTGAAATAACATATTAAGTACGATTCATTCATTAATGAATAAGTGTTAGAAATTTCATTTAAATTGGATATTTTCCTGATTTTTGGTATTTTTTAAAAAAATGTAGGTAGTATTTTTCCCTCTTTTTTTGTTTTCATTTTCGAAAAAAATGCATGCTCTTTCGTGATAACTATGTTATATGTGGCATCCGTCGGTCTTGAAAGAGCATGGATTGTCGAAATTTAGCTTAGTAACAGCCAAACTCGGCGCAAAAAAGGTTGGGAAACTTTGTCATTACGTCCAATGACGGGAATCCCGCGTAACACAGTTAACAGAGACCCGAAACCAAGAATATACAACCATAACAAGCGAGATAAAGAAGGAAAGACCACTTGAAATAGCTATAAAATTTATTGAGGGAAAAGAAAAAAATAAAATGAGGGGGGAAAAATAGTCTGATGTTAAAGTTCACTGGTACAACTTGAAAATAACTGCCAAAAACGTCCCTTTGGCGAGCCCTTAAAAAGGACTCCAATAACAGTTCAGAGAGAGTGAAAGAGGTAGAGAGATAGCAGAAAGAAGGGAAAATTTGACTTGCTGTTAAAAAAAATAGATTTAATGTTTTTTTTTAAGTAGCTGGGAAAAAAGGTTTTAGATATTTTTTGAGTTGCTCTCCTTGGAAGATAAGCGAGCTTCCTGTTAAAAATAAATGCAGACTTGTTTTTTCAAACTTTCTCTACGACACAAATTCAACTTCTAGAGACGACTTAGAAGATCTTTTTTCACATACTTTTTTTTTCACGTCAGAATTTCGTCCACCAATAGGACAAAATAACTCCTCGAAGGAAGGTATCTTTTCAATCGCTTAATTTTGACCCTTTTCTCTCTTCGACCCTATTGTCGAAAGAATACTTCCTTGAGAATGTTCTATTGTAAATTCTCTTTACAATAATTTCTTTAACTGATTTTTTAGATAAGTCTTTACTGACTTGTTCTTTGGTTGCTGAACAATAATCCACTTGATTACTTGAACAGACTTGACTTCACTTGTCTAGAGAATAAGCTTTTTCCACACGGCGAACACACACTTGTTCTTTATCTTCAATTCTCTTAGACAAATATTCTTGACTGGTTTTTTATGACTGTTTTCCTTGTCAGAGCAACAACAGATTATCTTCAAGCTGGCTTCCTTTTCGTCGCGAGACAAGACGACTTCTCGTCTCCACACTGCGGCGCCCTTTTTTCTGCTACTACTGACTAGATTCCTCTAATCAAGTCGAAAACAAGCGGGAAAATCACATACGACCAATCGTTAGACACGATTTCGCCACGTGACACAACAACAGCAGTTCTTACACTGCACACAGGAGGAAAAAGGAGAGAGAGGGGAAAGGAAAGTAAGAGAGATAGAAAGATAGATACAGAAATTAAATTTCTGACAGGATCTCAACCCAGCATTAAGTTGGAATATTCATCATATCTCTGATTTTTTATCAATATTTCCAACGAAGTCTCATTTTCATGAACTAAAAAAAAATTAGTTCTTTTGTTACAATCCATATATTTCAAATATGAAAATTTTGGCAAAGTTTACCCTTAGGACCCGAAATAAAAAAAAAAAAAAAAAAAAAAAAAACGGTATGTGTCAAAAGGACGGTTTTGTTTGGTGCTGTATACACTATTGAGAAATTGAGGTCTAGAATAGACATGCAGTCGTTTGGGAATCTGGTATCAACTAACAAAACTTAATTTCGTGCTTTTAACTAGACTATCATATGCCGCTTTTAACACGCTTTATAGCTATGCCATGTGTCACAGAGAGTCGCTCGTCTATGTTAGACTATCCCCGCAAACATTAAAAAGGTAGAAGTGACACGTCAAAGGTAAGGATAACTAGAACGAGATGGTTAGACCGTTAGATTAATAATAATGCCAAATTTCTTTATTCGCAAAAATCAAAGAAAAACTAAAAAGGTCTAGCGTTTTGAAATGCTCCGGTTGGTCGTGTTGAAAATCGACATAGGTCCGAGCCGAGCCGATAGTCAGTCGGCTGGCGATGTGCCCTGAAAAGGGCATTTTTGGTAGCGGATAGAAAAATTTTCTTTGGCGGGAATGAAGGAGGAGCTGGAGCATACTGGAGCGACGGCTGATGGCAAGCTGAAGATGTTAGTGGCTGGAATTGCTGCTTCTGGCTGCAACAGTGGGCTGGCTGATTGACTGCTACTAGAACAGATACTACACACTCATCCTCTTCGTCCGAGATTTACTTGTGACACAAGGTCGGTTTTTAATAATTGTTACGCGAAAATTAATACCAGGAGACACGAGTTTTCTACATGAACACCACAAGCATTCCTGTAACACAACGAACCAGAATGGAATTCGAAAGACTCTTCAATTTCTTCGTTTTAGTCGCTATCTATTACATCTCCTGCGCGTTCACTATCAGCAATGCGATTAGAAGAGGGAAAATCACCAAAGTGACAAAGCATTGTGCAGCCAAGACAATATGAGAAGTATTATTACCCAACGAAATGGCTGCTTACTATGACAAATTATTGCAAATAAATAATTTGAATTTGATCAAGATGAAGGGAGGAATGTGTCAAAACGCAGTAGGATCTTTGTTAAATTTCTGACAGTGTAGCCGCAGGTCAGTCAAACTACTCATGTTTACCACCGTAAGCTCCTTCATTGGATACATGAGCGTCAGAACTGAAATTTGCATGGAAGAATATCGTCTGGTATGATGGATTTGGCTTTCTTCTGGACGGCAAAGTTTATGTGCGTCGTTATTCTGGAGAAGCGATGACACCAGGAGGCACTGTAGGAAAGAAGACAATGTTATGATTTAGGTTGTAGCGTTAAGAAACGCATTTATCATAGCTTCACACTACTCTGTTTGTATTCTGTTTCGGTGAATGGACCTAAAACAGCATAATCAAGAATATTAATTCTGTGGGTCGTTTCAGAGATACAGTTCAAAGGTAACCAGAAGCAAATACTATTTCTTCCCTACTCTTGGTTGCATGATGTTCAGTTGCATTATATATCGTGACAAAGTTACTTTACGACTGTTTATTTGCAACCGGAAGTAGCCTCAAAACCCGTAAATGTATTAATGCTGCTTCGTCATAAAATCAGCACGTAGAGACCGAACCAGAGGGAGAAGAGGATGAGGGGGCTTTCCCCACCGGATTCTTCTGGAGGAATTGACAGAGGAGGAGAAATGCGTTATTCCCCGTCGGGATGGATGCTGCAGATGTAGTACCTGTTCCGTGCCGGAGGACTTCTTTCCTCCTTTGCTTTCCTCTACCGATGCGTGACATCTGTTACGTAGCGGTGGTATGACCGGCTATGACTAGCTTAGAGAAGCTCTGACAAGCTAAGACCAGTTTAGGCAGACAACTTTTGCCACTGAACTGTTACACTACATCTTACTAAAATTGTTCAAACTCACGCACCTTTTAATACACTTCACAGTTTATCAGCAAGAACATTTTCCTCACTCAAAATTCCAAGGACAAGTAAATTTCAAACTCAACTGAATTCCTGTTTTGTACGATTGTTGTTATACATATATAAATTCCATTTACTTGTGCAACTTCTCTTGAAGAATGTGTTTCTTCTTCTTGTTTCATATTTTGTAGTAATTTGCGTAATAATAAATTAGTTAGGGCGATCCGGTGATTCCAACAGACCGGTCATCCCTACATCCTCTTATCGCCAGAGTTGTAAAACTGAAAAAGAGAACGAGAATGTCATTCCTATTCATAGGCTTGAGGAGCGTCCCCTACCGATGGACCATATAGATTGATATGCAGCTAAACAAAAACAACCAACTTAGCGACGGCTTTTTAGGAAAGTCAAATGGGATAACCCACGGTTGCTTTCACTTACACGTAAAAACCCTTAAGAAATGAAAGAATTCATCTCCTCGCCCGCCTAGATATGGGTTAAATATTAGGACTTGTATCTGGAAAAATTATTGTTATTCTTAAAAAAAATCATTGTTAATGCAATATTCACTCGCCACCACCCCCCAAAAAAGAAAAAAGAATTACTCATACAATTCAAATATATTTCCGTTTTAAATAACCCATAAAAGGTTGATAAGCTTTAAAAAAAAATCACTCAGTCACTGCTGGTAGGTGTTCACCATAGGTGAACGTGAGCACCCCATAAGATGCAGCTATTGGGCAATGCTCAAACCAAACCGTATGGCCATAAAAATTGGCCTTCATTGAAGTCATTCAATTCTTTCTTTTCTACTCATATCTGCGACATATCGGAACTCTCACTCTTTAACAAAAACAGAAGAGCTCTTCTCGACAACTAACATTCAAATGATACAAAGTGGCTTAATTTTAGGCCTGCTGCGCGCATTCGCTTCCGAGACAAAAGAAAGAAAATTAAGAAGTCATAAAAATATCCTCAATCAGAAAAGATCCATGCAACTTCAACAAGCCACTCCAGATAAACTGCCATCAATTCGACTCCGCAGCAGAAGGTTCATCCGAGCTACCACAGTCATTTAACCTGTTCCTCGCTCATTTGGACCCGGAAATACCCCACCCACTCACTGAAATACAGACGACTGAAAACATCCATGGAGACGCCAGAAGTCCCATGTTAACAGCAACAGCCGATACCGCTGAAAACCTATATTCCGATGACGCGATAAAGCTCATATATATATATATATATATATATATATATAAAGAAAGAACAGTAAGATATATAATCTGGTGTTCTTATAGATATTTTTATTTTTACAAAATAGTGCTCAATGTAAATTTACAGAGCATTAATATTATAAATTAATTGATTTAAAATATGTTTTTTTTTTCGCTACACAATTTTAACCATGTTTCAAAAATGGAAGCTGGAAGCCCCGAATTTAATTTTGTAATTAAATTAAAGACATTAGTTCTATTTCATCCTCAAGCGAATTTTGGAGTAACTTTTAAAATTACTGGTTTTTAAAGACACAGCAAAAATCATAATTCACGTTTCCAAGGATACAGAGAAATCCAATTCAACCAGACAAGGGGTGTTCCATTTTTGAAACATGGTTAAAACTGTGTAGCGAAAAAAACATATTTTAAATCAATTAATTTATAATATATATATATATATATATATATATATATATATATATTTCTCCCGTGATATTTCGCTACAACTATGGTGTAATATATCTCCCACACATGCAGTAGAATCCAGAGACAAACTCTCTAATAATTTTTGTAGATGGCTAGATGTGAAAGCATAAATAAAACATTGTTTCCACTCCATTGTCAAGTGTTTCCGCTCATTCCTTTTCAGATTGAGTTGTAGTTCCCTAAACATGAACATACCTTTCTTTCGCTAACTTGTCGATACATTGCACCTCTCGCAACACATCTGATACAGCAGATAGCGAGGGTCACAAAGCACTGCCCGGGCCCCCAATCAGATTCCCCCCCCCGTTCGTTGTTAGTACACACCGGTCCTGCCTCCGTAATTTTATTTTTTATAAAAAATAAGATTTTTATGTGTAAGAAATTCAAAATTGATTATTCAGCGTTTCATAAATAAATATTTATAAACTGCTGCTTCTTCTTCTTCTTCTTCTTCTTCTTATTATTATTATTATTATTGTTATTATTATTATTATTATTATTATTATTATTATTAAAAGAAAATACATTATTTTACTATGGTAATTCATAGTTTACTTTATTTTTTGGTGGGGATTTTGTAAAGTAGGAACAGTGATCTAAGATAATATTTGTTTGACATTTCATCGTGTTGACAAGCGTTGCTCAGGAAATTACATTTTTCATTACATTTTTTTCAAAAAGTAATATTTAAAAAAATCTTATTAATTAATCTTTAAATTTATTTATTTTTCTACGAAACAAATGTTTTGGACAGATATTGGACTTTAAAAATATTTCTAAAGTGTTTAATTTCTTTTTTGTCGACTGGAAGGAAATGCTTTTGTTTTTTTTTTTTTTTTTTTTTTTTTTTTTGTTTTTTTTTTTTGTTTTTTAATGTCTAAAATCTTTATTCAAAGACGTAAAATAATTTTCCTTTTTTTACGAATTAACTTATGATATTATTTTTCAAATAAACAAAAATTTAACTTCAAAGAAAACATTTAAGTAGATACCTAAAAAAAGCGATGCCTAAGGTTTTTTAAATGCATTTTCAAAATGAACCTTTTATTTTAGTTCTAATTCCAAGCTAACAGATTCAATTTTATATTTCAAATATGCAAAATACTTTGGTGTATTTTGTGGTGATAGAGGAATAAATTTAAAAAATATCAAGAAGGCCAACATTTGATCCTCTCTAAAAATCGACATAATAAAAATTGCCAGCTAAACAAAGCCATAGTTCGAACAACCAAGCTTTCATAAGCAGGATATAAAGTTTTAAAAGCCACAAGCCAACGAGAAGCGAACGGCCTTTTCACAGCGGATCTGTAGATGCGTATATAAACAGATGGAAAATCAATCAAAATCAGTCGATAAATGTTTCAAGTTTTGACCGACTGTTCGGTTATACTCTCTTTCTACGGACGAGAGGAACCCGAAGGAGGCTAGACCGGCCCTGAACCCGTTTATACGGTTTCAATGGGCATATTTTTGACCGAGCCCACGGGCTCGGAGTGCCCACGTTAAAAAGGCCTTGTGCCACATGACACCCTCGTGTGTGTGTGTGGGGGGGGGGTGACTGAATATCGTCGATAAATGTTTCGGCCTTGTGCCACATGTGACTTCGTGGGGCAGTTAGTAAATAGCGTCGATAAATTAATTTTATTTTTGTCCGTTTTCCGACGCCATAATTTCAAACGCAAACTGAATAAATTGATTGGAAATATTTTTTTTCTATTATCAGTAAAATCGATAAAATTTCCATAGATCTGTCAACACAACCTAGTTCTCTTTATTAAAAAAATATTCCAAATACTTATCTGCAACGTTGTTTGAGAAAAAATAGCTGCTGTATGTAAGGCGGAGATCATTGTAAAACTGCATGTCGAAATACAACAATTTTTATTTTTAACTACCTAATAATAGTAAAATAAACTTTTAAAAATATTTTAAACATTCTAATTATTTCATTGAATTTTAGGTACTTTTTAGCTTTAGGGTTACTTATGATTATGAATACAATTATTGTTGACGAAATCTTAAACCAGTACTCATACATTTTAAAATGACTGTCGTTACCACTGTTATTTTTTGTCGTGTGTATGGCATCCGTATTTAATAAAATCGGCACGTTTCATTAAAATGCAACTATTATCTGATTTTTGCAAGAATTTCCAAATGAATGTGTTTTTCTCCGCAAAAAGACGCTCAAGTTTCCCGTACTAATTTACGGTCCCACACTGACACCAGTAAAACAAGGTTTCGAAGGTTCTAAAACGGATTTTTTAAAAATGTATTTGATGATATTTTTCGGTCCCTTTTTAAAAGTTTAGTTAAAGATTTTGTTTGACGATAAAACAGTTTTTAAGTTTTGTTGGGCATTTTTCCATCATGCATGTTCTTTTGAGTTGGTGGTATCTAAATTCATATTATCCAAATGTTTTTTGTTGTTTTTTACCTATTCAATCGGAAATTTGAACTTAACTGCAAGTTTGTTTGTCCTTTCTAATTTTTTTATTTTTTTCATTTTTACAAAAAATAAATAAATAAATAAATAAATTTTCTGAGCTATATTGTAAAACATGTCTTTTTTTCATTTTATTCTATTCTTTTTTAATTGTTCACATACCAATAATTCATAAAACGTAATATTTTTGTTCTTTTATTTTCCTGAAATTAGCATGAAATTATGACCGCAAATAAATTCACAAATTAAGAGAAAAATCGAAACCGGGGGAGATAACTCTCTACAAAGCATTTTATTTTAGAAATTGATTTACCACGCAGTAGGAAAGGAAAACGGTGAAGCAGATTGTTTTCTAACTTCAGTTTCTTTAAAAAAGCTTCAGCCAATTTACGAAGTAGTTGATAGTGCTTATCCTGACAAATCATAAAAACAACTAAGATTTATATTTTATGTAGATTTTAAAAAGAGAACGATCAAAGGATTGAAGTGTGAAGAAAGGAAAGATGAAATTACGCTTCTTCAAATTTAAAATATACTTTTTTTTACTTTTTTTGTTTGTCACGATATTTTTTTCGAAGACTTGTTTTGCGAAAAGTAAACGTAAACCTGTACATTATCAGCCCGAACAGATTCATTTATCATTTGGTAAGTAGAACAGTTTGAAAAAAATCCTTTTTAACGTGAAGGCGTGTTAAAAACTTAGAATTTAATTATTCAAAAGAAGTCATGAGTTGAATTTAGTTCAGTCTTATTTCACATACTGTATAACAGAAAGAACAGATATCGAGATGGTTTTTAAACGAATTCATTTGTTTTTATTATTTCCTTATTTTTATTACTGTTGAATGAAAATCATTTTGTTCTTGATTTTTTTCACAAACGCTAATTAATTGCCATAAGCAAATTTATCCATAAAATCTACTAATATTGTTTGTTTGTTTTTTTATTTTTTGTAAATGACTTAAAAACACTAAAAAAAAGTGTAAGTGACACTAAAAAAAAAAAAAACTACCCGGATTTTAAATTTCATTTCAATGTCCGGGTGCTGAAGAATTCTGAAATTTAACTTTCAACCACATAAATAAAACTTTCAATATCCTGAAAATAAATCTATTTGCGGTAACTTCACTTAAGGAAAATGATGCGAAAAATTGCGCAAAACAAACGATCATAAAAGTTAAGTTAATTTTATTGACATAATCATGATGACGAGAAAATTAACTAAAAAATAAAATCTCTGATGATGCCATACAAAAGTGGACAGATTGGAGAAAATAATAAAAATTATTTATGTTAGTGTTAGACGTTAGTGTTGTTGTTAACTATAAAGGAGCCGAGGATATTTGAGTTTTTAAAAAGTTGTTATTGGCATGTGGCATAGTCATTTATTTTGTTCGAATTATTTAAGTGTTTAGTAGTGTTATTAGAGAGAAAGATGAACATTTCTAACTTAATTGTTTTTATACTTTAATAATCTTTAATGAATTTTTATATTAGAACATGGATTTCTTCTAATTTTGACTTAATTGATGTTTGCTTTCGTATGAAAAAATCTATTTCCATAACAACGAATCACATGATCCTAAAAAGTAAAAAAACAAAGTGCACCAACCTAAAAAACTCAAAAGACATCTGTTCTTAACGTTTAATTTAGTTTTATGCTTCACTGATTATGTCTATCTGTGAAATCAAATAGCTTCCTATTTCTTAGGTATCGTGCGAAAAAATTTATTCTTTTTAAAAAGGAACGAATAAAAAATTTATGAAATTAAAAACTATTTTGGTAATTTAAAAAATGTAATGAATGGCAGTAACTGTTTCCTTAGAGAATTTCAAATATTCATTGACCAAGTGAGAAAGTGATAAAAATAAAATCTATCTCTTAAAAAAAACAGTTTTTCAGGAAAATAGGTTTTTCAAGCAAGCCCAATAGCTACCGCTCTTTCCAGTAAAGATTGATGAAGATTCTTTCCGAATTAATTTTGTTTGAAATTTTGTGGAACATCAACATCTTGCTTGAGTATTGTTATTGTTATTTTTTCTTCGTGTTTACAGTTTACATGTGTAATGTTGTCCATTTTTTAGTTGATGTTTTTGCAAATCCTCAAATGATGTGGTTTGGTTATTATTTCTGATTCTGTAGTGACAATCCATTAAGTTCGAAGGACTATCCTTGCTAAAAAAGCTACAGGCTGTTATTCGTTCAATTCAAACTAAAAGCCACTTTTTGAATCATTGACGCGGGACAGACTCTGGTCTCTAGCCTGGGTTGGCTACCAGTGTAGGAAGAGAATTTTTAATTCAAAACTGGCTTGCAAAACATAAAACTCCTACTCGCATGGAAACCATAGCAACAATACCTGGTGTGGTAAGAAGAGTCTCTATGAGACTTGCATGTAGGTACCTAAGGTTTAAAATGAATTTTTTAAAATGAAAGATACTTTTTTTCTTGAAGCTTTTATTTCAGTTTTAATTTCAAGTTAATAGACTAAATTTAATATTTCCAATAAGCAAAATTGATGTGATGGAAAAACCTGTCACTCCCATGAGTAGTGGCACTATAGGTACTAACCACCTATAAGTATCCGTGGACAAGAGTGTCTAGCTGGTATCTGCAAGAACTAGTGGCCTTCTGATAGCAGCACACACACACAACTGTACTGACTTGCGATGACCATGCACATAACTATTACTTCCTTTCTTGTTGTACTGGTTACTACAATAAACCTGTTACTATTTATCCACCATGTTTGTCCATTCCATATTCCTATTAGCACAGAATATAACAAAAACACTTTGCTGTATTTCAAAACTAATTTAAATTGACTGGAAGGAGTTTGCTATTTGTTTTTGATTTTTTTTTTTTTGTTAAAAATCTGATTTCAGGACCATTTTAGCCTGAGTCTATTCCAATGTTATTCTCTTTATTAAAAAAAAAATCTTCCAAAGATACAATATATTTTTCTGAAACTGCATTTTAGGAATATTAATCTGATTTGAAACAAATATTATTTACTTTAATTGTAAAATATCACACAAATGCATTTTTTAACATGATGTTAGCTGTTTAAGTTGTTGATGTGTGGAACAATGACAGAAATAAACACCAAATGACAAAAAATGTTTTCTGAGTAAGAGGATTGCACATTGTTCTGGCTAATAAAATAATGCTTTGAAAATAAACATTTAACATTTTTCAACCAAGCCATATTCCTGCCAACAATAAAAAATATGCTTTGTAATCCCTTTAGAGGGTATTTATGCAAAGTTTCTAGACAAACAAACCAGTAAGGAGAGACGATGACAATAGGTCAAAATGCTGAACTTAAAAGAAATTCCCTTACACATTCTTCTGTCTTCCTCACCAAACAATGGGACACTTACACTTTCCTCCTCACTTTTTCCCTTGCCTCTGATTTGTAATACATTCATATGAAGAAATTGCATTTCATCTCATCTTGGAAATGACTACAAACAAAGCGCTATAAGAGCTTTAACACTCATACATGCTAAAAAAATTTAGTTGTAAAAATACAAAAATATTTTTTTATATTTAAACCCCTTTTTCACCATGGTGGGTTTATTAAAATCTGCAATAGATGAGTTGATAGCATGGATGTTTCATATCATCTAAAAGTGTGAAATTAATACAGAAATTAAAAATATTTAAAACTTAATAAATTATTCTAATTAAAATTTTTAAAAAAATGAAAATAATTCTTGTAAAAATTCTTTATTCATTGAAAAAAATTTTTTTTCTTAAGACAATATATTTATAAAAGTGATTAAAAGCTTTTCTAATTAATGTTATAGTTTTATTGCATTTTTTATTTTATGATTCAGAGCAGATTTTTTGTAAATCTTGTGGGAAAATAATTGAAATTACCTGCGTGTATTTGGTTGCAGTCAGATATGGGAAGTGGAGTGTTTGCCATGGCTTGTTTTTCAAAACGAGACTGCTCCAAGCACTGGTTTTTGTAATCTTTTTACTGGAAGGGGTGGGATGCACAGGTTTGTTGCTTAAGGCCTGCCTTCCCTCCCTTCTCATCTTTTTTTTTTTTTTTGTGAGAGGGACTTCATGAGAACAGTGTCATTCCGTAGGCTTTCTTCTTCTTCCATGATTAATTGATCACTGACTGAATTTTGGGTTTATGAGACTAGGCAATGTTTTGAGACACTTACTGTACCAGACCAGCTTCTGATTTACCCTTTGAGTCAAAAGCAATTTTAACACTGCAAATCTGTGGTGGAAGACTGAAGCTGTCACATGGAGAGGATGTTACCACTCATATATTCTCTGTGTTTCAGGGCCAAATGCAGGAATATGTGACAGAGATCGAGATCTGCATAATCAAATTAGAACTCTCTTCCTCATCTGAGAGTGAGCAGGAGAAGATAGAAATAGATTGGCTGACTCACCAGTTGGTGACTCATAGGAAGGTGGAGGAGCTTGACACAGCCCTATCTCCATTTGACTCTGGTGCTTTCTTGGGTCACACTCCCTCTCTAGGTTCTCCTGATTTTCCATCTGGCAGATGTGTGTCCTCCTTTACTGTCAAAACTCTGCAAGTGCAGATAGCGGGGCCCATCTTCAATGGTCTGGATATGGACAGAGACTGCATGAGCTTCTGAAACTTCTTGTCTCGCTTTGAGAATAGTATAAGAAGTGGCTTAAGAAGGTGATAATTGGGCTTGACTTTTTTTGGTACTTGGAACCCTTGCTGTTAGTATCCTCTTTTTAGGGTTGGGCCTTTTCCATTCTAGCAGTGTTTGTTCTCTTCTGAGAGGTGGAATCCTTTTACCCAACTGACCAATCACTGGCTGGTGAAGGTACTCATCTTCTTTTTTGTCCAGTGCTGAATTGCATTGCCCCAGTGAAGTCTTCTCAACTCTGTTTTGTGTTGTAGTCTGAAGGAACTTATATGGACCCTCTTGGAGATTTTTTTCCTGACAGTCAAATGCAGTGGGAGCTGGAACTAATGCTCAGCATTGAATACCTAGGACTCCCTGAACAGGAATGTTTTTCGAATTACAACCAGGAAAAGATAAAACAGTTTCAGGAATCTATTGTCCCGAGGAACAATAAGTATTATATACTGTTGCCTTGGTATATTGAGAAACTGGCACAGATTGCTTCAAACCATGCAGTATCCTTACACATTTTGGATCATGTAGTGCAAGACTTGCAGAAGAGAGGAATTTATTGGGAATATTTGGAGGTATTACACTAGCAGGAATGAGGTGGCATCATTGAAGAGATCTGTGTGCCTCTTAATAACTTTAAGAACTATACTTGGATCCTACATCTGCCCATCATAAAGACTGACTGCACTTCTACAACCTAAATGCATCTGGTGTTTAATTGCAGCTTAGACTGGCAACTCTGTCTTGCTGAATGAGGCTGCTTATCCAGGAGTGGATATGACAGGTGATATGCTGAAATTGCTGCTGTCTTTCCAAACAGATGTTTGTCCTGTTGGTGGACATCAAGAAGGATTTTGATGGTTCACCTTGAATTAGAGGCTGACAAGAACTGCTTCTGCTTACTCCTTAAGAACATGGACTGGCTGCACTGCTTCCAATATTCCACCATTATTTTTGGGTTCACCTCCAGTCTCTTCATATTGAGTTGTATACTGAAGTACCATGCTGCCCAATTTCCCTTTGACCCATTTCAATCAATGATGGAGAATCATTTGTATGTGGACAACTTAGTAATGACTGAGGAAGATCCTGCAAGGTTGCTTGAACTGTATTCCTTTTCCAGAGAGCAACTATAGGGAGGTGGGTTTGAGCTGCAGTCTTGCAGCTCTAATTGCCCCAACCTCAGGGATAAAATGAGCCTTGATGGTACCTTGAGAACTCACAGTAGTGAGTGGGAGAAGGTATTGGGTACCAGGACTGTCCCCTCTTGGATAAAATTTATGTAGCTCCCATTTCATGTAATCCTGATGTTTTGACCAAGAGACAGATCCTTTCTGAGGTGACCAAATTGTTCGACCCCTTGTCTCTCTCTGACCTTGCGGAGTGATGTTCTTGCTAGTGGATTATAGAAGAGTGGGTTGGGGTGGGATGAACATATCCTAGAAGAGTTCCAGTCTCAGTGGCGTAGTCTTGCACGGAACCTCTCCAGCCTGTGTCTCAATCGCTTCAACTGGCAGGCACTCAGAGAGGGCCAGACTGGAAACTTGTTTGTATTCTGTGATGCCTCAACGGAGGCATATGGGTTTACCACTTATGTTGTGCAGAACCATCACTCAGAATTGATCTTTACAAAGCTAAAGTTACTCCCTTAAAGAGTAAGACTCTTCATGCTCTGGAGCTGATGGCAGTGTATCTCTGTCTGAAGTATCTGCCTGTTATCTCGAACAGCTGCAAGAGTTTCTACCTTCCAAATTGTATGTGACAATGGACTCCCAGGTTGTGTTGTCTCAGATTCTATCTTGGTCTATGGCCAGCAAGAATATTTTTGCTAGGAATAGACTGGGGAGGTTCTCCACATGAGTGGCTAATTGGAGACCAGTTTGGCCTGGCACCCTCCTTCAAGTATGTTCTGATTACTCAAAATCCAGCAGACCACATTACTAGAGGATTGTCATTGAGGAGCTTTAAATCCAACCTTAAATTTTGATGCCATGGACCTTCTTGGTTGAGTGGAAGTGGGGCTCATTGGCCAGCCTAGGAATTACCTTGCTTCAGCAGATGCAGCCAACTGGTTGCTTGTAAGTTCGTAAACATCTCCATTGTTCTTGAGGAGGAATATCCTCCCTTCATTGCTCTGGATCACTTTTTTGGGATTTGCACATCTGTTGAAAGTTGTGACCTTCATATTCAAATTTATCAGTAGACTGTGAGGGCTTGAAGAGGACTACAAAAGGAAGTCATTGCCTTATCTGGTCTGGGTACTAGATCTCTTCCTTCATTAGGATGGGTTGATCCATCCCAGTGGTAGAATAAGTAGGCCTTCCCATTTTATCTATGAGGTAAAAACATTTTGCTGGGAGAAAATCACCACTTATCAAAGTTGATCATCATAGATTGCCACTTGAGATGCTCACACTTAGGAGTTGGGTCAACCCTGACTAAGTTAAGACACAGTGGATACTGTGTTCCCCAAGGGAAACAGGCCATCAAAAAAGGCTCTGGCACCATGCACCTTGTGTAAGAAGTTCAATGCAAGACCTGTGCTGCCTGCCAATATTGCAGTCTGCCCATTCTCCGCATAGAATTTGAAGTCCTCTTCTGGAATACTGGTGTCAACTTCACAGGACATATTTGGATTAAGGAGGGAATTACAGAAAAAAGATGTATTTACTGATCCTCACCTGCTTGAATGTCTGAGGAGTTTATATGGTGGTGCCTGACATGAGCATCTTGTCCTTCTTTCAAGCTCTGGTCTGGTTTACCAACCTCTACAGCATTCCTTCCATCCTGTATAGCAACAACACCAAGACCTTTCTGGGCAGTGGCAGGTTATTCAGTCATTTTTTTACTATGAGTACCAAGAGAAATTTGGCATGTGCAACATTAGACTGAATACCATTCCTTTCTTTTCTCCTTGGTTTGTGGGTGCCTGGGAGAGAAGCATCCAGACTGTAATAATTCGCTGGACAAGTTCCAATGCATTTGGTACAACAGACGCTCCAGGTGCTGTTTAGAAAATGGCTAAAAATTGATGACATAATTCTTGTCAAAAGCCCCCACAAAACTAGACCGTTTTAAATCCTGAGAACTGTTTTGGAGCTGTTCAGGAGGGATGACAGTGTCATCAGATCTGCTTGCATCAAGCAGGGGGTCAGCCCTGTGCATGTCCACTCTTTGAGGCATCTGTATCCCTTGGAACTCTCCCTGTCTCCAGATATCAAAGGTGAATCAGGGATTGATTCCCTCCCCGCTCTCTCTTCTGGGACTTCTGTGAATGCTGCCTGCTCAGACACCTCTTCTGGAGGAGAGGCCATGGTTTGGCTCTGTCCTATCTGCAACGCTCCTCATGGAGATATGGATATGATTGGTTGTGACCTCTGTGATAAGTGGTTTCATTTCGGGTGTGTGAGAATGGGCAGGCCTCCACTGGCAGAAGTGGTATTGTTCTGAATGTGCCTTTCAAAAAAGGCGACGTGGTAGGTTCATTTTGCTTCCAGCATAAGATTGGTAGTCCTGAGTAGGACCTGACCTGTATCCAACAGTAGAGCTAAAACTAGAGGATAGAATGAGGGTATTCTGAACTACTGTTGCCTCCAGGTGACCCCTGACAATGGTCTGGCAACTGTTTGTTCCCAATCAGGGTTACAGTCATGCTTACTGGTGATGGTATCTAGTTTGGGTTGTTCTGTGTCCTTTGGGGAGGGGAATTATTTTTTTTTTCCTCTTTGAAATAGATTTTTTTTTCATATGGGAGAAAGATGAATATTACAAAGATAAGCAATGTTCTATCTTAATCTCAGTTGCTTTTATTAAAATACTATAGTTGTCAGTAAGCAATGCAGATTAAAACTAAAGAATACACCTTTAGCAAAACTCAAACTCTCATTCATTTTCCTTGGGGAAACCTGTCTTAACACAAAAGCTGCCTTTCAGTTAGACTGTTTCTTATGTAAATAATAATTTGTGAGTCATAAATTTAATCTCAAGGCAACAAAACAGATCACTAAGAATGAATCTGCCAAATATATGAATATTTGAGCTATATAAGTTTGGGGACCAATATGAAATATGATACTTGAATGCCTCAATTTCTTTATTTAAACAATGGCATAGCAACAGAGCAGAGAGTTGTTGTTTGGACCTCAGTACCTTGGACTTGTGGAAATTAGTAGTGAATATTATACCAATGACTTAAGAAATTAGCTCCTCTTGGAAATGTCCATCCATCATCAACAACAACAATATGCAAAATGTCATAATCTCCCATTTGCCAAACTTCTGAGATGCAAATACCTGAAACCAACCTAAGACAATACAAATGAAATATGTGTATTTGATTATGAATGGTCTACTAGCAAAAGTTCAGAGACGAAATGATTGTATTAAATGTAAAAGGAAAGAAGAAACGAAAAACCAATTTGTAAGAAAGAAGATAGTATAACTCTTAAAAACAGCATTCTTTTCACACAATCGTCATGTGTGATACCAAAGTTGTGTAAAAAGAAATAGTTGAATCTGTAAACAATCCAATAAGCAAATAATAAAAAAGAATGAAAGAAATTTATTTTAGGTGTCAGTTGTAAATTTGTGAAAACAGGAATGACCAGTTGAGGTTGATATGTAGTAATTCATGTAACCTATTTTCTTTGGGCATGTCCTGTAACTATAAACAGCCAATTGAAAATTCAGTCTTGATAATGATTCTACTTTACTATCCTGCATCCAAGACATAATTTGAGGCTAGACCTGATGTGCAACAATTTTTCAAGTAAAATAAAACAAACATTTCAACTGCAATTTAATCAGTCTTGTTTATTTATTGCAAGATTTTGGGATTATTTTTTTTTTTTTCAGAGAACAGTGTAATCTCTATTTTTGCTCATACCCGAGTGATAATATGAAACAATGTATTAAATCCCCAAAAAGAGATTGATAAAAGGCTTTCCATTAGAAACATCTAAGATAGGTGTCATCTGCACTATATTAATTATGGCATATGTATTAGGTTGGTGCAAAAATAATGACGTAATAATGTCGTTTTTTGATGTATTTTTTAACGTCAAAAAATGCCATTATTACGTCATTATTTTTGCACCAGCCTAAGATATAGTAACAGATTTGTTAAAAGAGTTAATTATGAAAAAAGATTTAATTGCTATCAATTGAATTAGCATCTGAAATTGTTTAAGTTTAAAATCATAACTTAAAAGGTTTTAACTAATTTAAGCTATTAGGATCTACTTACAGCTTAATAAATGACAACTGAATTCAACCAGTTGGCCTTGTATATTGATTATTGTTATTGACAAATTGTTTTCATTGACAAATTATGTTTTCTCACTTGTCAAACAAAACATGTAACACAGTATCTTGGTCATTACAGATTTTGCAAATACTTTTAGATACTGACCCAATGCAATATTCAAAAATATCACTTTTTCTTCAAAGTTCAATGTGAGAATATACTACCATACACATGTTTATAGCAACAATAATGGGTCTTGTTCCTTTAACAAATTTAAAATTTATTATTTTGTACATCTTTAACATGAGACAACTGCTTAAAGAACTAACATCTTCATCAGATGCATTACAACATTTAATTGTGTTCTATTATTGTATTATTTAATTGTATTGTTTTATTCTGATTTTGTGTGACAACTTAGGATTATAAAAAATATGTTGGTCTTGCACAGCTGTGCAGTCCATGCTTTTATATTGTCCATTTGAAAACCTTATTTGTAATCACAAGATCAATAGCTGACATGAATGGTCAGATGATTCAAAACGTGAGTTTAATGCAGTTATTTGATTTGTATTTTATGTCCATAAATAATTACGTGGACAATTTTTGTTACACATTTAGGTTTTGTTGAAAAATATTATAAACAAGAATTTTTTCTTTATAATATCGACAAAAATATTTGAAAGTAATCATTGTTATATATTTTAGTTTAATGGTTACAGTTAGCTATTTCCAATGATGGACTAAATCTGGCTTTATTATTGTAGTCTTGTAGATAGTGTGTTTTGGTATTGTTTGTTGCAAAGTTTGAACCACATTTTTCTTCTTTGACTTGTGTATTGATTCTTGCTAAATTTGTTCCATTACTTAATCACAGTAGTTGTGTTTAGTTTAATTGTGGATCTTGAAGTTCATATCTGTTTAAAGAGACCTATAACTGCTTTTGCAGTCAATTTGAAAAATAAGACTACAGTACACTAATGATTTATCTCTAAATAACAAAAACTTGTATCTATTAAGCACTTGATTTGTGTGTGTGTATGTATATATATATATATATATATATACATATATATATATACATATATATATAAATTCTGTGACCTCCATTAGTCTGCCTGTCATAGCCTCTAAAATAGCCATACATTGATTGATAAAAACCATATTTTGGGGAGAAGTGTAAACAGATTTAATGATTAAAATAACATATACTTATTTAATACTGAGGTGAATTACCAAAACTCTTCATCAAAGTAAAACTGTATTGAAAGTTATGGTCATTATTAAGGTGGTCGGCATGTAGTATCATTCACTACAACTTCTTGAATACTGGCAAAACTCTCATAGCAAAAAAAGTATTGCCAGGAAATCAATAAAATTCAGAAAACTGTAATATTTATATCTAACATTAGTCACTGAAAATTACCGATTAGATGATGTTTATAAATATAGGCAGTGTTGATTTTTATGTCCACATATAACATACTCACTCTCTCTCTTCCTATATATATATATATATATATATATATATATATATACCAACACTCCTCAAGAATGAACTATTAAAAATTCTTCTGCATGGGAGGTTAAAATTAATCTAATTTTTTTTCTTTTTTCTAATCATGATTCTATAATTAATATGAACTTGGTACAAAAGAATTTATTGTTAGTAGCTAGGCTTTGATTCTAATTGATCAAAACCTTGCTACCAACAATAAATCTATTTGTCTTGGTGGCATAGAATTCTAGAGTCCTAAAACCAATGTATACTTCAAAGGCATTTTCTATTGCTGCTTGGATTTTGAAAAATATCTCTTAAAGAAAATTGTCAAAATGCTTGAAAAAGTGGTAGCCAGAGAGATCTAGTGAGTAAGCTGTATGAGGTGGTTTCATAAATCTGTTCAGTTTCTCCACAGACATTTCTATGACATGCAGCTGGATGTTATTATGGAGAAAAATTGGGCCTTTTTCAGTGATTAATGTTGATATAAATATTACAGTTCTCTGTGAATTTTGTGGAATTCCTGGCAATACTTGTCTGATGTGAAGAGTTTGCCACATGCCCACCTAACAGTGACCATAACTTTTAATACAGTTTTAGTTTGATGAAGAATTTTGGTAATTCACTTCAGGTCAGCAACTGCATGGAATGTTATTGGCCATTGTATGGAATCTATTTTTTATTGCATGTCACAATTTGATTATAAAGTGAATCATTTTTTGTGAAAAATAATAGCAATTTAAAAATTAAAAAAAAAAAATTTGCTCAGCTTGTATGATACTCATTTGTTGAGCTTTTTAGTTTGGTGCAAATGTCAGACAATTGTTGTATTGCTAATGTTTAATTCTGCAGTGTCTCAACTTCTTTTGTTGCTTTTTGGCCTGTTTTAATAATGACTCTCAATTGGTGGTTATCAGGTGCAGAATGATGTCCACAACCTTCCTCATCTTCAAAGCTATCATTTTAATCACAAAAGTTTTGGAATAAATACTATGCTATTTGTTTGTTGATGGTCTCCTGCCAAATGCTTGATTGATATTGTTACTAGTTTCCATTACTTTACATCTCATTTTGAACTCCTGCAATAAAATTGCTTGAATTTGCTTTTTCCCCCCACTGTTTATTACAGGCTATCTTGCTTTAGACAGCCTAAAATAAACAGTACTAAACAATGAAAACCATTCATATAAAATAAGTGAAATTTGTTATTAAAATGGTATATTACATGACCAATAAAAATAACAGTTTATTCTAAAATAAGCATCAAAATTTAAAATAACAAGAAAAATAAATTTTGTACTGTAAAGAAAAACAAATGAACATTTAATCTTGTAGTGAAATTTTATTCAATGCAATTTGACTGCTACTTGTAAGTGAAGTTCAACCATTTCTTTTATAGTCGAGTAGTTCAGGAATGCAGTTATTCACTGCAAAATCTATCCAAGTGCTGACTATGGAAGCAACCATCTCCCTGTTATAAGTAAACTAAGAATAGAACTACGGAAACTGAAGAAGCCTAATGCAACACTCAAATTGCAATACAACAGACTCCTGAAGGACCTGAACCTGAAGGAAAAATATATGGACAGTGTGAGAAGATACATAGGACAAAATGGAAACTCGAAATGTGACACACTAAGAGAAGCTTTAGTGACATCAGCAAACAACATCATCCCAAAGGAAAATGGATGAAAAAGAAAAAAACGAATGGATCACAAATGAGATTCTCGACATGATGCAAAGGAGACAGAAAACAATATAAAGACCAGGAATGGAATATAGAAATAAGGCAGGCTAAAGAATTTCTCAATGAAAAATGTGCAGAAATAGAGAGAATGAGTATAACAGATAAAGGAGATATGCATAAAAAATAAGAGAACTTAATGGGACCAAAGAAATGCTCATCAACAGGCTGCATAAAATCCAAGGAAGGAATCCTCATATTAGAGAAAGAGAAAATTCTTCAGTGTTGGATTGAATATATCAGAGGTCTCTTCCATGAAAAAAGAGAACAACTGGCAATACACCGAAATACTGACGGGCCAGAAATATTAAAAACCAAAGTGGAATTGGACAGAAACAAAGCAGCAGGGCAAAACAGAATTGTTACAGAGATGCTGACAGACTTAGATGATTTCAACATAGACAAGATTACAGAAATAATAAATGAAATCTACAACACTGGTGATGTACTGGAAGACCTAAGCAGATCTATTTTCATAGCACTGCTTAAGAAACTAGGTGCAAATGAATGTGAATTCCACTGAACAATCAGCTTAATGAGTGACCTAACAAAACTCATCATCTAAATTCTAATGAATAGAGCATGCAGCAGAATCAGGCCAAAGATAGGACAAGAATAGTGCAGGTTTGTCAAAGGCAGCAGAAGGAATGCAATATTTATGCTCAGGATTTTATCAGAAAGAGCAATACTAATGCAGAAGGATGTGTATCCTATACTAGCAGAAAAGCACCTGCATATGGATAAAAAATGAGTTAAGTAGATATGCAAAAATAGAAAGGAGTGGATTTATTCAACCTGTAAAGTGAGGCAATTCTGAGAGAACTAGAAATCAAACCAGGATTCATCATTGGCAGCAACAATCTTAACAATATGAGATATGCAGATGACACAGTGCTGATAGCAGACACAGAAAGAAGACTACAAAATATCCTACAGAAGATAGCAAAGGAGAGTGGGAAGAAGGGACTAAGCATAAACTACAAGAAAACAGAATGCATGGTCATCAGCAAAAAGAAGAGCCCATAATGAAAATTACAGGTCAAACAAGCAGGTACAGAAATTTAAATATCTCGGAAGTGTTCTAACAGAGGATGGAAAGTGCGACACACAGATCCAAAGACATTGGGATGACCAAAGATGCATTCCAAAAGCTAAGCAGAGTATTAAGAGACAGGAAAATTTTGTTGAAAACAAAGAAAAGAATATTTAACTGTTATGTGATATCTTTCCTCCTGTATAGCAGTGAATGCTGGACAATCTCCTCAAAGATGAAGAAGACTCAAAGCAACAGAAATGTGGTTCTACAGAAGGATGTCAAGGATACCATGGGCCAAACATGTGAGTAACAACAAGGTTTTGGAGAGAATGGAAACAAAGAGGAAACTTATACTTACCATCAGAAGAGGCAGTTGAAATTTCTGGAACACATAATGAGGAAGGAAGGCTTTGAAAATCTGATACTCACAAGACAGATGGAGGGTGGGAAGGGGAAAGCAACATGTAACATATTTAATGGGCTTCAGCAAATGGATGGCAGAACAGGGTCTGGGAGAAATAACAAAAAGACAAAACTTATTAAGAGCTACAAGAGACAGGAGGATGTGGAGGGCCATGATCGCCTACATCATAAAGGGACACAGAACATTAAAGGAGAAAGAAGTTCAAGGGTGAGACAACTTTCACCAAATGCTCCAAACTAATATTTTGCATAAGTTCTCTAGCAGAAACATTTTGAATTAATATTCATTGGAGTTCATATTAAATTTAATTTGGATGTGTTTGCATTTTCTTACACTAAATCCTTAAAGTATAGTATCATGATAGGTCATAATTAGAGTAAATGAAAATTTGTTTTAAAATCTGCCCAAGGATTATATAAACAGCTAGAAATAACTAATTTTTGTTAGATCAGTGTTTTAATCTTTCGAAACACCTATTTTTAAAACAAATTTATTTGTATAACAGCTTAGTAATTTAAAGTATAGATGTTATAATGTGCATTTGGTTTCAAAGGAAAGGAACAAACAAGGATTAAATTTTCAACAGTCTGTATTTGTCAAAATATACATAATATATACATAGTTGTTGAAATTTTGCAAAAATTGTTTGTGTGGTTCGATGTAAGGGTGTCATTGTTAAAGCTGGGAGTTGATCAATTTCTTGGCTGAGGTCACAGATGGAGTTAGAGGATAGGTCCAGAATGGATTAGCCATTGGTGGGGTTTGATACATGCCTTTCTTTAAGGTTGAAATCAACACATGAATGTGTTGATGAGATAGTGTCAGTTGATCAAGCGGAACATTTCTGTCATGTTCTTGTAAAATGTGATATCACTGAGATGGGGTTGGTCGATCAAGTGAAATGTTTCTGTCGTGTTCTGGGAGAATGTGGTATCAACGAGATGGGATCATGGTGGTAACCTTTTTTCAATGTTTGCTTCAATTAATCAATTAAAAGCTTAAAATGTTCACGTGTTTGTTGATAAACTACATTTTCTAATTAAATGTAAATGTTTCACAAGTATATTTTGATTAAAGTAACAGTATTTTATATTTTTTTAACCCTTTTGTATCTGGTCTTAAGATTTTGACCAGGGGTGTATATGTTATTGATTCTACAAGTAGTCAGAAGATTTCTGGAGAGATGTTGAAACATGTCATCTTGATAGCTGTCCACAGCTCATGGATACTTGTAGATGCAAGATCTTGTGTGCAAACAAACCTCTCCGCTATGTCTCATAAGCTCTCAATTGGGCTCATGTTGGGTCAGTATAGTAGCCATACAATTTATAAGTCCCCAGAATGCTCCTCAAATCAATTTTGAGAAATTTGGGCCTCGTGGCATGGTGCATTATCCTATTGGATTAACCCATTATTATTAATATACATGGGTCCAAATGGTCACAAAGCAGTATAGTGTATTAGTCACTGGTCAGTGATGAATTTAAGCAGATTAGTGGACCCAACCCATGCCATGTGAACACACCCCACACCATTATGGAACCACCACCAGCTGACACAGTACCTTGACAACTGGAGTTCATAGTCTCATTGGGGTTTGCTCTGCATCTGAAACCTGGCATCATCCTGAAGCAACATCCCACATTGCCAGTACTTCAGAGTTCAATTAGTAATTTCACAAATCCAGATGTGGTACTCTATCCAGCATCATAGTGTTAACAGAGGTACCCTTGTTGGTTTTCTGCTCTCATGTCCCATGGAAGCTAAAGAACACTGAACTGACATGTCTGGTACTTTCCTGTATTGAATGTGAAACTGATATAAACCAGTGTCACTTATTTGTTAGCATATACAGTTCCAGTTAGACATCTTTGTTGATGATCATTAAGGACTTTTGGTCAACCACTGTGCTCACACTGGTGGGCAGTAATACCTTCCATCAATTATTCCTGGTACACATATAACACCATAAATTGAAGTATTTCAAATATCCCAACAATTTCAGAAATAGAATCTCCCATTCATGTAATACCTGTAAATATGCCCTGTTCAGACTCCAACAATTCATGTTGCCTTGCCATGAGCAACCTAGCCAGTGCTTTTAATGCTCATGAGATGTCAGAGAACAACTGATATATGTTTAAGCATTTCTATGATGTCAAAATACAATGGTGCCACCTACAATTACTTTTACATACTGCTATCTTATGACTTCCCGGCATATCAATATATATATATATATATATATATATATATATATATATATATATATATGTGAACATTGAAGTCAACACTTAGAGGCGACAGACATATTTCATGCTAGATGCAATCATCAGGCAATATCTAGCATGAAACAATCTGTCGCCTCTGAGTGTTGACTTCAATGTTCACTTTTATATTTACATATGCTCTATCCCTGATATTGAGCACTTTATTCCATAAATATAGCACACCTTAAAACTATCCACAGATGAGCTGTAATACAGCAAAACAGTCTATCAGTGGATGACAATATATACATATATATTATGTGTGTGTTTCTCTCTCTCTCTCTCTCCATATATATATATATATATATATATTAAGCCAATGTCTGTTACTTAGTAATGCACGACAAAAGATATCACACTATCGTTAGATATATGTGATAAAAACCGGCTTAAATTTACAAGTGTCTCATGAAACAACTGAAATATTATAGTCAATAAAAAAGGACAAACTAATTTTACCTAAAATAGCAAAAATATATTCCAAGGATTAAAGTTCTCCATCATATAACAACACTATAATAAGAAAAAATTAATTATTTTGTGTTCTATTACTAAATTGCAGGTAACCTCAAGGTCTAGATTAAGCACATGTGAAACCTGTATCATATGTTATAAAGGGACCATAAATTAAAAAATACACATAAATATTACATTAAAAATTGTTTGCTCACATAGTGATAGATCTTATAACACAAATAAATATTTAACTTGTATCAACACAATAAACAATCCCCACCAAAACATGAGGCAAATGATTCTAATGATGTTACTGGAGTTTTCTTTAACAGCCTTGATATAATGTTACTTGAAATGATGCAACTCCCTTGACATGTAAACATTAACATTGCCAGATTATAAGAGGCTGATTTTACAAGACAGCTTGAAAGTACTTTTGAGGGTCCTGCATTAAGTACTTTCAAGCTAAGTACTTAATGCAAGACCCTCAAAAATGTGGTACTCATCAGTGGTGAAGGGTAACTTGGATGGAGAGGGAAAAGAAGACCTCACTCAGCCCCCCCCCCCAGGAAATTATTTGCCTCTCCCCACAATCACCCGTGAATGTGATGTGAACTAATTTGCATGTGAGAAAATATACTTCTACCAACAGGGTCTGCTTCAGACTTGATACACTTTTCCAATGGACTTGACAACTCCTCCGCCCCATGGTGATGATGATGACCGCTATTGGTTACAAGAAAAAATTGAAAATTCGTAATTTTGATACAAACTAAGTTAATATTGTTTTAATTACCCAAATGTTCTTTTAAGATAAAATTCAACCTTTCTTCTTTAAAATAACACCAACATTAATCCATGAAATTTGAATTTAAATACTTTTAATTTAATTTTAAAATTAGGTATTGCAGTGAATTTTTTAAAATGTTCTTTAACAAAATTTTACATGTTTAATGAAATAATATACAATATTATCAAGATTTTTTTATATAACTTTAAAAAAAATAATTTTGAACATTTAAAATTAAATCTTAAGGCATTGAAATGGATGAAAATTTATCTTTTAATCACAAAAATTAGACTTCACCAGCTGCTTCTTTTCACTCCACGTATGAACTGATCAAAAACTTTCTAGGTAATGGTCACATGACTGAATTCAGGTCTTAAGAAGGGGTCAAGAATATTCTCCATAGGTTAAAAATTTTTAAAAGTCACTATAAAAAAGAACTTTTGATGTGACACTAAAGTTGTCAGACATTCCCAATACAAATTTTTCATCTAAATCTGTCTGACTGTAAGTCCTTTGAATAGGCAAGTCTTTGATTTCAGCTGCACACAGTAAAAATATCATCACTTCAGTACAGTGTCTGCTGGCAGAAATTCTTTTGCAAAAGAATTTCTGCTTTTCAATGACTTTCTCTCTGTGACCCCCCCCCCCACACACTTTATTATTCTGTCTCTCTTTTTAATGCACCCAGCTTGAAAGGAATAATAAAACAGGGAAGTCTAAAGCCATGGCTTTTCTAACGCAAGCAAAAGAATTTCTGCTTTTCAGTGACTGTTTCTCTTTCACCCACTCACTATTATGTTAAATACATGAACCCTTTGCCATTGGTACCCATAAAATTTGCTCTTAAGTTAATCCAGCACTGGATACCCTCTGAGATTTTTTCAGATTTTATTAATATTGATGTAATATTACAAAATAGATTTTTATTAACTGACCAAATTATACAATCATTAGAAGAATGCATATTTAATATAATACAACCCTTTTCCATAAATGAAATTTTACAAGTTTATTACTAATATTATTGCTATTTCTATGGCAAATGTTCAGATGACCTATGTTCCTTAGTTTCACCAGTTCAAGCCGTTACATACATTGTGTACATGGCATGCCATGTAGACAGGGTATGTAACAGAGTATCAGGTCATTCATTCATCCTCATTCCCTTCATTTACCACTGGTAAAAAAGGAAGTTCCTCTCACACAGCTTCTTCCTAAGAACAACTGCTTTTGGAATAAACACCTGAAAAGATGCTATGCTGATTATTACGATCTTAACCTTTTCAAGTCTAGAGTCAATTGTTATCTATACTACATATCCTTCTAACCTGCACTTACTACCTCCCCCTATACAACAACCTCACTTGGTAACCTTCTACCTTGAGTGGCTCTAGGACTTTATATTGGATGAACCTTTAGTAAAATAACAATAATAATAACAGATAAATTAAAATTTTTTAAGAATCTGTAATAAAAGATCTTAAAGTATTTGATATTTCAGTCATAGTATTTTAGCCAATAATAAAGTTAAAATTAATTTTTGACATTTGAAAGCAAAAACCTTTTTTTCTTTGTTTTGTTTTGTTATCTGGCATTTATATTTTATTTTCTCATTAAATGGACAACAAGACAGTATTCCTTACTTTTCATCAACTATTTGGTAATTATCAGTTTTTTCTTACTTTGTGCAACTCTGACTTTTGTGTTTCTTTTTGCTTCTTAGGTGGGCCAAATCAGATGATTGTCACATGGAACACATACAGCCCAGTTAAGGAATCCATTGTTGAATATGGAATAGATCAAATGAATTTTCAGGCAAGTGGTAGCAGCCGAATATTAGTCAATGCCAAGGAGGGTCCTCCATTTATCGCCATCCAATATGTTCATAAGGTTGTGCTGAGTGGCCTTACACCTGGAACCAAATATAGTAAGTATGTTTCTTCTTTCTGAGAATAAATTCTTTTTGATTAATTCTTTAATTTGACTTTGTCATTATGCTACTGATTATTTTTCAGTTGATATTTCATCATTTAACATTTATTTAAATCTTCAATGTTTCTGGCTCAATCAGGGCTTTAATATCTCTGACTTAACCACATTCCTGCAGTAATTTGATTAACTACTCGGGGATCATTTTATTTTTACAATTAAAAGAAATGTTGTAACTCTAAATTCTTTTCATACGTGATTGCAGCTGTTTGGAAATAAGCTAGTTACTTGATCCAACACATTATCAAGTTTCAATCCTGCTGTATTTTGCTGTTCTACGATATGTGATCAGTAGTCAACTTTTTGCCTGTCTTAGTTTATCTCTTCTACTTAACATATGCAAAAATAGGTACATTCCTATAATTTACCAGTCCACTGCAAATCCAATAACTGCAAATATTAACAGGTAAATGGTTACTGGGAAATGGTTTGTGGTAATGGTAGGCGATCATAATAGGAATTTAATTTTGCAGAAAATTGGTTTCACTGAAACCGATAAAGTTAAATCGAACCTTTACTTTGTTGACCGATTCATTTCAGTGAAAGATCAAACTGTAGAAAATTAAAGGGAGATAACTTTTATATCTGAATGTTTTTTAATGATGTATCTTTAAAAAAAATTAATTTGATTGTTGCTTGTTCATTTTACGTAATAAATGCCTCTCCCCTTCCATAATTTCATCATTGAAGTCTTCATTCACATAATGATGTTTTTAATATGCTTTATTCTACGAATATTTAAATTTCAAGTAAAATATACATAAATAGCTTAAACATTAAAAGAAGTCTTCTGTATTCATTCATATTACTCTTTTTATTTATTTTAATATTTATAATTTGGTCATTATATTTATTTATATTTTATTTTTAAATGTTAAATCTTTTAAAAATAGCACAATTCAGATATAAGAGTCATCTTCCTTTAATTATCTACATTTTTTTTATTTTTTGGTGAAGTTAAGAATTGATTTAACACTTTTGGTCAAGCCAGTTTTCAGAAAAAAGGAATTTGTTGTTATTATCTCGACTCAGCGGAAATATTTTATAAACTAGAGCAGTCTGGACTCTTTAACCTCGGCAACCAGTTTTGGAGAAGGAGAACTCTGAACTCAAAACCAATTGAGTATGGCACTAGCAACTCCATCCCATAAAAAGCTACTTGCTAAGGAAACTACAGTAGCAATACTCTTCAGTGGCATCTATGGGATTTCAGAAAGAGATATTTCCAAAATAAGATGACCAGAGGATTAAATCAGACAGCATTCAATCTAGGGTTGAAAAATGAACAAAATTTCTTTTTAAACTAGTCAACTAATTTTGCTATAGTGAATAAAGCAAGAACATTATTTTTTCTGTTAATTTTTGGTTAAAAATTTGAATGAACATTTATGTGTAATATCTGTGTTTAGCATGAACTAAACTGAAAATACAATGGATAATTAAAAAATGAAAAATGCAGGTAATTGTAAATTAACATTTTTGGAAAAAGATTTCAAAACTTTTTTTATTGTGAATTGTTTGAATACACTAATATTCTTTATATAGAAAATGAACATTTCTTAAAATAATAATAAAAGTTACTTTATGAAAAGTAATTAAGATTTCCATGTAAAATTATTCAAGCTGATTTAATCAAAATCTTCAAATAAAATACATTTGAGTTTTTTTTTAATAAAAATTACAGTAAAATTTTAACTAATTCATTTTTAAAACTTTGATATTTTAGCTTTTTTAAATTTTTGATATGAGCTGTGCTACTTGAATTAAAAACAAATGATTAAAAATTGAATGGATCAAAATATATTCATTTTCTAAACATTTTGATGAAGTTTTTATTAGGTTTCTAACAACTATAAATAATAACAAAGTTATAAACAATTTGATTTTGAGACTTTAAAATTTTATCAGCATGATTAAAGTTGTTTTTTTAGGACAGGTCTGGGACAGTGGTGAAAAAAGTTAGTCTGTGGATGTTAACAAGGTTGTGGGTTTTGTGACTATTTTTTGTAGGTGAAGGTGTATGTTCAATATAACAAACAAAGAAGTAGAAGAAGCATACAAAAAACTTGAGTTTCTGCTACAGACGATTATTTCTTTTTGCATTGACTGTATTTAAGTTAAATGTCTGTTTAATATGTCTATTTTCTTTTTTGGTTCATAAATAATTCATGGGAAGTAAGGATAAGAATGGATAAAGATGGTTGTGCTCAAATCAGCTTTGTGCTGAGTTGGGATCACCAAATCTCTACTTCGTAGAGTAGAGCTGCTGAAAACCCATCCAAACGATCTCATTGGAATGTGGAAAGGCAGAGATTTTTTTCTTTTCCAGAAGTGGGATCATAAAATCAAACCTGTGACCAGAAACTCTTTCCAGTTTCTCTATAACTTGCATCATAGAAAAATGAATTTATTTATTTTATTTTTTATTATTTATTGTTTCTATTTTATTTTCCCACAAGTCTGGAACTATGGTTCCATCTTTCTGTTTTGAAACAAGTTTGGATAATGAAATGAGGTGGAAATTTGAATGAGATAAATATATATATAAGAGATGATTTATTACAATTATTGAAGAGACCATAAAAATTACCTTCTTATAGGCCACCAAAGGTGAATTTTGAGCTCAATGTCAAGTCACTTCTTATTTTTTTAGAATTTTTGAGGATTTGTAAATAAAGGGAAACTACTCTGTAATTAGCTAAACTCCAAATAGATTCAAAATGTAAAGTTAGCTTGTATTTATACAAATCTCTAATTAGCAGGAGACAGATGTTAAGTAATTTTTGAACATGGATGCTTACTACAGTCTAGAAAAATTGTTTTTGTAATAAAGTGTAAAAATGCTCATTAAGTTGAAAATAGGAGTGGAAATTGCTTTATTTTTTCATGATAAAATGCTCTAATAAAAATCTTGCTATGATGTGCCACAGCAAAATCCTTTGCTGTGGCACATAAACACACAAGCAGAAATTCAATCCAAATTTAAGAAAAGAAATTGAAACTGTTTAAAAGTTGCTAAAGAGAATGTTTTACTCAAGAACCCGCCTGCTATTTTCTTCATTAATCATAACAATCAATTTGTGAAGGAATTAATATCAAGTTAACACAAAGAGTCTTGGCCTGAATTTAAAAATTGTTGAATAGTCCTATTTTCTGTGCCAGTAATTGCTTATTGCATATTCAGTTTTTATCTTTCTCTTATTTTGCCAAAGATAAAACACATCACGTTGCCAAAGTGACAGGGTTTAAATTTAGTTTATCTTTCAAGTATCAAGATAAGCTTTGTTTTTTGTAAACACCGCCTGACTTAAGAAAAAAAAAAAAAAAAAAAAAAAAACTACAAAAGCTGTGTAACTGGATTTATAGTCAATAAATTAGAAAAAGTTAAATTGACTCATCTTAGATTTATAAAACAAAAAGCATTGAGAAAGTAGTCAGTTAATAAATATCTGAAGAATTTCCAAAACCAAATTATATACAATAATATCCTTGATCTTTATTTTCCTATATGAACAATTCTCTACTTTTACAGTAACTTCTTTAGTGTTTTAAAGGATTTTACAGTTATCATTAATTAGACACAATTCTTCAGGTGTGTTTAATATGTTTCAAACAGCATCACGGTGAAATGATTTTGAAATCATGAGACAATATTCAATTAACATGCTTTTTGTTGCATTGTTTTTTATGGCATATTTACCAAGAATTTTTTTTTTAATTTAGCTTTATATGTAAAATAAAGGGATATAGATAAAAATAAATGTGTGTTCAACCTTATGAGCAAATAGTATTATTATTAACCACAGGCTATATTAGAAAATAAAAGAATAAGATACATTAAAATGTGGATTTAGTATTGGTAGTATTTTCCTTACTGGAAACATTGGAATAAAATGAATTGACTCAAGGGTTTTAAATAAATAATATATTTTTATTTATTTTTTAGATTTAGTCCTTTGGTATTTGGTGTAGCAAAATGTTTGTTTAGAACACAGGTATTAGTAGCAATTTGGAGAAATGTCTGTTTCATTCCAGTATTCGAGAGTTTGAAAATCAGCACTTGATAGTAGTCATAATCATATTAAATATAGATCAGTATCAATTTACTGTGTTTTTCTCAGCCCTAAGCCAAGCAGAAATATTAACATGGGACCTCTTAATTACTTCTTCACACATCATGCATGACTGGTTTCTACAAGATAGCGTTCTTTTGTTCCATCCTCTCCTGCTGTCCATTCTCTTCTATTTCAGAGGTGTTAGTTTATATCTGTTTTGACCAGGCTCTGAGATTCTGGTATGAACATGGATTTCAGCTAACACCAAAAGTCTCTTTGTGTCAGTTTTTTTGATTGGCCCAAATTATTTTATTTTCTGGCATTCCTTTCTTTTTCATATTTTTTAAATAATGAACGTTATGTGAGAAACCTCCCTGAATTTTGGTATTTTACAGTTACAAATAAGTAGGCTCTGATGCTATAAACTTTTGATTGGTTTCAGTCTTTTCTTCCTCTTTTTAATTGAGGTTGCCTTCTTGTTAGTTGAGAGAAGTATAGAAAGATATGTTTAGAGAGAAAAAAAAGAGATAATGGTTTAAAAGGAAAGAGCAAATGCTTTACTTTAATTTAAATTCTTTTTATTTTTATTTATATATTTTATTTTATTTGTTTTGTTTTTTTATTGGGACTCACTACAAAGACGTCAAAAATATAGACCAGGAGTTCCCAAACATTTTAGACCATCAACCCCTTTATTGAATCTTTGATCCCTCATGGAGAAGTGTAGAAATTCCTTTACCTTTTTCTATTATTATTGTTTCTCAATAAGATTCATATTAGCATTATGCTTTGTTATTCCTTTTTCAACTTCTTTCTTCCAATACAAGATGTGTTTGAATAATAATGTGAAAAACTTCATAAATAATATAGGTAATAATAAACACATTAAAAATAAATTAATAAACCTTTTTACTGAATTGGTTGACAGGATGTTTTGGGGAACTGATGTTTTTTTTTTTTTATTTGTAACTTACCACAAGTTATTTATCCACCTCCTTTGAACCTCCAAAGCTTTTATCAAATCTCATTTCGCTATAAAGACATTTATTGAACACTCTGGATTGTCCCATTGACCACCAAGGGTCAATATCAACCACTTTGAGTACCCTGATCTAGACCAAATCACATCCAATTAAGAAAACTGGATCTGATAATCATAAACAAAGAAAAGAAAATCTGCCAGATAAAATTTATAGCAGTGCCATCAAACTTCAAGGTGAAGATGATGGTGAAAAATTGTGAAAATGCCAGGACCTCACCAGACAATGGAGAAAAATCTGGAACATGTTTGTTACAATCGTGTCCATACTAGTTTGTGAATTTGGAACCAAGACAAAAGCACAAGAATTGAGATCGGATGACTTAAAATTTTGTGGGAGAACTGAAACTTGTCCAATTCTAACGTATTGTCAGATTCTGCAAAGTTACTGGGAAAGATGCTAGTAATTTGAGCAGTCCTACTCTCATTAGGTTCCAAAAATAATAACCAGACACCTGGTTTGGACATGCATATATGAAATGATGATTGGTAGCAATAATAATAATCCTAATGAAAATACTAATAATAGAAACTTTCTGAAGATTTTTTACAAAGATTCTATTATTACTCTTATTGTTAGGATTATTCACAATATATGAATAGAGGTTACATAAAATGATGAATGGGTTAAATTTTATTTTGCTTGTTGTTTCTTATTGAAATACATTTTTTCTTCTCTATTTTTAGTTTACCACTGTGGCAGCCATTGGGGTTGGAGTTCGATATTTACATTCACTACCATGCCAGATGATATCAACTGGGTTACCAGGATTGCCCTGTTTGGTGACATGGGAAATATAAATGCTCAATCATTACCTCGCCTTCAAAAGGAGACAGTGAAAGGGATGTATGATGCAATTTTTCATGTAGGTGAGTACCTAGAAATTTTCAATTTGAATCCCTACTCTTAAGTTAACACAAAGACATCACTACTTTACATACAAAATGACATGCTTGTTTTCCAAATTTTATTTGCTAACCATATTGTTTTTATTATTCTTCGCATCTCTAGATGGCTGATACTGTGAATAATTCATTTTTTTGTTGTCACTCCCCAAAAAGATTTTATTATTTAGTCAAATTTTGCAAGGCTGGGGACTTATTCTGCACCCTCTCATAGGTTGATGAAAAAGTACCTGACAAATTTTTTCTTCACATAAATTTATACCATCATCATTAAGTCATCATTAAGTTTTCTTTTCTTTTTTATGTCATAATAATGTAACAAAATCACTGTCAGCTTTATGGCCTAGAAAAAGATATTTGCTTTTCTTATGTGTCATTCAAACAAGCCAGTTGCTCACTATCCTGTTTCTCGCAATTTGTAATAAAGAATTCCCTTTGAATCCCAATAAACAAACTTTTTTCCTCCCCAGTAGATTGAGATGTTGAAGTCTTTCCTGGAGCAAGCTACAATTTTCTTAGATTTATTACAAGAATCTAAAAGTTTGTCTGAATTTATATCATCATTATTCAGTCATCAAAATATTTTCCTTGGCTTTCCTTACACCTCATTGTGTGTTTCATCCTTAAACAACAATTCTGATTTTGATTTGATGAATGTTTTTAAAGTTTTTAACATCTTGAAAGTGTTGGGATCATTGACAAAACAGAAAGAATGCATTTAGAAAAAGAAATGATTATCTGAAGGTAATCGGTTCATGTTAGGTATGCTAGAGGTAGTTTACCTAGCACAACTGCTACAAAATCAAAACATTAGCCTGAAAGCTCAAGTCATGTTGTTAAATAGCCACATCAGATTGAGACTTTCATATGGATGTCATGCATGGCACCAATCCTGTGCAGAAATATTTAAATTGTCAGCTGTATACAACCACTTTCAGATCAATAATTAAAAATAGCTTAGAGCAAATGAAAACTGTAGGTCTCACCAAGAACCATCTTTCTTCAAACTTTGTGTACTGACACTACAGAATCACAAACAAAAAACTGTACAAAATAACTAACAACATCAGCAACTAAAACAGATATTGTGTGTAACTTGAAGAGAAAATAATGACATAATCATGACGTTTAGTCTAAATAATTCATGGAATAATGACATTGGGTCATCTCGGAATTTCAGACAGCATTTAAAAAAATATTCTTCCTACTTAAGTCTCAGTTGACACACACGTAAACATGAAGGTATAAATAATATAAACATTATATATTATTATATAGGCTATAGCCTAGTGGACTAAAGTGTTGGATCATGAATTTGGTGACATAGCAATTATGAGTTCAATCTCTGAGCTAGAGAGTGCAAACTTAGTATCAATAGAAACAAGGTGAGTAATTCTTGTTCTAAATATCTCTATATATGGACAGCATAATGTAGATTAAATTTGAAATTCCTTGAATCTTACCTGGATTAACAGACACCTGAAGAAAACCAGAATACACAATAGCCAAAATGTTGTGATAATAACAACAAAGATGAAGATAATATCTCAAATGTAAATAATGTAAATAAGAAACATGTGACTTTGGAAATCCTATAATTATGCTATAATTCTAACATTATTGTTGCCTTTTCAGGTGATTTTGCCTATGATATGCAAGATGTAAGTATAAATTTATTATTAGTGTAACAATATACAGCAAGTCTTTATTTGTTCTTAATTTTAACACATTTTGTTCTATTAACAAATGATTAAGAATATCTTTTTTTAAATTATCTACTCCAAAATGAATTGAGAGGAACAGTTTTGCTTTTTACTTATCATTAAATTACGATTCCAATCTTTCTAACTACTTTCCACCACTTCATATTCTATATATAATACAATTAATCTTCCAAATATCTTTTCATATCCCTATCAATTCTGACCAAAAGGAGGATTGAGCTCCCAAACACAAATGTATGAAAACAAGTTCTGTCATTCCCACTCTTAGAGAAATGTAGCTACTAATAAAAATATAAAATTTCAAATAAACTGGAAATACAGCTTGAATAGGCAAATCTTATTTTGTATCAACAGCACAATTTCAATATAAAATGCTTTTATATAAACTTTTGCTTTTCATGTATAACCCTTCTGAAACTAAATTGACTAAAATCTAACAAATATATCCAAAGAAACTGAATACTTCAGTTTATTTGAAAGATAATAATGGTAAAAATTAACGGCAAGTAGATGTTTTTATTACATTTTTTAAATTATCTCCCCTAGATTACTCAAAAAGGAATATACCAGAAATCATGTTTCTTTTTTTTTTTTTTTAAATAGAATGGTGGTCAAACTGGTGATGAATTCATGAGGCAAATCCAGCCTATAGCAGCTTATTTGCCATACATGACCTGCCCAGGAAATCATGAAGCATTTGGGTAAGTTATGAAACCTTTCTTTTCATTTACTAATATATTTCTTTTTTGCTCTTTTATCACTTGAGCACTTTCAGAATAAGATGCCAAATTCTTTTTTGTTCTGAAAGAAGAAATCATTGAAATAAATTAACTGGGCATAAAAGGTGGATTTGAAATAAAATCCTTAGAAAAAATTTAGGCATCAGAATTTCAAGCATTTCCAAATCTAGCAAAAAAAAGGGCCCTTTAAGTAATTCTTCCATTTTGTTTCTACATGATGTAGGATTTTCATTCCAACTTTATATTAAAAAAATTCAGAAATTTTATGAAATAATTTATATAATATAAATGAGTCGTATACTTGTATGAATTGAAATTTACTCCTTTTATATTACTTGTTGTATTGGCACCTCTCCTTTACACTAAGGAGTAGAGCATAAAGATATATACTGATTCAAAGGGAACTGGGAAATTTTTTGCAAACCCACCTTAAAATTCAATTTTCAGTCATGTGGGTCTACAGATTTTCCTTTACCATGGGTTATATTTTGCCATTGTGAAGTGACAAATAAAGAGAAATTTATTTTGCCAGATTTGTGCTTTATAATCCTTTGATTTTGCATTAATTATGCCCAACGTCACTAATTTGTCATTTGAGGTATGTTATATATTTGTATATCCAGGAAATAGGTTATTCATGTTAGTGAATAACAGCTTGACTAAGACAATCATATTATGAAATCATTTTATATAAATATTAACTAGTATATCCGTCAAAGAGAACAGTTGACCATAAATAAATAATTCTGTCATTTTTTTATGGCTAGAGTTACAGTTAGTTCTTGTTCTTTTTAAATGAGTTTAGCATCTCAATATTATTAAAAAAAAAACTGTTGTTAGACAGTGTCAGTAGTAATATTACCAGGAGCAGACACAAAACCTTGCTTTATCACTTTCCATTCTTTGTTTGCTTTAGCAAGATGAAACATCTAAATAAAAATGAGATATTGATTTTTATACTATAATATTTTTTGTTAAGAATAAAAGCATTTTCCAAAAAATGATCTTTTATACAAGTTCTAATAATTCTCATTAATCATATAATTTCATTTACATCTGTCGATATACAGCCCAATCATGTGATCCAAATCAGTTGAATATTTTGATTTCTCTTTCATCTGTTTTTTTTTTTTTTTTTTTTTAACAGCAACTTCACAAATTATAAGCTTCGATTTAATATGCCTGGTGATGTAAATAGCATGAACATGTTTTACAGGTGAGTATACTATTAATTTAAAATCATTAAAAGATAAGTTATTTTTCTTATTTTATGTAAAATGAAACACAAGGAAAAATAATACATTTAAGTTTTCACTTATTGAATTCGAATGTTGAGCAAATGACACTGTTTTTTATTTTTATTAGAATGATAAAGTTCAGATTAATCTCAAAATTGAATACATTTTAAGCATGAAGTGAAACTAATTTTTTTAACCCAACTTATGGAAAATAACTGAAATTCCTAAATTTCGTTAGGATTATATTTTAAGCATGAAATAAGGCTGAAACTTGAGAATTTGCTATGTGTGACCAGGGTCAGCTAAAATTACTTGATGTTAATACAAAAATAAATTTAAAAAAGGTGTATAACATTGACTGTAATGGAAAAAGATATTTGAAATGAAACTACAAAGCACATTGAAATATTACAAAAAACTTTAAAATTCTTCTAAACACATTTAAGTGTGTCCCATTAAAAATATTTCATATCAAATTTATATACATTATCCTTGAGATCAATATTAAACTTTTAAACTTTTTCTGATGATCATTCTGTAAGCTTAAAATTGCACAAAATAAACAGTTAAAAAATATTTCAATAATCAAATTAACTACAGTAATAAATAAATTAAAAAGGATGTCATACTTAATTTTTATACAGTTCATCTTGTATCAATTTGATCCAAATCCAATTAACAATTATTTTAGAGCCAATAAAAAAGCTTTCAAACTAAAATCTTCTATTTGGATGTCAAAGGATCCAGTTGAAAACATTAGGATAAGTCACTATAGTTTGAAAAGAAAGGCCTTAAATGTTTTTGAACAATTATAATGACTCTTAAAAAACATCTTATCTGATCTTATTAAGCCTTTTATAAGGAATGATGTCTGTCAGTTTTATCAATCTAGTTCATCATTTGTATTTCCAATGCTGTTAGAAATCCACACACACACTGAACACACCATCAACAAATCAACCATTCAATTTGCAACCCACCCACACATTGTTGTGTCTATAAAAAATGAAAAAAAAAAATGATAGTTTCAAAAAAATAATTATAACAATTATAATTATCATGAATTTGCTCTTTCTAAACCAATGAGAATTTATTCCATTTCTCTCCTCTACACACACAAACACATGACATTCTCATTATCAGACAAGCAGTTCACATGGACAGGATGTTAATAAGTGTCAATGAAAATTTAGTCTCCTTTTCCTTTTCAGATCATAATAGTAACATTTATTTTTTAGCACTCAACAAAAATTTGAGGTAAGAAAATTCCAAGAAACATCTTGTATTTTCCAACTTATTTATCTGGACACTCGTTACACACATCTAAAAAACCATATGAGAAAGACTATACACTTTACTTATTCTTTATCTTATTCTTCTGTCAGATTCTGACCCATATTTGCTCTACATTTGACCCCAGATTCACTATTTTACTCAGTATTACTGTCTCTTATTTCTCCAACATCACACAACAGATTAATAAATAATATTCATTTTGTTGTTTCCATGTCTTACTGTTTCTCAATTTTATGAGTATTTTTGTATATATAAATGTTGGGAGATTTATGATTATTTACTCAGAGTTATAACTCCACTACAACATACATACATTCTTGTGACTGGCCATAATTTCTTTTTTAATAATCAATATCCATAACATTTTAGATTGTCTTAAAAAAAACAAAGATTTTGTATCATTTCTTTAAGATAATTATTACAACTTGATTTGAAATGACAAATTTGTCTTATTCTTTTGTTCATGCATTATTTGAACTGAATTTTTGTATTCACTCCATTATGACAAAGCTATAGTTTTTGCTGGTGGAAAACAATTTATCTGGAGTCAGAATAATTGAGAATTCTTTCATAATTTTATCATAACTACACCATGACCTAAAACTCTTCTCAGCACCAATATTTCAAGATTAGATCAAATCGTCTTATACTCTAAATAACCCAAGTTATGTTACTGTAATACAATTTTATCTAACATGTAATTTACAAATATTTTGTTATTTTAGAACCAATGTATTTGTCCAGTATGTTATTGCTTATTTTATGTTTGGTATTAAAAATAGCAAAACAATCTTTAAGAAATGTTAAAACAGATAATATTTACAGTCATATGAAAAACAGACCAGCTCCATGCCTGACAATGACTTTTTACAAACTCTTGCAAAATATGTGTACTTATACTGACATTAGGCTAAATTTTTTTTTCATGGAAAATACAGTTATTATACTTACTGATAATTTTTTTTCTTTTTTGTATATCCTCATATGCTTTCAGTAATTTTCCCAAATTATTCAACCTTCATTCATTTTTTATACAGCTTTAATATTGGACGAGCCCATGTGATTTCCTTCTCTACTGAATATTATTTCTTCATCGAGTATGGATTTTGGCAGATCAAAAATCAATATGATTGGTTGATAAAGGATCTTGAGGTAAGAGGGAGAAATTAGACAAAAAAAAATTATTTTTTATTAGGAAATTTTGAATATTATCATTTACAATGCTTTAATACAGACACAAGCATGAATGAGTCCTTGATTATCCACCAAATAATAATTATTTAAATTTAATCTTCTGACCTTTTTTTCTTTGTAGGAAGCTAATAAACCTGCTAATCGTGCTAGGTACCCATGGATAATCACAATGGCTCACAGGCCCATGTACTGTTCTAATAATGACAAAGATGACTGCACTAAGTCTGAATCTTTGGTAAGACACTTTTTATCTTCTTTGTAGTTTATTATTATTATAATTAATAACTAAACAAATAATTAAACTAAATTAATAATTAAACTCATGACTGAGTGGTTAGAATGTTTATCTTCTCACCATGAAACCCAGATTTGAATCTCACCATGGTCAATTTGTCAAAAAGGTGACTTTTTGATGTTGTCAGCCTGGGAAAGGGATGTCAGCATGTGGCACCTTTTGGAAAGTGTTTGAAAACTGTGGGAAAATTAAATGAAATAATAATAATAAAAAAAAAGAAAAAAAAAGAGAAATACATTTTCCCATGATGCTAGTAATAAAGGAACCAAAAAGAGTTTTGGTTATCTGTGCAATTTTATGACCCCCACTTTCAAAAAGGACAGAACATTCTTTTTCCACTTTCCAATGCACGGCATTCAAATATGTTTTACAGAAGCCCCGACCAATGAAATACATACAACCTTTACTTTGGTCGTTCCAACTCAGTACAAGGCTGACTCGAATTTGACTATTATAACCATTTTTATCATTATGTACCCTAACTTCTGAACCAAAATAAGAAAATTGACATATCCAAGAGACATTTGTTTCCTTACAGTTTCTATAAAAAAAAAAAAAAAGAATAACCTGTCCATAGTAGAAACCCAAGTTTTTATTGCTTCTTTTTTAATGGTTTATATGTGAGCACAAACACACACACACACACACACACACACACATGCAACCTTAAACGCCATAGAACCAAACCATGTGTTGACCTAAGTCGTGTGAGTGAAATTGAGGAGACAGAATTGTTAGTTGATGCTTGTCGCTAACATGAATTCACAAGTCTTCATGACTGAGGGTTTGAGCATACTGGCCTTGTTCAAAATGTTTATCATGCCAGATGATGGAAAGGAAACTGTAACTATGGTCTGCTCAGCCTAGTTGCAGTGTGGGTGTTGAACAAACGCAAATGTGCCTGAGCAGACGTCTGCAACAAGGACTGGCTAGCTCCCCCCCCCCCAGCAGGCGAACATAATTGGATACAAGTAGCCATTATTATAATTATTATTTCTGACTAATACTGAGTGTATGTGTACCAACCTCATACTCACACTTATACACATATCTAACAAATTGCAAGTAATATGTGACTTCTAGTTATGATCTGCTTCATTAATCAGATTAAGTTCCAGAAGATTTTCTTTTATAAAAATGTTAAAAATAATACTATCCAATTTAATTTCTTTTTATTTCATTAACTTATTTGATTGACTATTGTGATAGTATTAGGTTGGTGCAAAAATAATGTCGTTTTCTCACATATGTTACTATGTGAGAAAACGACACTATTTTTGCACCAAGATAATAATTTAATCAATAGAGACAAAAATAATTTTTTTTGTTTTGTAGTACTTTTGTTTGTAAAAACATGTCCTGCCTTTATTGTATTTGGAAAGCTGTTTGATTAATAGTATACATATATACACACACACACACACAATCTGTGTGCATGTATGTATATGTAATTATTAGTAATGAAATAAAATAATTCACTTATCTGAATCTTTACTCAGATCCAAATACATGTTTATATAAGTGAACTATTGTATTTTATTACAAATAATTATTATTGCACTCTCTTGATATTGAAATTTGTATTTGCAAGGACTGCTTGGCTTAAATGCATTGTTTTCAGGAGTTGCCTTAGTCAATCACATTTTTGGTGAAATAGTCTTTTTATATATAATATAAAATATCGCACATTGAGAGCTGGTTTTAATAAAATAGTGCTCAATGTATAATAACAGAGCTATGATTTATATTAATAATAAATATACAATTTCTTCCTAACTAGTAGCACGTACTGGTGAGGGGGAAAAAATGGCTAACATAGTATGCACTGCATTGGCCATGTAGATACACAATATATATTAGTTGATGACTGGCAATGTAACGTCAGTTTAAGAATAATTAAAAAAAAATAGTGGATGATCATAAAACAGTGCTGGAAAAAAAATGGAAGAGGTAGCAATGGGGTCTCCAAAAACATGCCTCCCTGGTTGGGATTTTGTGGGTAAGGCGCACTGGCCATGAAAGTTAATATTCTGCATTAAGACTGTGTAAATTTATCATATGAAAATTGTTTACACCTATAAGGTGAACATTACATCATGTTAGTAAGCAAGCAACACAAAGGCAGTGTTAATTTATAGAAACTGTTTATGTATTTGTATTGGTTGAGATTTATCTGAGAGAGGAAGAAATGTACACTATACAATGCATATTCTTGTTTCTTTTGATTTTAGATCCGCATTGGTATACCATGGTTTCACAAATTTGGTCTTGAAGATCTCTTCTACAAATATGGTGTTGACCTGTGTTTCTGGGCTCATGAACATTCCTATGAAAGACTCTTCCCAGTTTATAATAGAAAGGTAAACAAGTTTCTTTCTTCAATTATGTCTCACCCAAATCACCAGGATTCTCCAATGCAAAGGGGATGTAAGTTCAAATTACACTAAGAGCTTATCCTTTATTGTATTTGATTCATTCTGTTTAGTTGCTGCCGTAGACTGATGGCCAGAGTAAATTGAGATAAAAAGTTACAAAAAATATTAAAGAAATTATAAATCAAGCTTAATAATGTTTGTTAGTGCTTCATGTAAAAATAAATAAATCAGATATTTCTTTCTATTTTTCTGGGTTTCTTTAACCCTTTTAGTATTCAACACACTCAAACTCACCCCATAGATATTAGCTCACAGTCTTGCTGTTTTGTGACAAAAGTTTCACTGTTTGTGTGACTTCCTGTGTTATTTGTTATGATATCTTCATGCTAAAGGGTTCAAATCTTGTATGCTAAAGGGTTCAAATCTTACTATGATATCTTCATGCTAAAGGGTTCAAATCTTGTATGCTAAAGGGTTCAAATCTTACTATGATATCTTCATGCTAAAGGGTTCAAATCTTGACTGTTCAACATTCAGCAGCATTGTTCTTTATAGTTTTCAGGTTTAACAACAATGATTTTCTTTTTCATTTCCTTCTATTTTACTTACACTGTTTATCTTTGGACTGTTGTCTTCATTTTTGTTGTTGTTATCATTACATTTCATCTGCTGTGCCCTCTGGCCTTCCTCAGCCCTGTATATTGATCAGGATATTTCTGTAACTTTGAATTTCTTTATTTAATCTGTTGGGTAGAATGTTCTCATTCCACTGTCCATGCCTAAGGATATCGTCTTGTTCTTGCTTTTAGTACAGTTCATTTCCACTGAGTCCAAGTACACACTGCCCAACACAGAGATTGAACTCACAACCACTATGTCACCAAATTCACAAACCAACACTTTAATCCACTAGATCATTATCCTGTCTGTAGTGAACCTGGAGCTTTAAACCTAACCTACCTGCTACTTCTGTATTGAATGCACTGCTAGGAAAGTGACACTTGATCCAGTTCTCTAGCTCCTCGCGATATTCAGGTGTAGCGGGAAGTGGTAGTTTGTCCGGTAGTGGCGGGCAAGGTGTTTGGTATGGACATTCGCATGGGGCTAGTGTGCCATCAGTTGTTTTTCTGTCTTTTTTGTGGTCGTTTGTGATAAGTATAAGCCCTTAACTCTTAGACAAATGTAGATTATCTCTGAGCATGTTTCATCACCAAGTGATATTTTGGGGATTAAGGCTCCTTTGATAGGTGGGTTGTTGTTGTCATTTACAGCACGTAAACGGTGTCTAGTACACAATAACTAGTTATGATTACATCCAAGTTTCTTCAATGGATCCTCCCCAGCTGTATTTGTTTGCACCCCTGTATCTGCCGTAGCAGTTAACTGAATGGTTTAGGGCTTTATGTCTGTTTGAATTGGATTTTCTAACTTTAGTTCAATCATGTTTAATGAGATTTTAACACTAATAAATGGTGGTGGTTCTGGTCTTTCTGGGGTGAATTGTTTGTTGGTCCATGTACCATGTGGGATTTCTTCTCCTTCATTTAGTCATCTAGGCTATGTATTCATGGTTGATATGAGGGAGATATTTTCATCTTGGGTGTCATTAGGGTTATCCTCCATTACAGCATTAGATGAGGCTATGCCATGGCATGCATATGAGAAGTGATTTTTTGTTCTACACTTGTGGTATGATTTACCCCAAGCAGGGACTTTTGGGTGTGTTTTGTAACCGCAACCTTTGCATTTGTCATTATTTGTCTTGTTTTATTGTGTGGTGGGAATTTTTGTGATGATGCACATTTGATCAGAGCAATTTGTGGTGCCTCTGTCAGTTGAAAATGGTTTGTTGCTTTGGTGGTGGATTCCAGAGTTAACAGGTGTCCGACCAGGTCATTCAGGGTTGGCAAAGAATTGATTTCCGTCAAAATCTTACTCTGGTGGGAGGTGCCCCGTAAGCTGGCAATGATTTGGGATTTAATCATGTCCTCGGAGAATGAGGTTGTGCAGTGCTTGTTATCGCAATCACATTGTCTTTCAAAGGCACAGAGCATCGCTTGTGACTTCAATCTGGATACAAACGATGTGATGGTTTCTCCATCACTCTGCTTCATTGCGAAAAATTGCTGACGGTACACTTCTGGGTGAACGGATTTCACGGCAATGGATTTAATATATTCCAGTTGTTCCTCTGTGGCATTATTAAGGGAATCTGGACCAACGAAATTGAAGAGCATTTCATTGACGAACAAACTGCATGCGGATTGTATCTGGTTTCAGGTCACTGTAGGGTCGGTGAGCTGGGTCATTACTTTGTAACAGGACCATGCATCTCTAAAGATGATCTATTTATTATCTGATGTGTCAGATTCTATCACTGGGTACTCGGACATTACACGCTGGTGGTGCGACGGAGTGGGTGCATTTAGTTCAGCAGGCAGGAGACGTGCCAATAGGCATGTCATCTGTTCCTGCATGGTGAGTTGCTGTTGCTGCATTTGCAACATGAAGGTCATTGGGTCAACTTTGGTTTGTTGTCCTGTTGGGGAATCATCTGGATTTTCAACATGGGTTGTTTTCTGCTTTGTGTTGAACATTTTAAGTGAGTGTAGAGAACAAAACAAAAGAAACGTAGGTAAAATATACAGTAAATTATGATACTATAATGAACGAGCTTAAATAATGGGTGATAAGGTGGTTCAGATGTTAATATGTCGGGCAAGGGTATATTTGTAGGAAATTTCTACATTACCACGTGTGTTCATTGGCTGCATCGGGTCCCCGTTTGTTTGTTAAATTGGTCTGTCATTGAATAAAATGGGTTCAGTAGTCCCTCCGCTTTTTGAAATCCCACTCCTGACACCATGTATAGTTGTTTTCAGGAATGCATTATATCAATGGGAATAAGGACAGACACAGGATAGACATTTAAATCAGAGGCTTGTGTCACACGTGTTCTTTATTTGACATATGCCATGACAATGTCCCTTTTCATCTCCTCTAGAGAGTGGAGGTTAAAGGGACATAACTAGGGTATCATGTTAACACAATGGTTAATAAATTTAGTGGCATAACAATTATGAGTTCAATCCCTGTGCCAGATAGTACAGATGCAGACTCATTTAAAACAGGACTAGCAATAATTGAACAGCACTAAATAAGAACAAGACATGAACAGTGGAACAAGAGCAATCTACACTGATGAAGTGTTCATTTCAAAATATTCTGGAGCTTATCCAGATCAATAGATGCCTGAAGAAGGCTATCATCACAATGACTGAAGTGTTGGGATAACAACAACAAAAATGAGGACATTAACCTGACTGTAAATAATAACTGTTTAATCTAATAGATTAACTTAAATATTAAATTTATATATTTAAGTAAGAGAATTGATATTTCTGCCTTCTTAAATAATGCTAAATTCAAATTATTATAACATCAATTGTAAAAAGATTATTTTTATATTGTTATGAAAATCTTAGTGAAAACTTTTACTCTTTGGATTTTATGTTGTAACAAGCACCACCAAAAAATATTTGGTCACTTGTCAATAATTTAAAATCTATCATTAACACCTATACTACAAGTCTATTTACACTTACATGAAGAACTCATTAGAATTAAAGGCAAATACTTACAATTCCTATTAAAATAACATTTAACAGGTATTTTACATGTTTTTTTTTTTTATTTTAGAAAATTGTACTAAGAGTTTTTAACAATATCTTCATGAAATCAGAAAACATTTTTTAACTGACTGTAAATGTTCAAAATACTGAATTGACAGACTCCATCTTCATGTTTTATTTTCTAATTTGATATTTTTTTAGAGCTCATATGGTTTTTTATTTTTTTTTCAATTTTTGTTGTTTTTTTATTTTCCCTAGGTGTACAATGGCAGCCAAGAAAAACCATACACAAATCCTAAAGCCCCTGTTCATATCACTACTGGATCAGCAGTAAGTACATTATTGTTCTTGTCACAAATTTTCTGAATCTAATTACCATGTTGGTTTTGTTTTTAATTGTGTAAGCCAATGAATTTTTAAACTGATATATGAAATAACTCTTTGACCTAAATTTTCTTGCTTTCTTCCATTTCAAAATTAAGTACTTGTCATCTTACATCTCTAGAAATACACTACTAATTCCAAAATTGTAATGATTTCCTAGGAGAAAGTGATTTCTGACTGGGTCTGAAATTGCTAATTGTTCTTAACACTTTCACTGATGTCTATGTACTTATGTCTTTACAAAACTTACATTATCTGCTGCTGATGTATATATATGTTTTCAAGACACTGTAATGTTGGTCCCTACCATTTTACTTAGTTTATAACTAGTGCATAATGTAATTTCCAAACTAGGATTGACATGAAGAAGAAGCTTACAATACAACCTATTTTATGATGTATTTTTATCATATTATGTATTATGGGTGTTGTTGAGTTTTGTCTATTACTGCTAAGTATTCAATTAAAACCAAAATGGCAGTGCCCATGAGAAATCACCATCAGCATTTTTATAATCATTTATTTCCAGTAAATCGCAATTTCTTATTTTTCCTAAAATGTGCCAGGTAACAATGTTATAACACTGCAGCAGTGAAAGTGTTAATGCTTGGAACCAATTGACTTTTATTAGCTGACTGTGTTTACTATCTTATCAATGTGTAAACCTTTTATAGTATGAAGCACCAAAGGTAGTGTTTGTATCAAAGTTGTTCATTACTGTTTCACAGTATACTACAAGTCAGAGTTACTATGCCAATTTAAAGGATGCTATGCTTTTGTACATTTGTTTTTGCTATATAACATAATGGGCTGTTAATATTTAAAACTTGTCTATTTCACTGGCTAATTTAAGAAGTTCTCTTAATTCTTTCTTAGAGAACTTTTGAAAATGAATTTGTATGATAAACTGAACATTTTCCCACCTTTTACTTCTCTCAACTTTTCCTTATTGCTTTTATTAACCTCAACTGAATTTACTACCTTATCAATGTATAAACTTTTGATAGTTAACAATATAAAAAGAAATGAATTTGTTGAAATCTTGTGAATTGGAATTGAGCATAGCTGTTTAAGAACTATGTTTACTTATTTCATATCAGTCTACTCTTGGTTTTAGTTTTCATCTGTTTCAAAAAGTATTATGCATTTATTAATCATAAATACTTGTGAATTTTACTTTTGAATTTCATATGGTAATCTGAAAATAATTACTATAAAGGATAGGAAGTAGATTCTGAATAAATAAACTTTCTCTTCATCTTACAAATTTATAAATGATGATTGCTTATTTTTCCCCAAAGTGGCCAGCACAGCCAGACAACAATGCTATAATACTGAAGTAATACAATGAAGCTAAATATTTCACATCTCGACTGTTGCAATAAGAAAAGGGCAGTTATAACCAAATAGCAATTATCTTCAGTTGCAATTTATCATAATTGTTAATGTGACAAATGCTGGTTAAGAAATAACAGATGAAAAAATACCAAAGATGGACATTAGACAAAAATGAAATTATCATTATTATTCAACTCATGAGGAGTAAACATAATCATTATATTATCAATATGCCATGTTCCAAGTCCCATAATCAATGAGGGTCATAAGAGCACTATATGCACTGCAGCCATAGCAGCAGTGGTGTGTCTAGTGTAAGAGAGCCTGATGAAAACGGACTGGTCTTAAGGCTGGTTTTGAATTCAGATTTTTCTTAGACTGGTTACTGCCTCAAGGCAAGAGAGACAAATTATTTCTACTATTTAACCCATAGCTGGTGGAGAGGAGTAATGGATTCATACCTTTCCCAAAGATATTAATTTGAAAGTGAACATAATGAATGCAGCTGGAATTTGAAGTCAACTCACCAATTTCTCCTTCTGAGTTACTAACCCTTATATTAGAAGCACACCGAATATAAACATGCTTCAAAAGTTTCTAGGCAATCACATATACACTTACTCACAAATAAATTATGCCAAAGGTAAAACTCTGAGGGAATTATTAAAAGTGTTCTAAGGAAATAGATAGATGAAGCTCTTTACCAAAATCTCATTTCTAATTTTAAGTGGAAACATTCAGCATTCATTGACACAAGTGCTACCATCAGCTGTCATTTGTAAAATCTTTCTATTAAAACAATTTTTCAGGGGATTGATTTCTCAACTCCAGTAGCTGTTATCACTCTTTCCAGTATTGATGGGGGCTTCCTTTCCAACGTTTTGTTTGAAGTAGCGTGGAACAGCAACATCTTGGTTATGTCATTATTTTCGTGTACTATCCATTTTAGTAGTTGCTGATGTTGAAAGTCTTTGAGCGATGTGGTTTCTGTTACTTGGTACAGATTTTTGTTTCTGATTCTGTAGCACCAGTCCGTAAGGCTCAAAGAAGGATGGTACTCACCTAAGACCTACAGAGTTTATCACTAAAATCTGAGAAAGTGGTTGTATACAGCTGACAGTTTAGATATTTCTGAATGAGTCTGATACTATGCATAGCATCCAAATGAAAGTTTCAATCTGAACATTTAAGAACATGAATCAAGTTTTTGGGTCAATGTTTTGGTTCTGCCCCTAGTGCAAACTATTCTATATTCAATTTCCTTATTACCTATAAGAAATCTCTTATAACTGATCCATACACCAAGTTACTTGAAGTGTTTAGTATTTATTAATTTCATGCCCTGAATGCTTATATTTTAAGTAATGAATTTTTTTCCTAAGTAGTTATGCAATTGTAAATTTGCTAAATTCATTTTCTAGCTGATGACTCAAGGTGAAATTATCAGGTTTATTGGTTAATTACCAAAATTTTCTTTGAAATCAAACAGTTGAATAGACAATCAGCCATGTTTCTGGCCTTGTTTTTCTGCAATAAATAGCTAAAGTAAGGATAGATGCTGAAATATACCTGACAGCCTATTCTCATAAATGATTAGAAGAACTGTCCTCTGAATCAAGGAAATAGTCACCTCAAAAGACATAGCCTTTCTAGAGAAAACTGTTTTAATGAAAATACCAGTAAATCTGAACAGTCATTAGTGACTACTGTATAAATGGTGATTTACTTGTGATGAAATTATTTGACAATATTTTTGATAGTCAATATTGAAATGTTGAAATACTAGTAGGAGATGCTATCCAGAAGTTTGTCAAATTGGATCATGAAAAATTACCTTAATTACAGGATTTCCTTTGAAATCATCTCTTTATATGATGATTTCACAAAGAATAGCAGCAGAAGTTTACAAAATATTCACTTTTCATGTGCTGTTCAACTTCTGCAAATTTTTGGGTAACACTTGATATTTACTGAAAGTTTGTAAAAGTGCATATATAAAATGACTGCAGTTGACTCATTCTCTCTTCTTTTTTTTTCACAGGGTTGTCAGGAGAGGCATGATGCTTTCAAAAATAAAACTGCTGCCTGGTCAGCATTCCAAAGTCTGGACTATGGTTATACCAAAATGACCATTTATAATGAGTCACATATTTACATTCGACAACTGTCTGATGACCAGGTGAGAGGTTTATTCATTTCTTTTGGAGAGTGATCACGCCATTTGTCATTTTATCTTTTTTTTATTATCAAGCTAAAGGTTTTATTATGAAGAAAACATTAATTTCAAATTTTTCCTTGAAACATTCGTGTTAACTCATTCTAAAAGTACATGCAGTTGGATCAGATATTTACAAAAAAGTAATTGTTATTAAGTATAACACAAGTAAGTATGAAGAACACATTAAACACTGAACTCACTGCAATAATATGTCAGATAAAATTGCTAATCAATGCTCCATGGTGAGATGTCTTAAAATAACCAATTTATTTACAAGTGGAACTCTTTTCCAACCTCCATACCTCCAACTGTTTTATCTTGAATCAACTGTTCATCATCATGTTGGAATTGCCATGAGTTTGAATTTCTTATCAGAAGGTTGTTTTATATTAAGACGGTTAGTTTACAGGCATGTTCACCATATTAATCCGCAACAATATATTAGGTTGGTGCAAAAATAATGACGTAATAATGTCGTTTTTTGACGTCAAAAAACGACATTATTACATCATTATTTTTGCACCAACTTAATAGAATATAGACATTCAAAAACGAATCAATCACAAGGCAATTGAGTAAGGAACACCGATTATGAGATTTCAATAAAAACAACATGCATTTATGTACAATTGATATACAATTTGAAAACTTGTAGTTTGATAATGAAAGAAACTGACCATTGATAAATTGGGTTTCTTATTGATTTACAGTTCAAAATTGTTCAAGTGTTTAAGAACTGGTCAAACAGAGTTAAATGGAAAATATTATTTATACAGAAATTTGTGTAGTTTGTATGCGAGAATAAAGTAGGAGTTTAATTCTCTAAATTCTCCAGAGTTGTTTACCTTGGATTGTTAAGATATTTGATTGAATATTTACGAATACTTGTCAGTAGTGAGTTATTATCACTTTTTAGTATTGTAAGAAGTTGTTCCTGGTAGAGTGAAGTTCTGCGTGTGTTGAGTCAGAAAAATTTGCGCAGCAAAAATGGTTATGATTTCTACTTGCGTGGATTCGTTTAGCACTTCTCCAGGATGAAATTCTGACTACCTGAATCGATCTGAAAGCTTCCTTTTTATTTTGTTCTGGAAGTAGGAATCGGCTCCAAACAGCTAGGCACGAAAAGATATTTTGTGTGAATTTGCTACAGTTTGAGCCAATGAAATGTCTAGTTCACTGAAAATGGGGTGTTGATTGGTTAATAGGTAATTTTGTGGTAGAGTGTATTATTCCAGAGGGGTGAAAAGGTATGTATGGACTATTCCATCAATACCACCCCCCCACCAGATTAATAGTCATAGCATTATAGTTATTAATATGTGAAATACGTCTTGAACTTAGCAGGCCAATGAATGTGCCTACCCGACCTGGTACGGGTAGATGGAGTTGCTTCCAAGTCAGATGCTGGAAATGATTGTGTGCTGGAAGGTTCTGAATGTGACAAATTAGGAGTGTTCAAAAGCTTGCCATCATGTTGGATATATGCAGGTTTCAGCCAGTTGATACTGACCATATTATGTTTCCCTGCAAGGTCAATGACGAAGTACTTTGACATGTGAGAAATGACAGGGTATGGTCCAATATAACTGGGTGCGAGAAGCTTACAGACCGTATCTTTGTGGAAGAAAACATATTCTGCATGGTGCAGGTCTGCAGGAACATAATAAGGTTTCTGGTATGCTCGTGTTGGGGTATAAATGACGTCAGTCATTTTTTACTTGAGGTCACTGATGAAATTACTGGAAGGGAGAATGTCAGTGGTATTGCTGAAAATCTGTCTGGGCAAAGTTAAAGGTGTGCTGAAAACTATTTCAGCACTGGTGCATTTTAGATCCTGTTTGATAGTGTTACGCAAGGTGAGCATAACAAAAGGTAGTTTGTCAGCCCATGTGCGGCCGTTTGAAGGTGCCGTGTGTGCACATTTGAGCTGTCTGTGGAATCTTTCCACTAGTCCGTTGGTACAAGGGTGATAAGCCATGGTGGATATATGCTTAATTCCCAATAAATTTGTGAATTCGCTGAACAATGTGGACTGGAATTGTGGACCCCTATCAGTGGTAATTACTGAAAGGCATCTGAATATGGTAATCCAATTATTAAAGATTACGCTAGCTACTGCTTCAGCTGTAATCGATGTAAGAGGTATTGGAACTGGCCAGCACGTGAAGTGATCTACGATGGTGAATATGTATCTGTATCTGTCTACACGCTCCAGTGGACCGACCAAATCTGCATGCAGGTGGGTGAATCGTCCATCAGGGTTGGGAAAGGTTGATGCAGATGCCTTTGTGTGTCTGCCTACCTTGGTTGCTTGGCAACGTATGCATGTGCGAAACCATTGTTTAATATCAGTTGCCATACCGGGCCAGACAAAACTGTCCAATATGGTCCACAACGTTGCCTTAGCACCAGGGTGGGCTTGGGAGTGGAAGTGATCAAAAACTGGACATTGCATTGCTGGCGGTAAGTAAGGGCGTGGATTGCCCATGCTGACGTCACAATATACAGAGTTATCTGTAAACGGAAGTGGTCTTTTCTCGATCTGTAAGGAAGTATCAGATCGGACGGCTGAGAATGTTTCGTCATTTAGCTGTTCATCTGCTAAAGAGTCAAAATTCAGTGTAGCAGGTTGAATGGTATTGAGAGTTGTACAAGATACCGCATCGGCCACGGTGTTGCTGGTGCCCTTGACGTAGCAAATATCTGAGGTAAATTGTCTGATATAGTCCATATAACAAATGTCACAAGGATTATGCTTCTCGGATTTGGCGTGTAGAGCATACGTCAATGGCTTGTGGTCGGTAAATATCATGAAGTCACAACCTTCTAGTATATGACAATAATGCCTGATGGCCAGGTACACTGCCAACAATTCATGTGAGAAGGTGCTATACTTCATCTGTGCTGAATTTAGTTTGAGAGAAAGAATGACAACGGTCTCTCAATCCCATCGACTACTTGGTGGAGGACTGCACCTACTGTGTTAGATGATGCATCAGTGGTGAGAATCAGTTTCGCGTCATCCGAGGATGTTATGTAAAACAATTTAACACAGTTTTGTAAAGCTTGTTTAGTGGCATTGAAAGAATCTCATCTGAAGACAAAGTAATTTTTGGGTTCTTTTTCTTATGCTTTGACAAGAGATTTGTCAGAGCTAGTAATATGTTAGCACAATTATTGATGACAGGAATTCATGTAGACAACGAATACCTGTGTCTACTACAATTATTTTATTTGAATTTCTAATACAAATAAGAAAAGGGCAGTTATAGCCAATTAGCAATTTTCTTCAATTGCAATTTATCATAATTGTTAATGTGACAAATGCTGGTTAAGAAATAACAGATGAAAAAATACCAAAGATGGACATTAGGCAAAAAGGAAATTATCATTATTATTCAACTCATGAAGAGTAAACATTCAACAAGGAGGCATAATTTCTACAGGAAGTAGTTAGCATAATTGTATTATCACCAGCTATTATTGTTTACTAGTAGTACCTGTGAAAATTTCATGGCTTGCCTGTTTAAATTTGGTTTTTGTTTTTTCTTTTACTCACTGAAATCAAACAGCATCTCTGATATGTTTTTTCTATCTTTCATCCCAATCAGAACAGAACAGTCCATTATTTATGAGGTATTGGCAGGGTGTTTCTTTACTCCTTTACTACATAAGAGGAGGATAAGCAGAATTATAAGATACTATCTACCGAACTCCTTTCCTTAGAGAAAGAGTTTTTGCTCAATAAAACCAATTAAATGAGGTTTGAGTAAATCAAGACATGGCTTTTTATTTTTCAATTCAGAGATATTTAATAAGCTTATCTTAATCTGGCATAAAAACATGTCCTTCATATTTTCTGATTGACAACTAAAGTCTTTGTTTACAATAGATTTTCAAAATACATCTACTTTTCTTAGCTCACTTTTATTATATATACTTAGGTCATAGTTTAGTTTTTGTCTCATTATTAAGCAAAATTCATAATCTAGTCTATCATTGGGATATGGACATTTTTTTTATCTTGTAGACAAATTCTGTTTTGTTCATAATAAAATCCTTGTTCCTTATCAACTTTTTATCTTTTATATCAATGTAAAAAATATTTTATATCACATCAATGATTTTTGAATTGATCTGTTACATGTAATATTTGTACTACAAATGGTTTTGTGATTACTTCTTTGAAATGATTTTCTTTTGGTGATTAAATGGAAATAAATATCTCCAAAAGTTAATTTCTATTCATTGCAAAAGTAACAAGAATTTTCAAACAAATCATATTTTAACTGAACAATGTTAATTTTTATTGAAAGATATATAAACTTTTTGACAGTATGTGTATACTTTTTATTCTATATAATGTGTTTAGTATGTAATTAATCACCAAATAGATTTGTATTTTATTAATTCTTGTTTCAATGCTCACATACTTAGATACATTCTTCTCCTTATAAAATGTTTTCCAAGAGTATTTTTTTAACTACTACTGCTTGTAATACATCATCTTGACTCTCAAGCCTTTAGAATTATAAATATGCAATATTTGTTTTTTTTTTTTTTTTCAAGTGTATATATTAGGCCAGCAAATAAAGTTTGACTAATATATATATATATATATATATATATATATATATATATATATAATAAATTTAAAAATTAAACAATCATTTGAATCCATTGATCTCCTAACTTAAAGTCAAAAGCTCTACATGTTATTTTTTTAATTTAATTTTATTTTTTTCACGCATGTATTGAATACTTTTTAATACTATTGTTTCCTGGTTTGATTCAACTCTGACCATTAATCCTTTATGTATTTTATATATATCTATATATATGTGTGTGTGTGTGTGCATGCACACACAAAAACAGTTGTTAAAAAAATCTCAGCCTCACCACAAAGAGATCCCAAGGTAAATTCTGATGTTTGATTAAATTTTGGTAGATATATATATATATATATATATATATATTTATATATGTATGTATGTGTGTGTATGTGTTTATGTATGCATAAGCCAGTTTTGTTTCCTTATCCAAATGTAATGGAAGCTGATATGTATTTCATGAGATATATATATATAAAATTTCACACTTATTTTGGACTTGCTTTTGTTTTAAACATAAGGGCGCAAGAACATTTCTGTTGGCATGATATAAAAACAACAAAGTCAAGATACTAGTCTGAAAAAAATATGTGAAATAAGTCAAATTTTTGTTATGAATTTCAAACTTGTTTACCTGAAGTTAAATGAGCACAATGCTTTATGTGCTTTGTATGTCAGCAGCCATTTGCGATGCAAAAGTATGCATGCAGAAGTGCAATCCTTATAATACTGTTGTCTGATGAATATTCATGCGTTCAACATGCATTTAAGGATTTGCTTAAAGTGCCACAGCCAATAGCTCTTAGATTACAATCACATTCATCAGCAATTAATAATGGACTGTGTTTTTCATGATTTATGGCATTGGTGTTACTTTCTTTTCTGTAAAGATCCTATTTTGAAGTCTCTGAGTTTCTATTACAGAATCAACCTGACTTTTCTACAAATATTTTCATGGCAACTGCTCTGACAAGCAGTTTTCCCTGGTGCGCTAACTACATCAATTTAAGTGTGCTACTAGATTGGTATCTTTTACTGTTGAAAGAGTTAAATATAACTGCCACTTCTACTCCAACAGTTTCTTTTCTCACACTTCCCAGCAGTGGATCTCATTTCCAATTACTTGCTTCCCTGAAAACTACAATCTTCAAAAGTTTAAATGCAATGTCAATCATCATCTTCTGTTGCCTTGAATCCCATTCATCTTTTATCCTTTTCTTAATCTCCCCTATACCTTGTCTTTTTTTCTCACTTTCACTTTCTGTGACCTCCTGCATACTAGTGGCATTCCCACATTCCTTCGGGGGAAATCATTAAAAAAAACTAAAAAAATTGCATATATTCCAGAGTGTTATGGTTATGACTGAAATCTGTAAGTTTAGTATTAAAAATACAGTATCCACAACCAATTCTATAGTAGGGTCAAATTACTACAATGAATTATTCAACTGGTTTTTTAACAAAAATAATTTTGCATTGTTAAATAAGTTGATTTGGAAAAGACATTGTTTTTCTGTAATAGTGTTATAAAATTTTGATTTAATCATTTAACAAAATTTAATGATTTAATATTGTGATTACAAGTAAAACAAGAGCTGTATTTTTCTTTTCAGGGTGGAAAAATAATTGATAAAATTTGGTTGATCAAAGAGTATCATGGTTCTTATGAAGACAACACTTTGAAGTTCCAGCGATTCAACAATGAGAAAGAGAGGCTGAAATCACCTTTCTTCAAGTTTCAGAATTCACAAATGAAATTCTAACCGGCCTTAAAATTAAGGATTATTCTGAGTTTTTTTATAATATTTTTTTAAAAATGGTTTTAGTGAACATTGTTTTTTATATTCATATTTGGTTTGTATATAGGGAAAATATTTTTTTAAATAAATTTAAAAATATTTTTAACTTTTCAATATTACAGAAAACAAATATTAAAAAATAACAAAGTTAAAAATTTTTAAAGTTAGCAATAAACTAACTATATTGATTTTTTTTTTTTTTTTTTTTTTTTTTTAATCTTTATTCAGTAATAATTTTAAATATGGTTGAGAATTTGTGGCACTGTTGAAAAAAATTCATTATTTTTATGTTCAGGCTTTTATCTGTGCACTTGTAAATTTACTTTTTGTGACATTGAAAAAAAAAATAGAAAATTTTGTTACAAAAGCTAAACATTCCTTTATATACTTATTTGGTAACATATATTCTATTTAATTGAAAACATTAAAATAACTATTTTCATTTTAAACAAAATATAAACTAAATTCTTGATTAACTGTGATATGGAAACCAATTTAACAGGAAATATATGTGGTGAACATTTGATAATGAGATTTTTGTGTTATGAGAAAGCTAATGGTTTAAAGTAAAAAAAAAATCTGGTGCTTTGTTTCTTGTTATTAATGCACATGAAAAATTATTTTAAAAAGTCTAACAGTTGATCATGCACCTGTAAATAGTAAGGGCCCTTTGTTAACAAGTTGAGCCCTTAATTCCCTCTTATCTTCAACTCATATTTTTACCATGATGATCTTTATTTTAATTATAGGTTAAGAGCATAATTAATTTGGCTGAGAAAGTTAATCCTCTTTATCTTGGTATATTTCTTCTTTCAGGTTTTATTATAATATGTAATTTGGAAGAGAAAAATCTCAGATCACTAGTAAATATATATGCAGATGATAACACAGTTTATGGGAGCACCACCAAAAATCCAGATGACCAGAGCCTAGCAGCTGATCTCTCATATGACCTTGCTCACACAGATCATTGGGGAAGAAACTGGCTTATAATGTTCAATAACACCAAAACCAAGCTCGTAACATTTCATCATCACAGAGCAGACCCCGGGTTTTCTCTAGTCTAGTGGTTAATGAGGCTCCTTGCTTGGAATCTCTCTTTAGACACAAGCTCACACCAGTCAATTTTTCTACTTCTACTTTTCTACTTTAATTATAAAAAAACATGACAAAATAAAAGCATAATAATAGTTACTTTAATTCTAAACAATGAAATAAGTTACTTTCATGTTTTATTATTTCAGAATTCTGATACTGTTTTATCATGGATAGTTAATTCAAAGATTTAAATGCATACATTTCGTACACTCTAATTAATGGGGTGAGAAGAGATACATCCAAAGCTCTGCTAAGTTATATATTAATTGTAATAAGACCTTAGTAAAGAAAAATATATACCAAGATAAAGAGGATTACATTTTCAAGCTAAATTATTTAACCTCTAGTTCTTTCATTGAATTTCTACAGCAATGAAATGCCATGAACCCAAACAGAAATCCAAAATCTTTGCTCTCAATGGAATGAAATTAGCCTCCAATTCTGGTTGAGAAATGCCTAATTGTATGGCCTTAAATAAAGATCTCAATGATCTTTTTTACACTACTGAATATTTGAAAGTGTTCTATTCTCTAGCTATTTTATTTAAAATCTTTCAGACTGTCTATAAGAATTTTGATTGTTGAAACAAGAATTAGTAAATAAATTTTTTTTGTTCTAACAAATATACATAAATTTATATAATTTAAGATTTTTGAGACTTCATGCATTATATTAGAACATTTTTCTAAAGATCAACAGAATAAAATTTTTCTTCCAACTTTGAGAAACTCACAATCTTTTTCTTTTTTTTATATTAAAAACATAGTCTTAATAATTTGAAAAATTACTTCACTGTTTTACCAATTTACAAAAGTTGAATTTTAAAATCTTTACCATTATATTCTTTAAAAGTGATGAAAATAAATGCATTAATAAATTTATGTAATTTTTGTTAATTTCTTTTTGCTGTTTTACAAAATTAAAGAATTTTGTAAATTGCTGTTGTATGATTGTGTTTTGTAGAGTAATTGGCCATGGTTAAGTTTGCTTGGCAAAAACGTTCAACAAATGGAATTAACAAAGTTTCTGATAAACAATAACAAAAGAAAAGAATAGGGCAAAATAACACTAAGCAAACAATATATATATATATATATATATATATATATATATATATATATATATATGCAAGACAAAATTAGGCAAAGCAACAGTAATAAGGTAAAAAGTTCACAATGTAAGAATGGTGTCCATACACAAAAAGGACACAGTCAAGTCATTGTAGCAGTCTGACTTCAAGACAAGAAAGAACAAAAATATGACAGATGAGACCAAGAAGTGCTCCATTTTATTAGTTAGGAAGAAATCCCAGCATGCATCTGTACTATTTTTCTATAAATTTGTGGAGGAGAATGTTTTTAGCAGTCATTCCTGTAATTTTATTGGGCTATTCAAGGAATAGAAGGCTGGCTTAATGTATATGTCTTGCTTCCAAGTTGGATGTTTGAGCCAGGCCAAAATTTGTTAATTTTATATATTTCTTTGCTTTAGAATTATAGAAAAACAAAGGCACATACAGAAAAGTCACACTTTTTATTATTATATATAATTCTCCTTGACATGTAATAGCATTTACTAAATCCTCACTTTCCAGCCTTGATAAAGTTCAAAATCATTTACACAATCATATGGAGGAAGACCATTCTGCAGCTTTTTTTCCAGACAACTCCACAAACCTATTGCTACACTATTTCCTTGGCAAATGTTCAGATAAGCTCCATTCCATTCTGCCATTTCAGACCATTACTTTTAGGATATGCCATTCTATTTCCAGAGTTGAATCACCTTCATTTCCTCCATATCCCAAATGTAAGTTCCACTCAGGCAGCTTTTTCCTCAGAAAAATCTGCTACTTTGTGGAAGAGACTCCTGCATGGATGCTTTTCTGAACATTACATTCTTAACCTCAAGTCAAGGGTCAATCATTATCCATCCTCTTTATCCTCATGATCTTCACTTCTACTTCATTCATTCATTCATTCATATCACACACCTTATTCATCATAACTATTTTAATCACCACCACTATGAGTGTCTTTCAAGTTTTGTATTGAGTAAACTTTAGTACAGAACAAAAATCTGATTTCCAATAATTATACTTTTTTGCTGGTTCATTTGAGAAATTCAAGTGCTAACAGTACACAAGTGTATATGACAGAACATTTATAAATAGCATTTTATATTTTAGACAAACTATTGAAATATGCAAAATATGGCTTAGATTTTCTTTTTATCACGTTCTTCGCAAACTGTGGCAATATTATAAATAACTTTATTAGGATGCAGTTTTTCTACTAAATATTCTATTAAACATGTTTTATTGAAAATTTATAATTTAGTTTTTCCAACATTCTTACATTTTTCCATTTGGTGGGAGTAAGGGAGTGCAAAAACTGTCCATATTGTCCCAAGGAGTTTCAGCCACTTTAGCCATTTTCAAGGGGATTTGTTTTTAGAAATTGTTTATTTCTTTTCATGTTTGACTGTTTAAGATGTAGTTTTTGTGCTGTTTCAATAGGAGCAGAACTGTATGGACAATTAGCGTCTTTTTTTTGTTTTTTTTTTATTAAAAAGTTGTCATCTTTCTAGATAAGATTGTCAGCTTTCACTATAAAAATTTCTTGTGACCATATCACATTGAAACACCAGTTCTTGTACAATTATTGAAAGTAAGCAATGTTGAGCCTGGTCAGTACCTAGATGTGTAACCACTTGGGAATACCAGCTGCTGTAAGCTTGGATGTGTGGGTAGTCTAAAGGATAATGGTTCGAAATTGGAAATCAAAGAGCCAAGTGTGTTATATTCACACACCATGCAAATACCCTCTTCTTCCTCCAGCTATGGGTTAATTAGTTGGACTTGTATCAGTAGATCATTATGATCTATAAAATTCTTACAATCTAAAAGTATTTTCTGGGCTTAACCAGCAAAATGTTGATAAGCTGTAAAAATCAAATCAAATAACTGAAGAAAAATGCATTTGATATTTATAAATGTCAACATTTAATTACATTAATGTTTTCTATAGATAAAAAAAAAAACATGCATGAACTTGAAGGTATAAATTTAATGTAACTTCAAAAGTTTCATGAGCAATACAGCAGTTAGTTAAAGTGAAAGACAAAATAAGACAAAAGTACTCTTTTATGAAATCGTTAAACTGAAGAACAATTGATTTTTATAATAAAATCTTTTTTTAGCAAACAAGTACTTGTAAAATACAAAATATAATTATGGTACAAATGCCCGTATTTGAAAAAAAAAAAAAAAAACTGCAAAAATAATTGTATTTTCATACTTTTCAATCATCTAAAGATTATTATTATTATTATTAATAATAATAATAATGATCATAAATTATTAAATAAAAAAACAACTCAAAAAAGTGCTTTAATAACCAGTTTCTGGAAAATCAACTCAGGCACAAGGGTTTCTGTGATGCATATGGCAAATAAATTCTTTTACATTTGGAAGCTTGTGTAAAGTCATGAAAAAAATTAGTCTTCTGCACTTGTGAGGAGTAAAAAGATGTTCATAAGAGAGAAATTCAGACAAAAGTTGGAGTCAATAAATTCACAAGAGCATTCTTTTGAAATACAGCAAATAGAAAATGTTAGTGTATCTTTTCATGTGGTTCTTATCAGATAAATTATTTTTTTAATAGAATATTAAGACTATGCATACATGTATGTGCAAGTACACAAGTCCCCCCATTTATATTATTGACGAACAATATTTGTTTTGACAATAATGAATTATATACAAAACTCATGCAGTTATTTTAATGTTTGTAAGTAGATGCCAAACAATGTTTTTACAGCTATAATTCTTGTTTTTTGTTTTTTTACTTACAAATAATATAGAAGCAGAAAAAGAGTAACCCTGACCCGAAATTCCCATTACAATAAGCTCTTTAAACTTTTCACTGAACTACAAACCTAGAACATCTCCCAGTCAGAATTTTTTTTAATTGAATTTTTAATTTAAGAATTTTTATTGCAATTTTGAAAGTTCATGACTTAAAATGGTATAAGTGAGTTAGGCCTAGAATTTTTCAGAGGGTGCTGAAAAACTTGCCCAAGCCAAACTACTTCCCAAATTCTGACCAAATATTATTTATTTAAAAAAATTTTTTTTTTTTTTTGAAGGACTTCTTGGCAGGATCAACTTTTCAGAACTTTCTAGTTGTGTGTGTGTGTGTGTGTGCATATACAATAAAATTCTAAATCATTTTGTACATTTTCAATGTTTCCAATTTTCAACTTTTCTCTCTAGACTCGATATTTTTATAATCTTTACAATACATAAAATTGTTCAATTATCAAAATCAGTTGTACCTTCCCATTACCATATTAGATGAATGCAGACTGGCAAGCAGTTAAGATCTGTGATAGGTTGTTTAAAGGCAAGTGTAAAAGCTAGCAAGATCTCAGTAGTAGAAAATGGTACTCAGAAACTGGAAACAAATGGTTTTCTCATTCTTAGACATGAGAACCAATGTAATATAAAAGTATACATCAGAGATATTGTAATCAATCCTGGACCATCACAAAGTGAATATAGTAATAAAGTGAATCATATTTTTTATTTTCCAGTGATTATAAAAGTTATGTTTATATTATACTTTTGTCTGTTAAGTTTACAGTAGTGCTTTAGATCTAAAAATAAAAATATCTTAAAAAAAATACTTTATTGCTAAAAAATACTAATCCTCATCTGAGCCTTCAGTGAGTCATAATCTCTTTGTTGATGGAGGTTCTAGTATTGCTGTTGAAAACTTAGAGGCAATTGTATCATTGTTAATTGGCCTAATCTCATTATTATTATAATGATGGAAAACTGAACATTGCAAAAATGACCAAGACACAAAGTGAACAAATGTGGTTAGCAAAATGGTGCTGATCAATTTGCTCAGTGCAGGTTTTTCACAGGCCTATAATGTGTATAATAAAAAAAAAAGAAAATGTGCAATATCTGTGAAATATTATAAAGTAATGCACAATAAAACCATGTATATATTTATGTTCAATGCAATCACACGTATAATATGACCTCAGCATAATGCTAAAAATGACACCTTTTCAATGATCCCATCTATACTGTGCCAAACTTAAAAGGGCAATAGACAATTTGATCATACTTATCATTGGTTGGTTTTGCCAGTTGTTTTTTTTGTTTTGTTTTTTAAAACTAAAGGTAAAGTAACACATTATAACAAAAACAGAAATGAGGTTAATATAGTAGTAACTAGTATTAGTACCACTGAGATTGCACTTGCATAGTACAGGCTGAGAATTTTTTATCCCAAATTCTTGGTATCGGAAGTGCTTCAGTTTTCAGATATTTTCAGATTTTGGAATACAGGCTATTTAATTTTTATATAGCATCTATAAAATGAGGCAGCTTAGGAACTGAATCCAAGCATAAACACGATATCTCTTTACATTTCATAACACAGCTTATACATCTACTCTGAAGGTAGTTTTATATTGGCAGATGTTTTATCACCACATACCTTTAAATGTTTAATGTCATGCTTTTTCTTAAATTTTTGTAAACAGCCTTCTGAATATTCAGTTACCTTCAATATTTAGTTTGTCATAATAGATTTTCATCATCAGACTTCTGATAAGGGGCATATGTTCACTCTGATGACGCTGACAAATCCACTTCATCAATATATGATCAAGATCATCATTTTTTGCTCTGTGCAGTGTTTTTGTATTTTTCATCACAAATCTTTAACAATTTCTCCTGTTTCATTAGATTGTATATAGCAGTTGTTCCAACAAAAAACTCCCCACTCATATACTTCATACTTACACCTATGACTAGTTTTTTCCAACAGTTTGACTTTCTGTAATATTGTTAAACATAAATGCTTTCTATTTGTTTTCTTTTCACTTCCCATATGGATATCTGCAAGACTTTTTGACATAATATTTGAATAATGTGGTGTTGATGTGACAATCATTAACAAGAAAAAAAAAAAAAAAAAAAAAACTAATGCCAACATAGGCTAGGGCAGATGAGGCCACTTACAACAGCTGGACATCACCTAGGAATCTTCCCAGTGCTTTCTGAAATTTTTCATTTGTGGCAAATCTTATCAGCACCCGAAAAACTTTCAGATTTTGGATGTTTTCAGATTTTAAAATTTCAGACAAAGGATATTCAATCTGTATTACTAATGAAGCATGTGATCACAATTTAGATCAGATAAATCAACTAAGAACCAGAGAATCAAAGACAAATTTTGTGCATCTACTTTTGCTCAGATTTATCAGTGGCTAATTTGATTAAATGGAGTTTTTTTTAAATTTATTATTTAGCCTTGTGGAAAGATTGTCAATGCTGGCCAGGATAAATTTTAAAACATTAACCTCATGTAAACTTTCAAATTATATGTTTTCCACATTATATATAAGGTGTATTTAGGCAGCATGAATCCATTCAAACAAGTTTTATTAAAATCCACTGACAAGCTCTGTCTATACAACTTTTTATTATATCTTTCCAATTTCCAAATGATGTGTTGCACATCAGGATTGAAGTTATGAGTAAATTGTCCAAAGTTGGTGTTTCTCTTTTTTCTTATTCAAGTATTTTCAACTACCAGTCATTGTCAAGAACAGGTGTCATCAGTATGGTAAGCAAGAGTTATTTAACTACATTCTGGCATTTTAGGTTGCTGGAAAATCTTGAGCTGGACCCTTGTAGAGTTTATTAAAACTTGTTCATATTTTATATATATATATATATAAAATCCCATTGATATATTTGTGCTTCCCCAAAACACCTGAATTGCCTGGTATTTCATCTCAATGATGCTAGAGTTTAACAGAAAAGGACTTTTATAAAAACTAGCCTATTTTTTTTATTTTTTTTTGTTTTAATTTTTTAAAAAGTATGGTATCAGCAAGACTTGAACCACTAAATCCAGAAACTTAAATCTAAAGCATAATTAACAAAAAAAACCTTCAGCTCATCTGTTATAGATTCATAACTTTGATGATAATCTAACCATACCAGATTGGTCAATGTACAAATTTTTTCAGATTAGTATCTTGTAGGTACAAACAGCTTATAACAGCTAACTGCACAGAGATTGAAATCAATGAACAGAGTTCAAACTCTGAATAGGACAATTAGTATTCACTTCACATTAATACTTCTTAGAAAAAAATGAATCCAATTCTCCCTCGGGTTATTGGTAAATAGTAGGACAGAACTCTTTAGCCCTGTAAAGGCAATCAATCAAAGAGCATTTGATAATAGGTTGATGCTGTTATGATGTCACCCAGTACAACCTGTTGTATATTACTTAAAGTCAATTGACTCCCATTGCCTCTAAGCGGTTTCATAAAGGGGAATTACTAAGGACAACATCCCTAATGACCATGAGAAAATGATTATGGGAAATGCTTATCTTCATCTTTCTTGTCATTAATAGAAAATTTCATCAAATGTGTTTTTCAAACCTTCTTCATGTTGAGTGGCATTATTATTTTGCAAGTACAAAAAAAAATGTGTGGAAAGATGAAACTACTTCATCTCTGAACTCAAAAAATAAAACGGTTACAATGTACAAAGTTTGATTGAAATTATTCAAGGCATCTATAAGAAGCAGCTAGCACCACATTCATTCTTATACAGACATTATTTAATTAGCAGAGGGGGACCTTTCTGCTGATATATCAGGGCATAAGAAAATTGAAAGTCAAATTAATGATAAAATAAAAACATTGTCAGTTTGAGATCATATTGTTTTCCAGGTAAAAATAGTAAAAAGTATTATATATATATATATATATATATATATATATATATATATGTTTTAAGATATGTTATATTATAGGGTAAAAGTGCTCAATATCTGGGATAGAGCATGTGTAGTAAATATAAGAAGTGTGAACACAGATGTTAACACTGCGTGGTGACAGTCTGTTTCATACTTAAATGCAATCTTAAGGACATGTGGGTTGGATTATAGCTTGACTATATATGTTAGTCATTGGAACATGGGTAGCAAGATAAGTTATTTCCAGTTTATTTATTTTATTTTTTTAATCATTTCACCCCAAGCAAGGCAATAAAGCCACTAAGATGCAAAGGGTTACTGAGTGTGAGAGAATATGAGAAAAAGTTAGAATTAACCCTAGAACACTAACCATGGGTATATAGTACCCAGCACAAATTTTCCTATTTTTAATTACAATTTTCAGTACCTGATTTTCTTACCTAAATAATGTTTTTCAGTTCCTATTAATGTTAACTCAAAGTACAAAGTTTGAAGTGCCTGCATGTAGAATATTTCAAATAAAGATTTATATTTAATTTTTTTTTTTGATATTTTCAAAATCAGTTATGATATACCCATGGTTGGTAGTGGTGTAACTTTAATTGATGGTTAGTGTTCTAGGTTTAAGACAGAAAATAAAAAAATTGACATTGCATTTAAATTTTTGGAGATGAAAGTTGACTAGAAAGCAATAGGCCAGTAGAGAGTCAAACAAGCAATAAATGCAAGAAACTGTTAGCCTAGAACTTACAATTACATGAAGCCATTTCAACTGTAAAACAATGATTTATTTATAAATTGGAAATAACTTATCTTGCTATCCATAATGCTCCAATGACTAACATCCAGTTATTATCCAGCCCACATAGCCTAAAGATTGTGTTCAAGCATGAAACAGACTGTCGCCACTTGGTGTTGACATCACTATCCAGACTTCTTATATAACAATGATAACAACAACATTGCATTTTGTAGATATTAAATGAATTGAAATGACTGCCATCATGCTGGTAGCTCTTTTCTGATTTACAGTTTATGAGAATTTTGTGTTGTGTGGTTAAATAAGTTCAAGTTGAAAAAGAAAAACAATGCCACAAAACATTCACTCAGTAACCAAAATTAGCAAGCTACACAGCCAGCAAATGACAATCAAATAAAGAGAGCGAGTTTTCATTTGACTAAAGAAGTTTCAGTCAAACTTGTTGGACATATTGTAAATAATTTTCTTTAAATTTTTTAAAGCTCTTTCCTTTTTTCTTTTTAAAAGTTACCAATTTATTCTTCCACTTCAAAATCCTGCAGCAGTTGAAAGTGTTTATTAATTGAACGTGGTTCAGAAGAATAGTAAACTTTATCTTTGATACTGCACTTAAACCGTTGTAATTTATTGACAAAGAGTTTTTCTTCCTGACCAATCCACACCCGGGTTGGGTCCTTCAGTTGATATGGTGTGACATGAACTGACACTCTGCAGTTGGACTGTGCCAGGTTTTGTAAAACCCGTTCATCAGTGATCCATGTTTTTTTACCTCCACCAGAATGTCCACCATCTAACCAGTAGAAGGTTTGAACCCTATCTACAAACTTGCGTGTTTCAGGCTCCATGTCTTCTAGAAGGTCATGAATCAGTTGATTCAGTACAACACATCCTTTACTAAAACCAACAAGCTGTATTGGTTGAAGTTGTTCAGACTCTGGACTTATCTTTTGAGTTTGCTTAACGTGGATTGATTCTCCGATGGCATTCTTATAAAGCTTCAGCAGATGATACCATGATTTTTGACCAATTGAGTGATCTGGCACACCAACATCATTTGACTTGACTAAATTTCCAAATACACTAAAGGTTCCATAATGCATCTTTGATGGCTTCACAACAAACACTGTGCTATCCTTAAATTTCTTCTGCAACAATTGAGCTGTACTTTCAAGATTCCACTGATTATATCGCTTACTGTCACGGTGAAAGAGCATTTTTTCTGTGTAATCCTGCAAAAGATAATATTTTGTTTTTTTAAATTAAAACTTAAAATACTTTATGAAAAAATTGCTCAAAAACTTGTTTCAATCACTTAACACATTCACTACCAAAGTTCAATTACGAAGTCTGACTTCAAACACCAACTTTACAATAAACAACATAAGGAATAAAAATCTTTATGGGTTGATTCATAGCAGTCAACTGAAGTCTTAACATTGTTTTCACATTAAAAGTGTCAATGTGAATAAACTCATTGTTGGTACCTGCAAATGAAAATGTATCAGAAAATGCCAAGCAAAAGATAACTCATAGTGTCATAATAAAAATAGCCAATCTTGTGGTTGGCAGTTTTTATTATTATGTATATTTTATTTTTATATATGTTGTAACGTAGGAAAAGGTTACTGAATAAGAATAACCAAAATGAACGTTGGAAATGAAACAATAATATTTATAACAGGAACAACATACAAGATTCTCCAGCGGCGTGTGGTAAGTAATCAATTGCTAGTAGTGAGCTAGAAGTGAATCAAGGTCAATCACAAGTGAATCCCAAATGACTACCACATACAGTATATTCTACTGTAATGATATGGATTGGGACATACCCATTATAGTCCATAGGTATGGTATAATATATATTTTATTAATATATTTTATCATTACATAAAGGATTCAGAACAAAAAGCAGGTTTAAATCCCTACATTAATGATGTTTAACACATTGACTGCCAAAGGTGACTTCAAACAGCAACAAAAAACTTTTATCAGTTGATTTATAGCTTCAACAGAATTCTTAATATTGTTTCCACACTAAAAGTATTGCTGCAAGTAAACTTGTTGCTGGCACCCAAAGATGAAAATGTATTAAAAAATGCTAATCATAATCGGTGTCAAGATATTAAGTATAAAAACTCCTTTCAAAAATAATTACTTGTGCAGTGCTAAAGTAGAAAATAACATGTTTCTGAATAGAACCATGACCAATGTTTAATTTCTGTAGGCTGGGCAGTAAAGTTCAAATCTTTTTGAATAGCTGCTTATTTTTAATAGCCATGAAATGTAAAAAATAACTTGAGTATTGCAATCAAAAGAGAAAGAAAGGAGAAAAACTAGTCAAAAATTAATTTAAAAAGCAACAAAACTGATCAACTTTTGCTATCAGTTATAGGGTGGTCCGAAAGTCTTGACACACCCTACCAAAAAGTAATGAGAACAATAGAATACAGTAATACAAAGCACATGTACTGGATTCAATTTATTCACTTTCACTGACACTATAACACATCAAAAAGGTCTGTAGATGCTCATGTCAGTCATCTGAAATAGAAAATTATATTATGTAAGGGGTGACAAGACTTTTGAACCACCCTGTACATTATAAATGAGGAACCAATTGTCTGTCACACATGACTTTACATGTGCATAAATAATGTATATGCATATGACTATGTTGTATGTACTTGGGCCAGATAATGTATACACACACACACACACACACACACACAATTTGACTGAGTTTAAAATAAGACACTAGAATAATACATTTCCCTCCCACTCAGTCTGGACAACCCATACTTGAGCTGAACAACATAAATTTAAAAAAAAAAATTTTAAACCCTAAAAAGAAAATCCAATAATTACAAGACTTTATTGAATTTTTTTGAAATTATTCATTATAAATGAAATTATATTTTAAAGCTTTGTTTAAAAATTTTATAGAAATATTTTAAAGTCTGCAATTGAATTAAAATATATTTGCACTCATGCAAACATACATACACACACAAATTTAAATGGCCAATTGTGTCGTCTGTGTTAATTTCTTATCTGTCTGGCTACAACCTCTGGACAACAGGAAAAGAGTATAAGCTGGTTCTTTGAAGTGATTTTTATGATTTCTTCTGTATTTAAATTGAAATATATTTTCTAATAAATTTAATATTTTAAATGAACAAACAATTTAGATTTCAAATTTGATCATCTTGCTATCAATGAAGTGACACATACCAAATTAATTTCATAAATTCAGGTTCAAATAAATGATTTCTGTATTTAAATTGAATATATTTTCTAATTTATTATTTTAAATTGACAAATTTAGATTTAAAATTTGACCATTTTGCCTTAAGTGAAGCAACAGGTACCAAACTAGTCATTCTGAATCATGACAGTCATTTATTAAGTTATAAAATGTTGAAAGTAGAGGTTACTTTCAACATTTTATAACTCCTCTCTCCAAAAATAAATGTCACTCATCAATATTTGATAGTTGATAGAATGATCAATTTTTAACTAGTCTTTTCCCTATCTTAGTGTTGTTTTTTTTTTGTATATCATTTCTTTATCTTAGTGTTGTTTTTTTGTCACAAGTGTCTTGGTTTAATACCCTTCAATTGTTAAAGTAAACAAGATAAAATACAAATAAATTAGCTTTTAACATGATCCATAAATAATGTTTTAATCAATTTAGCCATGGAAGCCTATGGTGTACAAATCTACATTTCATTCCTGCTGCCATGAGTTTGAAGGATTATTCAACTGAGAAAGTTGTGTCAAAAAAAATAAAAACAAGATGAATACATGAAAAAAATTAACTAATCCCATCTCAGAATTCAAAATAATGGTTAATGTTTTCAAAATAATGTGAATAATCAACTTTAAGAATACTTTCTGCTTTGTTAAATATTCATTCTTTATTAAACTTGTTTAAAGTTATATTTTGATCTGAATAGTTTTAGTTTTATTTATGAAGGTGTCAATAAGTTTAATAGAGTACTTATTGAACAATGTTTAATATTGCTTAGATGATTAGACTGATAACCCACTGGTTATAGTAGGGGAAACATTTTATTCTTCAAGGCAGTTTAGAGAGTAAAGAGATTCACTTGTCATTATCCATTTCCAGTATCATGTGACAAGTAACATTGGGTTATACGATACAAGCAGAAGAAAATAATCTTTAAGTGATCCTTCTACCAGCCAGTGTAGTGTGCCATATCAAGATACTTGGAAATGGGATAAATTTCAGGGAAAAGTGAGGTAGGGTATTAATGTAAAGTGATTGAAAGCAACCTCAGCTACTATTTTAACTAAATTCTCAAATTTTATTTTCCATCCTTATAACATTTGTCAGCCTTAGGAGTTGCAAAGCCCAATTGAGAACAATTTTGGTAGGCCCCAGTTTGTGTACTTGATCAACTGAGAGTAAAATACGCTAACACAGGATTCCCTTAGGTCCAGGGCACAGCTTGAAGCAATTGGTCCAATTAACTCAAGGCTGGGCCTGCTCATAACCACTTAACCAATGTACAACTGCTATTTAATACACTAGAGATTTATATGCACAACAATATTAAACATTAGTTCTTAAAAAAATAATTCTTCAAATGAATCCAAGGCAGTTTTCCAAGTAAATGAGTATGGCCTGTCTGTCAGCCTTCAAAATCATGGCTTGTCACCACCCCACAAAAACAGTGGGCATGGTCTGTTACCACCCCCACAAAGACAGTGGGCATGGTTTGTCACCACCCCCACAAAGACAATGGGCATGCTCTGTCACACCCCACAAAGATAGTGGGCATAGTCTATCACCACCCCCACAAAGACAATGGGCATGCTCTGTCACACCCCACAAAGACAGTGGGCATAGTCTATCACCATCCCCACAAAGACAATGGGCATGCTCTGTCACACCCCACAAAAGCAGTGGACACGGCCTGCTTCCACCCAACAATAATAGTGGGTACGGTTTATGGTACTCTTAACCGAAGTAGACATGGCTTGGCCAACTAAGGCAGTCGATAAGCCATATTTGGCTGTTCACTTGCTACTGCCTATGCCAATTTTATGAAATCAATTGATTTAAAAAAAAAAAAAAAAAATGAAATTGACATCTATAAATTGCAAACAAAAGGGGAAAAAATCTAAAGCATACAATCTTGAAAATTAATTTTTGCTTTTTAAAAAACGAAACAAAAAAAAAACACTTCTCGGTTATGAAACAAATTTAAATTTCTTAATGAGATGGAGTCGAATTATTTTCCATTATAGTCAATGGTCGGCGTTTGAATTGAACTAAGGGTAAGGACTTCGTAAGAAGCACTAAAAAAGAAAATTCACAATAACATTTTTCCCCTCTTTTGTGCCGAACTGACGTTAAGAAATCAGTTCAGGGAACCCTCTAGTCTAGACAAAGTTTTATTAAAGTCATCAACATGTATTTTTAATTTTATTATTCGAAGCAGGAGATAATGACCTTCCTTAATTGGTATATTGCGATATTCCAGGGTTTTTTTTTTTTTGTTTTTTGTTCACACACATCAAAAGAAAAAAGAATTCTGGTTTTGTTACATCATCGTTATTTATTTACAATTCTCTCCTATTTTGATTAAGCACTCTCTTTTTCTCTTATTTCTCCCTTCATTTTAAACGTAGCCACTACTTTCATTCTCACCCACTATTATTATTTCCGCCTCTTTCCTACTGAAAAGGTATGTTCCGTTTCTAATTTAAAATGATTAATCTTCGTCTAAGAACATTTTCCTAGAGATTTAAAGATTTTTTAACTATTGAAATACAGTGTACCCGGATATAAGAGAGTTGTCGGGACCGGAGAAGTCTCTTATATCCGGGTTTGGTCTATTTTGTTTACATTAACACGGGCTCTAATTTGGGACCAGAGAAAATCTCTCTTATATCCGGGTTACACTGTATTCCATAGTAAAAATATACCTTCTTAACCGAACCATTATTACAACCTCCAGTGTGTAGCATCTTCACACGATTCCACCACTACTATGACATGTTCAACTTTACGAAATTACCGTATTACTTGATTTTTATATTTTTACATTCTAGTCACAATTTCTGTGATGAAAAGGCGCATTTGGAGGCTAAGAAAATAAGTCCGAGGTTCATGAATCTGTGTAAACATCTCATCTCATCAGACACTTTTTTTTAGCCGATAGAAGACTTGTTCCTTTTTCTGTAGTTGTTTGTTTTACAATTTCCACTTGATAAAAAATAATCTTGCTAAAAATATTTGTCCTTTTTATTTTCTGTGTAATTTTTATTTCCGTGTTAAATAGGAATTTCCATAAAATTAGCTTCCTTGATAGTTTTACTTTTTAAAAACTAAAATGATATTTTCAAACGTTTTTTAAAAATAGTTACATTGTAACTATTTTTATTTTATTTTTAAAAATGAATTCCGCTGTTTTGTTATTGTAACTTACAATAACAAAACAGCGGAATTCATTTTTAATTAACAATTAGTCAAGAAAAACAATACTGGAATTTTTAACACTAAAAATAAAAATATTTGAAAGAAAGTTTTTAAATGAAAACATGCTTAAAGAAAATTAGAAATTTTAATTTTCTTTTACCAATTTTCGAGATACACTTCTTAAAGTACAGCTAATTCGGTTACAATAACTTTCTTTCTTGTTTGTTTTAAAATTTAAAAAACATGCAAACTAAATTTAAAAAAAAAAAAAATCAAACAAATATTAATTTATATATAAAAAAAAAATATATTATTCACTAGAAAATAAGAAAAACAATTTTTTTTTATTTGTAAGTTCACGTTTCGGTTTTAAAATGATAGTGTACAGTTGAACTGAAACTTTAAATGATTTTTGTTTTTCTCTGCATTTATTTTTTTTTTTTTATTTAATTATACTAGAAAGTTGACCTGTTTTTAAAAAGTGTGTTGCTAAGTAACTAAGTTTGTCAACTAAATAAAAATAATAAAAACGCTTTTGAAATTTTACAAAAACTGCTTTTACTTTTAAAATAAAATTGCTTGGAAGATCAGATACGAACTAGATACCGAAAACGAAAAAAACAAAACAAAAAACGAATGCGTTTTTCCAAAATGAAACTGAAAGAAGAAAAAAAAATCGTTACCCCGTTTTTTAAATTTACTAAAAATTAGGGAATTGTCTGATTTAAATAAAATTTTCAGAACTTATTCATAAATAAATTGTATGATACTGAAGAATAGGTTATTCTAAGATTTTGTCGAAATACTGGGTCGGGTCAGTTGCCCCCCCCCCAATCCCCTAACATTGGTGGGGGAGTTATTTATTTTATAAAAGAAATCCCTAAATTATTTCTGGCGTTAGTAGGGAATATTGATAATTCACTAATTAAACATCAAATTTTGCATTTTCAAAAAGAGCATACCATGATCAAATTCAAAAAGGTCTCAAACTTGATAAATTAAATTTTTTAATCCATTCTAGCACGTTCGAAATTTTATTTAAAAATTTTGTTGTTCTTGCGTCATCAGCGGTGGGCCGAAAAGATTAGTATGAAAAAGTTAGCGGCTTTTATTGCGATGAAAAACACATTTTGGAAATTCTTGCAAAAATCAAATAATTGTCGGATTTTAATAATGAAATTTCCAGGACTTATTCACAAATGAATAAAATTATTTTTATTTTATTTTTTACATCTGTAATCCATCTTCTTCTAAGTAAAAATAAAAATAAAACTTAGGACTCCTTGGAGAATTTAAATCATCTATTTGCTTTTTTGTTAAACTGAAACGGAAACAAACACCATTTATCAAAAATCTGCTTCAAATCGCAAAATAAAAAATGCAATCAAAACTATGACATTAGAAAAGCTTTTAATTGTTTTTATAAATAAAACGAAGACATTATTGTTTTAAGAAAAATATTTTTGATAAATAATGAATTTTTACAAATGTTTTCATTTTTAAAAATTTTAATTAGAATAATAATTTAAGTTTTAAATCTTAAAATTTTGTATTAATTTCACCCTTAAGTTTTTTGATATTATTAAAAAACTATATCTACTAATCAAAAAGCTTAGTACAAATCATGAAACACCAATATTTTTAAAGAATTTTCAATATTTTTGGCATGTGGAAAATGTGACGATTTTTGTAAATACGGGTGCATATACATGACATTATCAGAAAATAACAATAATTATAGTAAATTTAAAACCAGAAAGTATCTAAAATTCAATAAAACATTAGATTACAGAGAATATTTTCTTAAGTTTTTAAAATTACTGTGTACTTAAAATTATATATAAAAGGCACTTACATTATATTCAATTATTTTTACGACTAAAGCCTCCAGCGAACAACAGCTTAAATAAACAGCTACTGCTATGTTAAAGAAAATTAATTTCTGTGATATTTTAAACTTAAACTAAATATTTGTTTCAAATCAAATTAATTATACTTTAGATCAGCTAATATTACTCAAATAAGGTTTCAGAAAAGTATATTTTATTTTTGAAAGATTTTTAATAAAGAGAATTACAATGCAATGAAAGATGACATAAGGTAGGCAAGCTGAGGCTGTTATCCTCTTTCACCCTTCTGTCCCATTTTATTGGAGCTGCTGTCATGTACCCAGGGTACTTATGTTATAGGGTACTGCTTATACTGACCATTTCTTGTTCATAAGTCTCTAGGTTGCCACTTATTACTTTTGCCTGATGATGTAGGCAGAGGACGATCCCTTTCTTTACACTGTATGGGTGGTGGAAGTAGAAGTTGAGGTATTGTCTAGTGAATCTTGGCTTGCAGTATGTCTTGAACCAATGCTCTGTTCAAGATGTTATTACATCCAGGAATGCTAGTTTGTTGTCATATTCTCTCCCCATGTGAACTGTATCAATGATCTTATTGATTTCAAATGGCCCAGTAGTAGCTAGACATCTTCCCAGTGTGGCCAGAGTATTAAGGTGTCATCTACATATCTTAACCATAGAGTTGGCTTTAGTGATGTGGATTCTAATGCCATTTCCTCAAAGTATTCCATGTATGTTAGCCATTGCTGGTGATAATGGTGAACCCATTGCTAAACCTTCACCCTGCCGATATATGTCTGATCCCATTCCAAAGTGTGTTGTTTGTGTACAGAAAGTCGGCATTTCCATCAGGTTATCTATTGGTATACTGGTACATTCTCCTCGGGATGAATCTGAGATCAGTCTGTCCCTGACTACCAATAGTGCCTCTTCCATGGGTACCTTGGTGAACAGGCTCACCATCTGGTTGGATTGGATAGGAGCATTTTGGATTATTTCCACAAAGTGAGCAGGGTTTCAGACATATGATAGAGACTTTCCTATTAATGGGTCAATTATATCCACAAGAAAGCGACTTATAGGGTGGCACACAGAGCCTTGGCATGAGCAGAATACCATTTTGTGTGACTGTATATTAGGTTGCTTTCTGTAACGTGATAACAGCCTTTATGTCTTTGTTGGGAAATAGTCCTTGTTCTTGATTAGGATCTGCAACAATTTTCATTGTTGGATCTTTCTTTGCTATAGCTACTATCTCTAATGAGATCTTCCAGTTTTCTTGTATATTCCAATTTGTCAATCACTACAGTTGCATTGCAGCTCTGACAAACCAGTATAGAAGGGTGCAAGAGGATAACAGCACTCAGAAAACAGCCTCAGTCTGCCTACCCTATGTAAAGGGATTATCAGAAAACAATACAAAAATCTGTGGTCAATATATCAGGACAACATTTAAAAGTGGTTCAACACTTTCCGAGTAAGACCTCTCATAGAGGAGAACATCACTAAGGACTGTGTGTACACCATTCCATGAAGCTGTGGTAAGTAAAAACAGCCCCTCCCCAAACTTTAAGATGAAACATCATAAAGCCATAACATGATGGGGAAATAGAAAAATCAGGTGTGGAGGGAAAAGGAAGTTCACCGCCCCTTGTGGAATGAGGTTGAAATAGACAGAGAATATCACTGGAAAATATGAAAACTTAAGGAACCAGCACATATGCTAGGCCACACAAAATCTCCTAAGTCAGCCAAGCCTAGAAATGAATACAATATGGGAACTAGTAATACATAATGCTAGAAAAAAAGCAATAATACCAAATTGTAATATGAGATCTTGTTAAAAGATATTAGGTTTATAAATAAAAAAAAATTCAAGAACACATGGCCCAGTGAATAAAAGCATTGGTTAAATCTAGTGACTTGACACAAAAAGTTGAGTTTAATACCTGACTACAGTAGAGGGGAATAAAGCTCTGGTAAAAAAGGAAGATAACTGATACCGAGATATCAGAAGAGGCATGGCATGTGGAACTAGAACAACCTACCCCAGTGGGCGAAATAAAAGGGTTTGGTTTGAAATTCCAATCATCTGAAGAAAGCCGGAATGTACAAAGTTTGAGATGTCGTGAATATGGCTACAAAGTTGAGGACAATTGTCCAAACAATGTAAATAGTGTAAATAATTACAATATCTCATCTCAGAAATATAGACAGAAAATGTTTTGAACATAACAACCAAAGTGAGTATGCTGGATAAGAATTCCTAATCTCAAAAATTCTGACAAATTTTTAAATGAGTTTTATTTTTTTATAGCCACTCAATGCAGAAAATAAACTCAAACAATATCACAAAATATTAGATTTTGATAATTTCAAGGGAACAAAGATAAAAGAACTTGAGTTTACACTTTTTTCTTTTTAGATTCAGGCCACAGTTTTTTTAAGCCCAATTTTCCTGAAATGGACAATTTTTCTGTTTTAACAAAATTAACAGTTTTTTTTTGTTGTTTTTTCCTTTTTTTTTATATTAGCAACATTTAGTTTTTGCTTAGACTGGTTATACTTAGTAAATTCTCAAGTTTGAGCCTAATTCCATTATTATTTCATGTTTAAAATCCATAATGTGGGTTTGAAATTATGAGTTACAAAAGTGATTGTGAGAATATTTTAAAAATGTAAAAACTTTATTTACATACAAAAATTTATCTTTCTTTTCATACAAATTAGCTTTAAGCGATTATTATCTTTCAAATAAAGCAAAAAACTGTTACTTAAAAAGGTGTATTTAAATTATTTTAAATGTATATTTAAGTGTTTTTTGTTTTTTTTTAGCTCAAATTTTAGCGATATCTATCAATTACTAATGAACTACCTCCAAAAATCTTCTAAAAAATGAGCAAACGTGATGAAAAAATGGCTTAAAATTTAATAAAAACAAAATATTTTCGTTAAAATGTTATAAAGAGGAAAGGTCAAAGGAGTTTTTAATTATATTTTTTAAATCTTTGGAACTTTAAAAATTTTGGTTAAAAATTTGTGCATCTTTTGTAATAAAAAAATACATTGATTTAGAAATTCTTGCAAAAATTAGATAATTGTTGGATTTTAATTAAAATTTCAGAACTTGTTCACAAATGAATTAAATTATTATTTTTTTTTTTTTTTGTCAAACAGGACTCTCAGTTACAGAAAATCTGCCCTGAATCATAAAATAAAAATGCAATAAAAGACATTATTTAATTAAAAAAAACTTTTAATTGCTTTTATGAAAAAAAAAAAAAAAAATGTATGGACGCTAATGAAGTTGTGACATTTTTCTTTTTTACTGAATTGAAACTTGAATGTGACGTTTTTAAATCAAGACCCCGTTGAAGATAACAATTCTACCAACTTAGTAAGAAGTAATTTAATTCAAACTCCCAAACATAGCCTGTTTTTCGTCACTAAAATCATAGTTGTTAGTAAAAAAATCACATTTTTTTTTATATCGCACTGACTACAGTACACACTAAGTAATAACGCCAGTGTTGTTACATATACGAGTCACAAAGGTACCCTTTCGAACGGTGTAAAAACTTTTAAAATAAATGAGGAATGAGGCATAAATAAGAAAAATAAAAGAATCCTAAATAAACCAAAAAAATCACATTGCACTACTACACTACAATAATAATTCATTTCTCAAAGCATAGATATAGAAAAAAAGAATGGCTCTTTTAGAGGATTTATTTTAGTAAAAAAGCAAATTCGTCTTTCTTCGAAATATTGCCAATTTCATTAGATTTCTTACTCCTTATTGGTTGAGTTGATGTGGTACTTTTGGATTAAATTTTGTATATTTTTATGAAAAATTCTTAGCTTCCTTAGCGTAAAAACGGTATGGTTCGCATAATCGATTTTCACATTTCGAAGGAATTTCAACAGGTTATTGAACACATAGTCTATCCTTCTAAGTTCTATATAATTCTCATCTTAGGGCCTAGGCCCTAAGACTTAGGCATGGTGAGTTAAGAAAATTATTATTATAGGTGCCAAATGTGGACTTCTGGAAAAATATTCGTACTTCTTAATAAGGAAGAAAAAAAAAAAAAAAGAATGCTTTAAATCAAAAAATGCTTTCAAATTAATTTTAAACGTATTTTAAAAATTTAATTAATCACTGGAGATCTTCCCAGCCACGTTTTATAAGGAAAAAATTTAGAAGTTGGAGGTGAAACAGAAACTAAGTATGGCCTGCCGCCTAATAAGTACTTTTTTGTGAACATTATTTAATTTTAAATGAAAGTTAAGTTAGAGTACTAATTTCAGTTTTCATGAAGTCAGCGTACTGTACGTGTAAAAAATGAATATATAGCTTTCATTCAGAGTTCAGTTTTAGTTAAAAATAATTGTAAAATTAAAGATTTATAAATTTTATATTGTAAAAAACGAAGACAAAATATTAATTTAAAAAAAAAAAAAAAAAGAGGGATTGTTAGGTCAATAATGACTCAATGAGTAAAAAAAAAAAGTGGCAAAAAGTCTCTATAGTGATTTCAGATTTAAAAGATTAAGTCAATTTGATTTTCGATGTTAAAATTAAATTTAAATGCCAAACTGTGCTTCAAAACTTTTTTTTGTCTGTCTTAAAAAACAAAAACACAACGAAATTGTACTCAAAAGAGAAAGAAAGGAATAAAAGTAAAGTTTTCCCTTAAAATTTAAATGATTACTACTAAAAAAATAAATCAAACAGGCAAAATTAAGTTTAAAAAAAAATATTAGTTTCTTTTTTATTTTTATATTCCTTACTTAATTTGTGAATTATGTCTGAATTAAATATGAATCTAGTTTGTTTTGTTTTTTTTAGTTTATTCTTGTTTTAATTCGGATACATTGGGTGCATTTATTATTTATCATTCCTTATTAATCGCACGTAGTAAGTACGTATACTACATATTAATGCATAGTAGTACGAGTACACAGTAACCAGTAGTTAGCGTACCTGAACATCTCCACCAAAGTAGATAACATGCTGCCGGGCAGAGCCGGCATCCCCACAAACAATCACATCGTTTTGTTTGGCAGGTTCCGAACCAGGGAGGCGTACAAATCTCATACAAACAGGGACAGTCGCGTCAGTTCCGTTCCCAGCTACAGGAGCCGTACCAGTAGACACGGATTCTTCAGCCATCGTTTTCTCCAATAGTTGACTAGGAGAAGGAGGAGTAGGGACAAGTATTACCACTATTAACAATTGTAATATCATTAATAATAATAAAAATCATTAAAAAAAAAACACGAAAGATACATCGAGACTATAACCAGGGACGAAGAACTACTAAGTAAGTTTATCATGAATTTTGAAGATAGAATTTTTTGATACTAAAAAGAAATCAGATGAATTGTAAAAGAGACTTAAAAAAAATAGTCAGCTGGTGTAGATTTGATTATTAGTTCCACAATACTTGGTCTTTAAACGCCTCTACACAAATATTATAGGCGATATTGATGAACAACGGCGTGTTGTTGTTGTCGTAAAAACGAATACTCAACTGTCGTTACATTTCTCTTCAATATATAAAATGTTATATTGATTAATTATTAATTTATTGAAAAATAAATTCTTTATTCATAACTCATCAAACATTGTTACTCTTTTCTATTATTATAAATAAAAATAAAAACTATCAAATTATTACGACAAAATATTGTTTAAAAAAAAGAGCTGTGATTCATTTCATTGAGGCGAATTTTAAATCCATGCATATGATTCGTATTTCCGTTGACGTTTTATCAAAACCGGGTTACGAAGAATAAAATTTATCTTTCTTACAATTATCATATTTATTTATGTATTTATATGTATTGGAATTATTTGATAATGTTTTTAGCTGTCAATTTTGTTAAAAAGGTATTGTTCGAACAAAGTGTACTGTAAAATCAAAATAACAATTTCGCTTCGGCTTGAACGTTTAAAAATTTCATTTTTTTTATTTTATTTAAAAGACTGTGTAGCATAATGCTTTATTTGTACTGTCTTTATTCTTAACATTTAAAAAAATACAACTATTTTATTGAATGAAAGAATTATATTGCAATAAGAAATGAAAATGAAATCTTACACATCCGAATGAAATTTTATTCTCCTGAAAATTTTGTCTGCAATATGTTGAAGAGAAGACACACGAACAGAAAAAAACATTTTCTTTTGATAGAGTAAAAAAATAAAAATAAAATGCACATATACTGATCGTCACGACAGTAAATAAATACAGCATAATAATCCGGTTTCGTTTTTTAGACCGGTAGTTACGACATAATTTGGTTTAAAAATACATCATTACACGATTATAAAATTCTAACTAACAGTTAAGAGCAGTTCTGTTAACGTAATTTTTTTTTTACATTTTTGTAACTGAAAATTCTTGTTTCTTAGTAATCAAATTAATAGATATTTCACATCAGCTGCCATGATTTTTGACATTTTCTTTTACGTCAGTCTATTCCGGTTGACGGCAGGTGAAGCAATCAGTAATTTTGACCTTGTATATAACAATTGTTTTCTGTGTAAGTATTTTGTTTTTAATTACTTATATTATTTAAATTTGTTTTCTAGACTAAGAATTCGTTTAAAAAAGTAATATTTATTATTTTCTATGTAGTAATAAACAAAGAATTCTTTGAATGTTTTTTTCTGTAATGGAGAAATTGTTTTACGTGTAACAAAAAAAAATTCTAATCTAAAATGACAATTTAATTTATAAACAACGAAACGCAGATATTTATTCACAACGTATTCATATTTCGTTTTTAAATCCGATGCCTTTTTAAATCTAACATTATTAAACTTTTAACTACCACAGCAAAACTAGGGGGAGCGGAAAACATGTATTTTTTTAATTTATATCTCTGTATGTAGTTGTAGTGTAAAAAGTAATACAAAAAAAGTAAATATCGACCTTCAAGAAATTGCAAACAATTATTTATTTATATTTAATTTAAATTTCCCATTTTTAAATTAAAAAAATGTCATATGATCTTTGTGTTGCATTAAGAATTTTTTTTACATTTAACTTGTGTTATCAATTTAAATTTTGTTATTGATTTATTTTTAATAATTGTGTAGTAAAAGTAAAATGTAGTGAACCTCAACCTTCTTAACACTTAAAATTATTTTGCATTGATTTTTACGTTGTGTTTTACAACTAGAACAAAATATTCGCATTTCATATTACACAACTATCGCAACATTTTATTATTACCTAATGATTTTGGAGTTACCTGTACCTATGTACCTCCAACCAAATCCCGAATTGTGCGCACTTTCGGCACGTAAAAATAAACAAAAAACGATACCACTGTTTAAAAGATATATATAAAAAACTAGGAAATTATCATTACAAAATCTAATTAATTAATGAATTTAAAATTTATCATTTTTTTCTTTGGGGAAAACATCTGGATCAGATACTGAATTTTAAAGAGATTTTTAAAGTCACTTATTTTCATTTTTTTACGGATTACTTTGTTTTCTTAAAAAAAAAAACAACTAACTAACTTCAAAGAAGACATTCAATGCATTTTTTTTAGAAAGTTCATGGTGGTACCTATCTGTAATTTAAAGAAACCATTTTTTTTTCTTCTTTGTTGAGGTCCTATAAGTTTACAGTTTACTTTTTGCTTTTTTATACTTGTACCAAGAAGAGTGATTTAAAATGTCCGCTAAAAATTCTGTCATTTATTTATTTAACAATTGTTAGGAAGGCTTTGTTTAAAAAAATTAAAATAAATAATATTTGTTTACTTTTATTTTTTTTCTTTCTTAAGAAGTTGAAATACGTTTTTGTATTTTTCGGCAGTTGGCTCCTTTTTTTTAATTTTTGTTACTTATGAAATAAGAAAAAAAATAACTTGCTTTGTTATTTTGTTTGTTTTTAATACGAAATATTTTTTTTGTTTAATTACATATTTTTCTTTTATCAATGTTGTTCGTACGTCAGTATAGGAAATGTTAAAAAAAAAACTTGGAAATTAGTGATGGAAATATCGATTTGATAACCACTTTTAAAGGAAATCTGACATCAAGATTGAGCTGAAAGATACTTGAGTGCTGGCAATAAAAAACATAATCAAGGTCTTGAACCTAAAAGAGTCTATTCTTTTCTGAACTATCTAGCTATCCAAGACCATGCTAACCTCAAACAAACATAGCTGGCCTAGGAAGTTAAAATCTAAAAAAAAAGCCCACAAACAATTCAAATGAGCATGCATCCATATTTAGTCTGTTAAATAATACTGAAGAAATATGAACTTGTAAAAAATATAGATAAACATTTAATGATGGTGATCACTTCATAGCATGCATGACAAATTTTTCTGCCAGCAATATCTGGTCACTAAAAGTATAACTCATCTTTGACTGGGTCTTTCATTACTAGGACTTTTTACCATTAAATTGGAGCAGTTTAAGTTTAAAGTCAGCCCACCTGAAAATCAATATTAGTAACAACAATTGGGTGCAACTGAGGCACATCTCCAAATGGCGGGGTTAACAATTTGAATTGGGGGTGAACCTGAAAAGGGCCGTTTTTGCGTTCTCAATCTTGTTTCAGCCTCACAACACAGCAGCAGTTGAAGATGCATTTCTCCTCAGCCATTGAATCCTTTGATCATCATTTTCAGCCTCGCACACAGAAGCATTCAGCTATGATTTTCTGGAAAGCCAATGCCTATGTTGATCTTTGGATTTAATGGCTCTGATTGAAGCATTCCAAGAGGCATTTTGAAGCAGGCGAACTGAATGTTCTAAAGTCGATTCATTATCTATTATTTGCATGGCAGACCTGGCGGCAGCGGTTTTGTGACCTAGGCAAGTTCTTTGGTGACATGTATGAATTGTCGAATGGAATGCATGGGCAAATGCCAGAAGAGAACGCTGTAAAGCTACAGGGATCACTAAGCTTGAATAACTTTAGAAAATATTGGAAGAATAAATGTTGAGTAATAAAAAAAAAAAAAAAAAAAAAAAGAAGCAAGCTTATTACTATGGTGGATGCAATGCAAAAACTGGCAGGACAATAAAATAATTTAAATTGGGAACAGCTATAAATAACAATGAAAGCAACGCCTTAAAACTGTGGTAGTAGGCTTTATGCAATGGAAAAGGTAACCTCACTTGAGAGAGACTGATTGCTTGGCCAAGAGAAGGGCAATGTGTAATTTGGACTCAAAATCGGCACTGAAGAATTATCTATCAAACAAAAAAATTTCATCGAAATCTGATGAAAACTGGAAACACATAAGCAACATCTGGTCACACACACATTTTGAGAATTATAGGTATAAGATAGACGATACCCAGTATTTTTTTTTTTTAAGCTTGTAAACTTGCATTTTTTTTTTTTTTTTAGCAACCTTGCTGCTGTAAAGACTGATGTCAAATTTGAAGCTAAGTGCAAAGAATATTGTGACAAAAATGGAAACAAACTAACTCACTGGGAAAGATTACTATCTGAAAAAGCTGACAAAACTGATCTAAATTGAATCAATACCACAATAAAAAACAAGTTGAGAAACATATTGCTGGCCTCTAGAAGTGCATATCAAAATATCGAATTCCAGTCAGATTCATTATGTTCATTTACATACTACTCTTGGGAAAGGTATGAATCCATCTCTTCCTTTGTATAGGTTAAATAGTAGGAACTGTATTTGGAAAAATATTATTCTCAAATTGTTAATACTATATTCATTAACATAAAAAAAAAATATTCTTACAATCCAAAATATGTTTCAGCTTTAAATAACCCACAAAGGGTTGATAAACTGTAAAAAAAACAAATCATTTAATGCTAAGAGCATTAGTGCAAAAAGGAATAACAGGCAAGGCCAGAATTTGAACTTGACTTTTCATACTGATTATTATTAAACCACTTGCATATCATAACAACATCCAAGATATCCACTTCTTCCAGTTAGTTTCAATTTAAATGTTAAAGACTGACTCTTTAAGAAATCTCATAACCTTTTTCCTGATGTTAGCAATTTTTCTAACATTGCACTTTTTGATGACTATCAGTCTATCATTTCTATATAATCCAATATCCTCCTCATTTAAAAATTCACTTAACTTTTAGAACAAGTACAAGGTGTTCGGGCTAAATTTGACAGTTTAATGGTTTTATTTTTTTCAAATTGGTTTGGGCATTCTGGCTAAGACATTAAAATACGTCCGCGTCCTGGGTAAGACGTTAAATTACGTCCAGCAGCAAGGCCTCTGATCAGGAGGTTTTGAGGAGCGTGGAACCACCTCTTAATTGCTGGTGTTCCCAGGTCCACTCTGACCTGGGGTGGTAGCACTTGTTAGGGTCCCAGCTAAGGGTAAATAGTTAACTATTACCAGCAATACTTTTTTGAAAAAATTATTACCAACAATACAATTTTGAAGGAAATATTTTACCAGAAACAAATTTTTGACAAAACAAAATATTACCAGCAATAAAAATTTTTGTCAGCATTAAATAACCCATTGAGGTTGATATACCGTAAAACAAATTAAACCGAATTTATCCTAAAAATGTTGTTGGCATTAAATAACCCATTGAGGTTGACATGCCGTTAAACAAAATAAACCAAACCAATCAAATTGGTTTGGAATATCTATAAATGGTGAAACTGCATTGTGAAACCTAATCACTACAGTTTTAAAGGTGTCAAAGTTAACTGACATGGATGAGTGGAAGTCACCTGAATATTGGAAAAGGGTAACCTGCATCATGATGATTTGTGCCAGGCATCAAAATGCCACAGTCATGGCAGTTGCTCAATGCTCTTTGAACACCATGAAAACAACCAAATGTGAAAGGGAGAGCTGCAACAGAGACCACAAGGTCATGGCTTATAGGAAAGAACACAGCAGACATTCTGATTGCCTTTGTACATCAGAATTCATCCAGCAACTGCAGGAGAAAGTGATGGGAACCCAGGCAATGGAATGCGGGCTTTGGTGCAGGAAGTGGATGTTGCAATTTCCTCTATGAAGCGAACCTTGAATGAGGTGTAATGGTCAAATCGTGTTGAACCAAGGACAATCTGGTTCTTCTCTGTAGAAGAAAATTTTTGTCGAGACCAGTTGTACAACACCCAGAACAATAGATGGCTTGACTACAATCAATGATGTTCCTCATATCATGAAGACCCAGTTTCCCCAAATTTTGATGTTTTTTGGGTGTGTATCCAGTGATGGTAATGTCATGTCACCTCACATCTTTGAATGGGGTCCCAGGCTCAATTTGGATGGTTATGTGTAGTTGCTGTACACTGTGGTGAAGCCTTGGTTGGAGAGGATGGTTGCTGGAAAACCGTATGTGTTGAAGCAACATTCAGCTTCCTGCTACATCTCCAGGAAGAGTCACAAGTGATTTTCAGATAATTTTATGACTTCACCAGCCCTGTCTGGCTCCCTACTTCACCTGATTGTAATCCCATGAATTATTGTGTGTGGCATGGATGAGAAAAATCACCAAACACACTGCCTCTAACACCAATTGCCAGCTGATTGACAGGATTAAGGAAGCGTTTGAGCCTCTATCTAGCAACACAGTGGAGGCCACAGGTGCTAGATTCCAGAGTTGGATCTAGGCCATGGTAGGTGCTGAGGGTGGCTTCTTTGAGTGAATTGCCTTTTAATTATCATAACCTGTATGCCACTTTTCTATTTCTCCAATTAATTGGTTTTGTGCTTGGGTATTCACTTTGTTTTCCTTTAAGAAAAAGCCAAAATTGTCAAATTTAACCCAAACACCCAGTAAATGTCAATTAACTCCCAATTGCTGTCCAATGTAACATCAAGGCAGCCATATGTTCACTCTTCTTTATTCTAGTTTGAGCAGGCAGGTTTTTGGTAGTAAGAATTGTAATCCAGATAATAACTTAGATGAAACCAAGCACTGTCAACACTATCTCAATAAAGGACAAAAATTATGACTGCTTTATCATTGTCCACAATGCCTCAAACCTACCAATCATATTACAAGCTACTAATTTGTATAACTTCACATCACAATCAATCAAACCAGTTGCAAGCTCCAATTTCACATCACATTTATTCATTCAGTCTCACTATGATGTAACAGTGACTTGTGGCAATGTTTAATAATTATTATCAGCTCATCCTATAAGTTGGTGTGTATCTTCATGAAATTACTAGTCCTATCAAGAATCTCTTGCCTAATCAAAGAGTGAAAATTTATAACATCAAAAGTATCTACTATAAAATTGAAAAGCAGATTTACTTTAGTATTAGTAATATGATTGCAAAAGTATGTTTTAGATTGAGTTTTTATTTTTGTCTCATTTAATTTGGATTTTCTTAAAATATTTACAAACCTCGTGCGTTAATTTTTTCCATTTTTAACACTAAGGATTTCTAATGTGTAATAAATTTTGTTTAAAAACAACTCAATGTATATTTTATTCATGAGTACATTGTTATTGAGCACATAGAACAAAACCTTCCAATTAATATAATAATAGTTACTTTATTTATGGTTAAGCATTTAAAAAGTTTTCTCTTTCAATCAAAGGCTTGCACCTGAATATCGAACATCCTTCAATAATGAGTAACTTCTATTTTGCAACTAGGAAATAAAATTAACTGCAGACTATGACCAGAAAATAGTTCTGCATTAACTTTTGATTTGAAATGAATTTGCCAAATAAATAAAAATAGCAATTAACATTTTACATATTTTTTTTGTATAGAAAGACGCTAAAAAGTAACAGAAGCTACTATGACCACACTCAAAATGACATTTCATCAAAGAAAAATCAATAAAAAATTAAATTTGAGTCCCAAATGCATCAAGATTGCAAAATCTTTAAAATAATATAAATTTTAATTTTTAAGAAAACAATTTTGGTTTTAATGTAATTTTCATGTCCATACTTAACCTTTTTGTGATTAACTTCTTATTTTATGATTAAGAAAAAAGTTAATTATTAATATTTAGTTGGTTATGAGTTAACTGTCATTATATTCACAAATGTATAGCTCTTGATGCTTTTAATATGTATAGATCTTTTTGACTGCAATTAGTTCAACAATTACTAGTAATTTGATTGAGCAAAAGACAACAAAGAAATATAAAAATAATCCAAATGAATTTATTTCATTAAACTTAATTATTTCCAATACAATTCATTCTATTATAAAGTACCAAAATGTTTCTGTATGTTTGTTTTATTCTAAGTATTATAAAGATATATTTACATGTAAGTATATTCAACAAAGTTTTATTATTTACAGATAAGGGAGTAAAGATTATAACTTTTTTGTAATTTGATATAATGCTTCTTACAGTATTAAATAAGATTAAAATTAGCCTTTTACAAACTTAAAGCTAACACATCTTTTCACTCTCAATCTTATTTGAACAGAGTAAACTAAAATTATGAATTGATTTAAAAAATATTTTTGATCTGGTTATATCTTTATTAAAAAAAAACTTTAAATGGAAGGCAAAAAGTAATTTCTCTTGTAGAATTTTCATGCAACTTTACAATAAAAATATCAGTGCATCATTTGAATACTGATAAGATTTATAGTAATAAGAGACTGATATTAATGTAGTATATTAACTATACTGATTGCTCAGAATATTCATTGTGCTCTGGATTGAAATCTGGTTTTCTTCAAGATGGTGCATCTGGAATATTATCAATCTTAGCTCTTTCAGTTGCAATGTCACCACACTGAGCTACACCAAAATCACATGCTTTGATTTACTCTTATTATATGTATTGATAATATTTTTTTTTGTAGCCTTGAGCATGTGTTTATCCCTCATCTTAGCAGCTTGGCTGTTTACAATGAACTTTATTTGTTGCAGTTATATTCAAGTTTTGCTGAGATTGTGTCTATTGAAAAAATAATAGACCTAATTCTTTATTTTTTTTTGTATCACATTTTTCAAGCAAAAGACAGTGAAATAGTAAAATATTGTAATATTTTTTTACAAAATAGTTTCATGTCAAATGACTGGTTCTTCTTCCTCACTCTTAGAATATCTCTTGGATTATGTTAGTCTAGTTTCATAATGTTATCTCTCTTGCTATCACTACTTTACAAAAAACAAAAATTATGATAGAAAATAAACAAATGCAACAGTACAGAAAGATAAAGTTTAAAATAATCAATGAAAATTTGCTGTAAATGTTGTTCTAAATTATTTACTTTAATTTGTACATTTCGGTCATTTGTTCTAGTGACCTTAAATTTATGCCATTTTACTATTAGAGATTTTATGAAGAAAAACTAACTACTTCAAGGAAGGGCATTTGGGACCTATTTGAAAGTTTCCTTCATAGATGAATCTCTGACAAGTAATTGTAACATATTATTACCCTTTTTTCCAGTTATTTGCCCAGATTATATTTTAGCCATGTTTCAGATAGTTGATCATGATAAAGATATCAACTAAATTATTTGAAACAATTTCTTGCATGTAACTTACCTTAACATTTTTATGCTCTTATTTTTTTTATTTAGACAAGATGTAACAATATTTAACAAGGCATACGGACGAAAAGGGTTAAAAAAAAAAAAACAATTTTATTTTTTTTTTTATCAGAAAGGGACTCATTTTCCTAGGATATTGAGAACAGTTGTATGAATTCTGAGTAAAGAGATACACAATATGATTGTTACTGTTCAGTGAGACACAGCTGGCAGGTTTAGGGGCCAGTGGTTAAAGTTGATTGTTGAAAGGTGTCAATGTCTACATACTGGAAAAATTATTAACCAAAATTTCTCTGAGAAACAATTATAATTGTGAAGACAGAATGAGCAATTGAAGGAGACGCCAGGAAGACTGACATCATATAATGACTCCTCCCCGAGGAGAGGGGGATCTTCCAAAATTGGAAGTGTGAAACAGAATGAAAGAAGGAGACGTCAGGAAGACTGACGTTATATAATGGCTCCTCTCGAAGGAGGACAGATCCAAAATTGGAAGTGTGAAACAGAGACCGAAAGGAGACGTCAGGAAGACTGACGTCATATAATGGCTCCTCCAGAAGGAGGGGGGATCTTCCAAAATTGGAAGTGTGAAACAGGAAATGAAAGAAGGAGACTGTTTGAATTTTAGGATATTTGCATAAAACCCCCTTATGTGCCTTCACCATACCAGTTGGAATGGACACCAATAAATACAAGAAGCCCACAGGGGCTAAAGTAGTTGGAGTTGAAGTTGCGGTCTAGAGTTGCAGCAAGTTATGTGGACAGAGAGTTAAGATTTTTTTGCCATTAGGTTTTGCCAACCTAATGATGATAATAATAATAATAATTATTATCTGCTGAAGAAGAAAAACTCTGACAATATCCTTGTACCATCTTTGAAAGTACAATCAACAGTACTTGAAGATAAATCCAGTTGTTAAGCCTAGCCAACCTTAGAGAAATTAGCCGAAATTTTCATTCTGTCGCCAAATATTAGAAACTGGTTGGGAAAAGAAGAAAAAGAAAAAAAAGAACTGTAAATATATTTTTTTATTTTGATAAAATATCATCTAGTGACTTATTCAGGCGTCATCTGTTTTATTTTCAATTTTGTGTGCGTATTCAACTCCTTGGTTTAGCTTGGTTGAGATACCCCAGTGATAATTCAGCTTGACACTCTTAAGATCAAAAATCACAACATGGGTAAGAGAGATCATAGTTGAAGAGGTCAACTTAAAGACCAGCTGCAGTGTCAAATGCCACCAATGACCGACAAGTGTGGGTTTGTTCTCTGATACCAGGATCGATCCTGACTAAAGACAACAGGCCACGGCCCTGGCCACACCACAAAGACATGAAATGACTTTATAAAGTTTTGCTTCAAACAGTAACCTAATATTTGATATGTAATTACACATTAACAGTTTTTTTGTTTTTTCTTTATTCTTTGAATACTTTAAAGTACTTTTAAATCAGAAAAAATTCAGAAAAATGTAAAAATAAAATAAAACTCAATTTTTGTGAGGCAGGGTAAAAATGCTGGTATTTAACAATAGCTATATGATATCACATTGTCATAAAATAAAAAGTATATTAAAACATAAGAAAACAGAACTGGAACCATTAATTGTTCCAACTAAGAAAATGAGAAATTGCTTTCACAAGACATTCTTACCAACATTTTCTGTAGCAGATTATGCTTTTCATTTTCTTTTTTATTCAAAGGAAAAAATTATTTGATGTGAAATGATTATATTTACCTTCCATCCTAATTTGTCAAAATGATTATTCTTGAGTTATGTTGGTGAAAATTCTGAAGATGAATATTCATTAATGAGTCAATAATTATTAATATTTTGGACTTAAATTTGTTAATATTTTCATTTTATGCATGTATTCTAAACACTATTCATTTGAATTGTGTTTTCTTTTTTTTTCTTTTTGCAGTGTCCGTTTCCCATTAAAACAAATATTTCAAGCCAAAATGTCTACAAGGGTAAGTACAATCAATATTATATTTTTAAATTTCTACCTTGCAAAATTACACTTTTTTTTTTTTTTACTTTGATAAATTTTTTTAGCTAAGAATGAGGCCAATGATCTTAAGTTGATATTTAGATGTTACATGGAAAATAGATTGTATTTTGTTATCTTAAATATTCTAGTTATTGTTAAATGAATTTGTTCCATAGTCTAAAATGTCTTTTATGGCTGTTTCAATTATGCAGTCTCTTAAGCAAGACCTAATTTGTTTTAAACTGCTTGAAAAGTAGATTTTATATATATATATATATATATATATATATATATATATAAATTGTCAATAATAAACTGTACAGCTAATTTTACTATCCAAAGCTGAAAGATACTAATTGTTGTTTTTCTCCTATTTCCAGTTATTCCTTCCCCACACAAAAGTGGTGCGATACCTGCCCTGTTTAAGAACCTTGGTGAACTCTTTTAGAAAATTTTCTTCCTATGATGAAGGGACGCTCAGTGAAGTGTACACAAGTGATTCCTACCCTAGTACAGGTAAGCCAGTATTAAATATTTGTTTTAGCTTTTGTACATACAGAAAGTTTGGATGTGGGAGGAGTGTAAATGTCGAGATCTCTTTGCACTAGACAGAGTAATGTTTTTCTTTTGTGCACATATTTTGTTTCATTTGATGCTCTCAGTGTTGGGTGCACCTGGGGACTGCTGTCCAATTTCATTGTGCATTGTACAATAAAAAGACAAATAAATACATTATTTGGAATTCTTTAAAATTATAAATATGTAGCTACATTTGAGATGTGTAAGAAATATCAATAACATAAATTTAAACTGCAGTTACTAATAAACAAACCATATTTACTACAAGCAGAAGTATTAGGTTGGTGCAAAAATAATGTCGTTTTCTCACATAGTAACATATCTGAGAAAACGACATTATTTTTGCACCAACCTAATACTTGACATTGGTTGGGTTTTTAAATAAATGTAAATAAATATGAAGTCATAAGTTTACTATACATTGTATCAATGAGGCTAAAAGTTTTTACTTGGTCTGGGAATTTTGGTTTAATCCAAATTTTTTGTCTAAACAACTCAGAAAATAGTTCTATTTTATTGACCATTTTCTTTTCTTTTCTTTTTTTTTTTTTTTACATTTATGAAGGCCCTAGAGCCACTTGAGGTAGAGGGTTACAGAGTAAGGGGCACAGTTTATATGAATGTGGGGAAGATTACCTTTAACCCTCAACTTGAACAGATTAAGATTCTAGTGATCAGGGTGGCATCCACTTGAGAGTTGGTTGCTTGAGCGGGACATATATCACCAATGGATTATGAAGGGAATGGGAGGGGCACTACAATGTGTGTTACATGGTGGGTCTTAGTCATGAAGGTTAAAACTGGAACTAAGTAGAGTTAGTCGGTTTGACAATTTATGTTTCAGTATCAGTTTCTGATCTTTTTTTTCCTTGATACTGCGGTTGTTGATTCTGTTTTTCAGTTTTTAATTTAGTATTTTTGCTTTCTAAGGAAGCTATTCATTTTCTTGTGTAATGATAGCATTTCCAGTTGATATCTGATTTTGTTTGAGATTGATAAATGCAATTTAGACCATTCAACTCACAATTTCCCATGTATTTCTGGTCCAATTTTAAAAATATTAATATGGCTGGAAAGAAAATAAAATAATCTTTTTAAATATGTAATTTATATGTGCTTTTAATCATTGAATTATTTTTTACAGCAAGTTAAGATAGTATTTTGCTTCAAACAGCCAAAAATGTGAAATATGATTTTTTTTATTATTTTTATTTTTTCAAGACTAAATTTTACACATTACTTTGTTCTGCAAAATCAAAGTGACCAATCTTTATCAATATTCTTGAAATTGTACACACAATTAGAAGACACCTTAAACTACAACCAGGAAGATGTTCATTTCTTCTCTAACCTGTGGAAGCAAGTTCCTTCAAAAATTATAAAGTAAGCCAGAAAAAAAAAACAAAAAACAAACTGACAGTAATAAATGTGTGGAAAAAAGAACTTTCAAATTATTGAAACTAATGCCTGACACTGACAAACACTTGTTTTCACTGCCATAGAAAATAAGTGTGTATTTAGGCACAAAAAATGATTTAAATATCTGAACAAAGTTACACCTTCATCAAAAAATGATTTAAAACAAAACAAAAAACAACTTACATTATGTGTTCACCTAAAGTGAGGTTTTAGGCTTTAAAGGTAATTTAGTAGTGGAATTCATGACTTAGATTAAAGTTTATTTATTAAACTTTCAAATAAATTGTCAATTAACTAGCATATTTATTAACAAATTGGTAAAATATGAAAGAAATTGTTGCATAAACTATCTATATTTGTGTCTTTGGACAACATATTTGAGAGAAAATAATGGTATAGCTCTCCAGAAATTAGTTTATGATGTGGCTTTTAAAAAGCCAAAAAATGAAAACCCCTCATGCTTAAAATAATTAAAATACAGCAATTTTTTTCTGGTATGCCAGTCAAATATTATTGTAGTTTTGCAAATAAATTTCTTCTAAACAAGAAAAATCAATGAGTTATTTTTTTTCCCCCTAAATAAATTTGTTTTTATCTAGCAAATACACCTAAAATTAAATATTAAAAATAATTAAAAGCTTTTAATTTAATTTTTAGAATGTGTATATTTCCAAATCTGCGAGTATCACCTCTTCTTTTTTAGATACACATTTTAAAACTGAAATTAAAAACTGTTTTAATCATTTTAATATATAATCTTAAGTGTATATTCACTAGATAAAACTATAAAGATATTTTGAAAAATAAAATGAATTAATTTTCTTTGTTTAGAAAATTTTATAGGCAGAACACCCATTGAACACTAGCAGCTAAAAAAGAATAATTTTTACTTTAGGTTTAAAAAAAAAAGAAAAAGTGACTTGCAGTTTTAAAAATATACACATTTTAAAACTGAAATTAAAACTTACTTTATTTTTTTAATATTTAATTTTAATAAAATTACATTTTATTAACATCTGAAAGTCTTTTACAATACTGTTTCTTTGGATATGGTCATTCAGTAGTGATAGCACTAAACCAAACGATTCACAGTGTGAAGATGAAACCAAAAAAAGTCAGTTTTTCGGATAAACCAACCATCTCTACAACTAAGGAATATAATTCACTTGAGCACTTTTTATGGAAATAGTGATAGGGCAGTGAGAGGCTTGCAACATTTCATCTGTAAGAAAGGGGCTGTAGGGTGGAAAATAATTTGTTTGCCACAAGGACATGGAGACGCTTTTGGACTGAATCAAAACTGGAAAATGAAGACTGAGCAGACTTTGTCCACATATGGCAACAGTACTTCATTTTTAGCCTGATCTGGCTTTTTTAAAGGTAGTGGATAGCAGGAGCTTCTTACTGAAGCAGTACAGGGAACCAACCATTTTTAGCAAAGAATTGCATGCACAAGTTCCACTTGGGGTCTGGATTGAATTTACGTTCAAATAGGGCCTCAGTTCATCGTGATTGGTGCTAGTTCTGGGTCTGCCCACTAATGATGGAATGTCTCTAGTTTGTTTTTTGAAGCATTGAATTTAAACAGCCAGTCTTTTCCCTACTGAGCTGTTAGAGCTAGGTCAGAAAAGAGATCAGCTGCAAATCTCTGGTCATCTTGAATTTTGGAGGTACATCCATATACTGTTGTATCATCAGCATAGATATTAACAAATGATTGGAGTACACTCTTGGGCAGATCATTTATGCAAAGTAGAAACAGGGTTGATTGCTAAAGCTGGCCAACAACTACTGTCATAGACCTACCTGTTAGGAAAAACTTTAACTGCAAAAACTCCAGTGATTCCATAGCTAGTGAGATTGTGCTTTATGTCACACCATGTCAAAGATCTTTGAAATATCTAATGTGATTGTCCTTGAGATGTATTTGTTGTCTAGTGTCTCACTGAGTCTGTGAGTAATGGCGGTTAGGATATCAGCAGATATCGGGCTGATTGAAACTGATACTGCTTGTCGCTCAAGAGGTTCCTGTTTAGATGATCAACAACCTTTTTGTTGATTTTTATAAAAAAAACTGCAAAAATAAATATAGGATAAAAAAGTAGTATTAAAAAAATATAAAATAAAAATGGGCTTATGTACATACCACAGCTGTTTGAGGATTCCTATAGCCATACTAAGCTTAAATAAAGTCAATTCAGGTCTGCTATGGTAAGAATTTTCTATTCCAAGTATAAATCATTACAAAGATAGCAAAAGTCATTTGTCACAGCCTATTTTCTCTAAATAAAAATTGGATTTTCATACTTTTATAGTGGTAAGGTATAATCTTGAAAAATGACAGTTTTGTCATCATCTGAATAAAATATCAAAGAAACTTTTGATCTGAACACCATGAAACTAGGTATTTTCTGAAAGCAAACTATGTTGTTTCATTTAAAAGTAAAATTGGCTGGTGTAATTGAGTCCATAAAAGTTTTCAGTTTCAGAAAATGTGAAAAAATAGTGGAAATTTTCCATTTTTTTTATAGTTCTAAACAAAAATTTTCCACATTAATGGGGAATTAATATTTTTTCTTTGAAAATCAGAAAGCCTAAATCATAATCAAACAATTTCAGCCATTAAATTGAGAGTTTGAAGCAAAACAAAATTCTCAGGGAGTCAAAAATAAGGCAAACTCTTCAAAAATTTCTATATTTTAGCCCATTATCTGGTGAAATGTCAATCATAATTCCATGAAAGTAGGTATTTTCTGAAAGCAAACAGTATGTTGTTTCATTTAAAAGTAAAATTGGGTGATGTAATTGAGTCCATGAAAGTTTTCAGGGGGTAAAATGTGAAAAAATAGTGGAAATTTTGCATTTTTTTATAGTTCTAAACAAAAATTTTCCACATTAATGGGGAATTAATTTTTTTTTTTTTTTTTAAATCAGAAGGCATAAATCATAATTGGAAACTGTCAACTAAATGCCACTTTCCAAGGTTTTTTTCTTTCGAGTCTGTGAGACACGAATCATTTTGAGATTGTGTGACAAAATGCACACACTGTCATCAAAAAGGTCCTTAACAGCACAAGGCATCAAAGGAAGAAATGCAGACAAGTCAAGAATTTTTGATTTTTAGAAAATACAAACTTTCTTTTCAAATTGAATGTTTTTATGACAAATATTATTATTAGATTTTAGAAGAAAAAGACTTCAATGAAGCAGATGATGATCCTGTTTGAATCAAGTCAATGCAGCTTCACACTCAGTTAAGAGGATCCTGATGCAGAGGGTTCATTCAGACAAGAACAAACACCACCTTTGTAAAATTCATTGCAAGCTTTACACTTTTTGGAAACAGGGACAACAACAGATCTATCCACTTCACCTTTAAGGGCATGCTTACGTATTAATAGCTCTTGCTTTAAACCAGTGTCCCTAACACAGGTATACGTACACTGATCTTTTTTTATAAAGTGATGCAAACTCTCCCCACCTTCCTCGCTGAAAAGTCCTACACTTCGATGAATGAGGAAGATGAAAAATAAAATCATGGAGTTTTGCATTGATCGGTTCTGATGGGAAATAGATGGGAAATTTTTCTCCCATTTTCTGACAACAAAATTCCAGATCATCCAGTTGATGGTCAGTCAAAAATGTTCGCAGTACCATGATCTGATGGGCCTTTGAATACAGTTCAAAAAGTTATGTCAAATGGTGGTCGACATCAGAATACTGAGGGGACAAGACACTGCAAAGTTTTGTGAAGTTATAAATGCCAGCCTTATCCTTGGACAAAATAACTTTGCAGTGATTGCCAACAAAAAGGCCACCGTGGTATGCCTGTCTTTTTATATCCATTTCCTGTAACATTTGATCAATTTTTTTTTCTGTTGGCCCCACAGTGTTTTTCAGTTCCAGTTCAATGGACGAAATGGTATCAGAGAGCTGTTTTAAATGAGATTAAGCTGACTCACACTTTTTTGATGTTTCTCACAACTATTTTCAGCTGCAAATTTAACAGTAAGTCCCCGACATTTGAGACAAGTGTATTCAACCTCAGACATGGCACTTGTCTTCATCCGAAAGACCCTCACACATCATCTGTTGCCACTGAGCACATGAGTCACACATAACCCAGTCATCTCTGTATGAATCAGTGTCATATTTTGTGATAAGGCAGATTTCTGCTCCACATGATTGAAGATTCTCAGAAATTTTTTTAGGACGCCAACCTCTTTTCCCGCTCATTGCGTTTTTGGCGAGTTGTTCTAGTTCGAGTGTCACCGACACCCTGCTTTTATGTTTCTCCACGATTTCAAGACGACTGAGAATATTGTGGATGTCCAGAAGACGCTTGCAGTACAACTCATGTTCACTCTGGGCCACCTGTTTTTCTGCAAGCGTGTCCCTTTGTCTCTGTTCAATTTCCAAAATTTTCCTCTCAACTTCTGTGGTAATTCCCAAAGTTTGATCAATGGCCCGGGCATATTTTTCCAAAATCCTAAAAAACTTTGTAACTATCCCGAGAGTCACATGCAAAGTAGGAAGAACAACATTGTCCAAAGACTTTATAGGATAAACAGCACAGCCGACGACTGACAAATGATCTCTTCCTTTTTTCTTGAGCTTCCCGGCTTGCCGATCATCAGCATTTTCTGCATAATTCAACACATAGTCAATAATATGGCACAAGGGAATATTACAGGATTCAGGAGTGTGTGGACTTTTGGGGTGGTTTCGGAGATGATCCAAACTAACCTGGTCATAAATAGAAGGAAAAGATGCAGATGCACCTTGATGTCCCAGAGTTGCATATAGGAATTTGTAATCACCTCCGAAAAGAACAGTGACAGGAAGTCCGCATATTTTGAAACTTAAGTCCTGCATGCGTTGAAAATCTTCCCCAAAATTTGCCATGGTCTTCATTTGGTTTTCATGTGTATCCTCAGCTGCAAACAAAGAATATATTTTACATGAAAATGCTGACCCACTAATGAAATTTCATGCTCTTGTCCCCTTTGTCACCTGAAAAAAGGATAAAAACTTTGCCTGCTTGACCGAAACAGTCACTGTCTTTTTGCAGCATGCTCTGAATTGTTTGAGTCATATATTCAAGCAGATTCTTCACCTGGGACACTGGCACCTCCACAAGTTTTCTTTCATCATCACACTTATTTTTTGTGTCCATGAGTACAATTTTGGTCTCAAGTTCACTTTCAGGGCAAACAAGAGTTTTCTCGTGAGAACGCATGGATAATTCTGAAGGAAAAATTGTAATTCCATAGGCTGCCAGGGTAGTTTTCAGACGTCTCAAAGTTGCCGAAGGAAAATCAAGACAAAGTCTAAGGTTTACCGCCTGAACAACGGTTAAATGCGGCCAGATTTTAGATTTAAGGCATTCAGCTACAGAATTTTGGAAAACATCATTTTTGTGGTGTTGAATGTGGTGTCCAAAAAGCAAACCAATTTCATGTAAATAAGTTTCTTCGTCAGTGTCTTTTTCATCGACGCCAGAAATTAATGCTGAGACAATATGCAACATCTTAGCTCGGAGATGCAAATTCTTAGATGTTATTTTAGAATTAGTTTTCCGTGCAACAGGTAAAGAAATAAAAATTCTGTCCTTATGGCCTTCATCCCAAAAAATAGATCTGGAATAGCCATCCACTGGGGAAAACTGATTTTTTGGGGATCAAAACTAAATTGCTGGTTTGGACCTTCTTGGACTCAAATCTATTAGCCATTGTTGCATTCAAATCCTCAATACCTTCCACATCACCAACATTTTTTGAGGCAGAAATTTTCTCAATTGAATCCTGGAGCATTTTTGATTTTTTTCTGAAGGGCCTGAGTTGTCTGTTGTTTTGCCGATAATTGAGCGGGATATTTTCTCTTGAGGCTCTTATTTTCAGCTTTAAGATCGGCAATCACCTTCTCATAATCAGAAAGAGACTGCTGTAAAGAAAGATTTTGGCTCTTCAAAATTTTTTTGCAGGGACTTTTATAATTTGGCTGGCCTGGTCTCAGTGGAGTCGATGTGGAAACTGAAGAAAAATCAGCCATGCTTTCAGCTGAGGATGAAATAGAAGAAGAAAGCAATGAATTATCACCACTTTCGGGAGCACTAACTGAAAAAACTTCAACAGAAGAAGAACCTGTAAAAGATGGAAAAACTTTTAAGATATTAAATTTCTCACCACAAAAGACAATCTTCTTAGCAGCAGTCTTGGCACATTTCCTGAATGCAACAACAAATGATTTGAGCCCGTTGAAATTTGCCTTGACTGTGTCAGGAACTCCATACAAACGACGCAAAACAGCTACAAGAGATTCCTCATCCGAAAATTTTGCCCGTAATGACCATACAATTTTGTTGGTAATTAATGCCGCATTGGCTACAGAGGTTATGGAAAAATCATCAAAATAACCACGGGGCAAGTCCAAGGAAGCAATAATATCTTCTATGGTTAACATATCACGCACACCATCCTATTTCAGCAACAACTGTATGCAAAATGTGATAAAGTACGTTTGTAATTTTCAAATATATATATAAGGGTTAAAAGAAATTTGACACAAGTTCTCCCAAAATAGCAGCTCAGCGATAAGGAAGGGTTCATCAAAAGCCAAGTTGTCTTTGGACAAAGCAATAAAAAACTCTCAAAGCAATAAAAAACAATATAAACTGGCGCCATCATTTAGCTGGTGGAGATAAACCCCATCCACTTAACAAGTATGTGATGACCATTTTTAGGGCTTGCCGTGGCTGATGTTTTTCATCACTATGTGAGAAAGTCCAGATTGTTTGGTATCAATTAAAGGTGTGAAAAAAAAAAGTGGCCCCTTGAGACCCAGCTTGATGTGGAGGATTAACACCCAAGATGAGAAAGTCCGGGACTTCTTTTGCTTTGATTTTTAATGTCTGTAGCATGGTGCATGAATGTGTGTGTTGAACTGTTAGTGAAAAAAAATTAAATAAGTGAACCATTGTTTTTTTTTTGTTTTGTTTTTTTTTATCTTAGAATAGGCCTGTTTTTTTTGTTTTTTTTTTTTATACCTATAATTCTTTCATTAATTCTAAAATAGCTGGATAGAAATAAACAAAAGCAAGTTATCTTTTCTTTTCTTTTTTAATATCATAAAAAGTTTTCCTGATTTAGAAAAAAAAAGTAACATTTTGGTTTTTTTGGGGTTTTTTTTTGCTTTTCTTTGAAACATATCCCCAGATTTATTTTAAAAAATGAATTAATAAATAAATAACTCAACTGCACTTTTATTTCGAGGGTCACCAGCCCAGGTGACAAAAACACTAGCAGACGACACTGTTTTTTTTTCACTATATACCTTTCGTATTTCCCATCGCCGGGTCATGTAATAGTTCATTTTATTCAATGATATTTACACCAATGTAAAGACAAAGGATTTAAGTTTGAAAAAAAATTGTTTTGAAGTGAAAAAAAATTATTTCTTAAATAACAAAAAGTGGTTTTTCATACAAAATTGACCATAATTTTTTAATGCTAACCCCCGAGTGACATTTTTCACAGCCAAATCGAAGATTTATTACCAGTGAATAATTTCATGTGTAAAAATTAGCCGTCTGGATCCTATAACGTCGACCGAAAAGGTCCAGAAGTTTACTGATTGATCAAAACCTGTTGCGCATAATTGTGTTTTTCACGGTCAGTTTCCATTATTTCATCTTGATGTTGTCATTTTCAAACAGCCAAGTCATCAAGGATTCAGGAAAACAGTTTGGCACAGGTTTGCCTTGAGAACTTTACATTCTATGAGGTGTTTAAAATGTTACTGACGAATGGGATTTTTTGCCGAATATTTTGTTTACGCGCCATATTGGATTTTCCTATATGAAAAAAACAAGGGTTTTAAACAGCCGTGAAAGATGTAGCTTTACTATTTGTTGAATCTAGGAACATGATTCTGGTAAATGTATAATAAAATGAGATCTAATATATCTTAGTACTATTGAGAAAAATGATTCATTAAATATTGTAGAATCTAGAATCCTGAACATAAACAAACTTACTGTTATCATTGTTCTTCTACAGAATATCTGTATACACCAATTTTATTTTTCTAATTTTTAATCTATAAAATCGCTAAAACACAAGGATGAGAGAATTTGAGAAAAAGAAAACATTATTGAGAGAGAACAATAAAATAACAGGAATTAAGACAGAAGATAACAATAGACATTGCATATAAATATTTGAAGATCAAAATTGAATGGGAAGCAAGAAGCTGGAGGAGAGTTTTACAAGTGAGAAGTGTGATAAAAGAAACTGTTAGCATAGAACTTACAGTTACATCTAGCCATAGAGGAAAGTTCATAAGAACAATTACCATGAAATATTTATAGAAAAGGCACAAAAGCCATGCTGATGAAAGAACAAAAAAGGTTCTCTGAGGCAATTAAAAGAGAGCTGTTTTGTTTTGGAGGCATTAAAATTAACAAGACATTTCTTACTCCAGTTAACAGATTGTAGGTCATTTTTTAGATCAGTAACTAATTTGATCATATCGAATGACCCAGACTTACTATTAAGACAGAATAAATGGTTGTCTCATCAGCATAGATACTGAGTTGAGAACTCATGCCACCAGGAAGGTTATTGGTGGAAATTAAGAAAAACTTAGGTCCAAGTATAGAGCCCTGGGGAATACCTGCATTTATGCAAAAAGATCTAGAAGAGTGGCTGTTGAAAACAACTTTTATTTCACAATTTGATAAGATTGAATCAGAAAAAATTAATTCAGAAATACCATAACCTTTCAACTTGTGAAGAAGACCAGCATACCAAACCCTGTCAAATGCCTTTGAGAAATCTGAAGCAACAGCCCAAGCTTCACCTTATCTAAAGCTTGATAGACTCTTCCAGCAATATTCATTAATACATCAGCAGTCAACCTAGAGAAGTAAAAGCCATATTTCTTATCTAAAGAATGCATTTATGAGTTCATAAACAAGGGATTAGTCGGCAGCTGCTAGTTAATCCCTTCTGTTGTGTACATGGACAAGGCCTTACTCAGTAGGTGTCGGCTGTCATCTCTTTCATTGTGTGCATATGTGTGTATGTACATGTAGATCAAGCTGGCCTCCAAAATTGTTTTGAGACCTGATAAGCAGTAGGCTTTTATTTTTATATCTATAAAGAGAATCCAAAATCTAATTTCACATAGATGTGTGAACTTTTTGAATACAGGGTTTTCATTAGTTAGAAGATAATTTCACACTGACTTGCAAAAATCATTTTCTTGAATTTGCAGGAGCAGTGAAAGGAGTAGTTATTGTTATTTTCTAAATAGTCCAAAAATAACATGTGATAGGTTTACAACTATATCTGCAAGTATTTTGGCAGTAATTTTCCTTGTAATGATTGTTTATCAAACAAACCATCTGATGATTTTTTATTGGTTGAAAATATATATATGATTTTATTCCTATAATATATTAGACAAATTTATGTTGATAGATTATCTTTCTCCTATCTCTCATTGGTAAATGCATTCCTAAAGTTAGAAATATTATAACAGTGATTTTTATTATTATATATTTTAAAATTTGATTTATATATTTGTTTTAGATGACCTCAAAATAGTTAAGAATGTTTAAAAACTTTTGAGAGTTGTTTCATAATGTGGCCTCATTTGATTATCTGCTTATCTTGTACTGGTAACAGCTTTTAAGAAATACACTGTATCAGTAATAAATAAATGGTAAAATTTGGGCATAAATCTTTTAAAAACAATTTTAATACTGAATAATGAAATGAAAATCACTTTGAATATTGCACAATGACTTGTTGAAAATCTCTAGAAAGAATAAAAGGAATTTGGCCTTATTTTAGCATTGATTTCAGAAATAGACTGTATAATTTTTAGGTAAAAAATAATTAAGTAGATAATAGCTTGAACTTAGAGCATTATCATTGATCATAGTGATTGGCTGAGTGTCTTGAGGTCAATTCACTCAATTGTCATTCACAAAATTTCCACTTGGACTTTTAACTCTTGTTTAAAGAGTAAAGCTTTATTCCATTTTGCCACATGATGATGAAAAAAATGAGGAAAGGTATTTTGTTCTATTCTTTCTTATTTTCACAATGTTTGTTGTTAGGCATTAATTTTATTTGTCTGTTAAGATTTTGTCATGTTTTCACTGCTCTCTCTCATTTAGAATTTCATTTCCCATTCATTTAGTATTTGTTTTAAAAGACCAAATATACAAGGATAAATCAATTCATTCCATTGATTGACACAGTTTTTAACGGAATTATCTGAAATTTTCACTTTCATGTTTAATTCATATGACTAATATTCATCAATAAATTAAATGCATTAAAAAAGGTGTAAATTACATTTAAAAATAAATAAATTTGTGCAAAAAAGATGCTTATTGATGTATTTATAGAAAAAGAACTCTATTAATCATGAGATACAATATGAACTTGTTCTTGATAAGAGTCACATTTAATATCCTTATATCAAAATACACTTAGAAAATGTAAGCAATGTATCTGTTCTCAGTAAAATATGGTTCTCTTCTAAAGTTACAGTTTCTATTTCGATCCAACTTATAAAGCCTAGTTTAGAAGTATTTAGTAATGCTATAATTTAATTATCTTTTACTAAATTTTTTTAAGGATTAATTATTTTAGAGATTTTTATTGCTATAAAACTACAAATATATATAATCAGGGATGGTATGTCTGAAACGTATGGATAGGCTAACAAAGCCAATTTATACCAAACCAAATTTTATTTTTATTATAACTGATGTTAAGATGCAACACATTTTTTTACTGGGTGTATTTTCTATCTTGATTATTTTCTTTGCAATAACCTAATTCTAGATTTGGATTATTTTCACTTCACCTCTGTGCTCTGTCATTAGAAATAATGGTTGAATTGTAATTTATGTAGAAATTTGAAATGTAATGGAAATAGTGTTTTTGTGTCAATTAAATATTATTTTTCGACGATTATTTTTTTTTCTGCTTTTAGATATTCAAGGTACTGTGTGGCCAGACACAAAGCTGGGTCCATTGTCTCCAAAAGATAAACGTTTCGTTATGCCTGGTCTGGTGGGACCAGAATCTTGCAACTACAGTCAATCTTTTAAGTCACCTAATCCCTCAATCAGTGCAGAAGATGTGTTACAGAAGTTGGGGCAAAAAGAAGAAAATATCTTTCAGTATATGGCTGTAAGTAAAACATTTTTATCTTTTCTGTTCTCATATTTGACAGCATAAGAAACACATGGCACATTAAATGCACCCCCATTTCAACAGGAATATTCAAGAAAAAATATTTTTCTTTCTTTATAATCAGCTGGCAATTTCTGTATAATGGATGTTTTTGTATGCATCAATAAACACTGCTATTTAATAATCCAGTAACACTAACCTTCTGGATCTGCAAAACTCTAAATATTTTATTCTTCTGCTAATGTTCTGGTCTCATTAATTCTCATTTTGTTAAAAAAAAGCATTACAGTGATGGTGTTAGATCAGAGGAATCCTCTGATCTAACACCACCATTTTTATGTACACCTCAAGATCAGGCCGATGTGGTGCTGCGTAACAAAGGTCATGTTTATTTTTATTTGAGTTGTGTCTTTAGTTGATCTTCTTACCAGAGATGTATTCTTTTCTTTTTACTTTTTTTTTTCCATATTTGGTAAACCAAAACTCCTTACTGCTGATCTATTCTCATACTCCTTAGCATAGTCTATCAATTGTAGTTTTGTGCTGAATCATGTAGCTTAATCTCTTACATCTTGCAGACATATTCTTGAGGGTAAAATTTTATAAACTCAACCAGCAGTGATGGTACCAAGCAGCCCTACTGAATGCATTCACCATATGTCAGCACACCCACCCCTTCCTCACTCATTTTTCTCCAGCAGCTTTGTCTGAGAAACATATTTCTCTGAGATTGTAATGTTATATTTCCCAGGTTAGTGTTTTACCATTACAGGGAATTTCCTTTCAAGTACATCGCTTTCTTTTGTAGTTTCCAGCTGATTAATAATAGGCGCATGTTGAGGCATATTTAGGCATGGTAGATCAGATACTTAAATTCAGCAATCAATTTTGAGTTTTTTGTAGTTTACTGATGCCTATCGCATCTACTCCTCCCTAGCTGTGATGATGGCCAAACCAAGAGTCCTCCACAGGAGCTAGCTTAAATGTCACTCAATAGGGTGGCTTTTAAGCTAGTTTATAATAAAAACGTGCACTGCAATTTTGGATACATATGTTAAATAAGAGTTACTTCCCTTGAACCATGAAAGCAATGATAGTATAATGTATTAATATATATATTTTTAACCTCGCATAATCTGGCAACCCCAAATCTGAGCTCAACAAAAATAGTTCCTTGCACCTAACTTTTCTAGGGCTTTTGAATGAGCTATGAATCATTGAAATCAGACCAGTGGGAGCAGAGAAGTTGCTTGGACACATGCACAAACACACACACACACACTGTACTTTATATATAAGATTTTAGAATGGTGATAAATTGTTTGCTGATGTAGCTATAATAATATTAATAATTATATTGATTTTCATGGAAAAAAATAGTCCCCTCACTTGATTTTCAAACGTTTTTTTTTCCTATTTCATTAGTTTTGATTACAACAGCATCTCTTCAAATTAGAATTTATAATTCTTATTTCCAACCATATGCTAATCTGGGCCAAAATTCAAATACAATTCATTTAAATATTTTAACAACAATAATAATCCAACCCTACAATAAAATATCACGTGATAAACAGAAATATATTATAGAAGCAGTGTTAACCCCCAAAAATTGCACCTGACGAATACAGAATGTATGAAAGTTGTGCAATCAATGAAAAAAAATATGTATGTTTCTTTTACGCACTTTTGCTATTAAATCTGTTGTAATTAAAGAACAGACATTACTTTTTGACTGGCCCTTGTATAATCATTAGTTTTTTTGTGTACCCATATACTCATGGTTATTTTATAGAACATTACAAGAGTGATGTAAAAGAAAATGAATATATTACAACAGATTAAAACTGATAGCTATTATGTTATCTTATTCTCCTTTCCAGTAAATCACCATTCAAGGAAGATAATTCTTATCATACACAAATGTAAATATTTTTTTAAAGAAAAATAAGTTTTATGTAGTTATTTTTTAAGTGAAAATCTGTTTTGTATTCTAATATTAATGGTATGTTCATCGCTTGTTAGCAGTTCTCTTTAATTACTAATAAAATCTATTTGTAAATGACATAATTTGTTGTTATTGCTACAAAGTTTTATCTATTTATGTATTTTTTGAAAACATTTTATTATTTTACAGCCAGTGGAAATAGAAAAAAATCTTTATGCAAAGGAATTGTCTCCCTCAGACAAATTAGAATGTGTAGCTCAATCCTGTCCAACTCTTTTAAGAAAAGGTGAGATTTTTTTTTTTTTAAATTATACTATCCTGTCATTTAAAAAAAATGAAATAGAGAAAATGGAAAATAATTTTCTATTATTGAAAAAGAAAAAAATTCAATGAAAGTCATTCTGACATTTTGTCTGATCATCTTGCTACTTAGCTGTAATATAAATTTCCTGCAATCTGGCCATAATTAATTTTAAACAAATATCTAATTATGAAATTTTTACTGCTTTTAAACAAAAGTGACTGATTTACATTATTAGAGCAGTTATGGCATATAGCCGGAATCCATCATAAAATTTCAGGATGTGGAATTAGTAAATACTAAACTCTTCAAATACCTTTAGTGTATTGATCAATTATAATTAATTTAGTATAGGAAATGAGGAAATTGAACATAGAATACACAACACTAGAGGTAGCTTTATCTAACACTCCAAATTGCTACAAAACCAAAACATTAACCTGAAAACTCATGTCAAGTTCTTACCCTCATCAGATCAAAATTTTCATATGGTTGTTATACATGACACCAAACCTATTAAAAAAATATCTAAACCGTCAGCTGTATACATCTGCTTTCTAAGATCAATGGTTAAAAATGGCTTTGAGTGAATGAAGCCTGAAGGTCTTGGCGAAGACCATCTTTCTTCAAGCCTTGTGGACTGGAGCTACAGAATCACAAATAACTTTACCAAATAAGGGAAACCACATCACTTCAGGACTTTGAACAGCAGCAAGTAAAATAGATAGCACATGTTACAAGAAGAAAAAATGACATAATGAATCTTATTTACATGCATCAGCTAAAACCTGAAGGCTGTGACTGCAGAATGGAATATGGAGAGTTAATGCTAAGTTGGCATGAAGATTGACCTAGACTTGAGGAAATTATTCAAGTTTTATTTTAAGTAATAAAAAAAAAAAAAAAAAAAATTTTTTTTTTTCATTTTTTTTATGTGAATCCAGTGTCACAGGAAAACTATCAAGTACTCTACATAAACCTTGTAACATGAACTATTTTTTGCATTAAGTGCAAAGAACATCAGCTCATTCAGTAAAAATTTTGTTCATGTGTAACTTTGTCTTGGTTTTTACAAAAAAGTTGTACCCACCTTCAGTTTTGATTGGAGATTGAAAAGTTGGTCTTAACCTACTTTGGTAAATTTGCAACATGTGTATACAATTTCATCAAAATTGGTTGAGAAATGTGGACATGAATAAATAGTACACACATCTTCTGTTTTTATATATATATATATATATATATATATATATATATATAATGTGTGTGTGTTAAAGTGTAGGCCTACTTGTATTTGTAATTTCAACTGACATTTAGTTCTTCATAACTCATTTTGATGTTGATACAATACACATTGTGGTCATTTTTTTCACTTTGAGAAAAGCTTGCTAGAATAATAGTGTGTATATGTCTCATATAGATTTAATAATATAAAAGACTTATTATTTAAGATCTATGCATTTTAAATAAATTTTAAAAGTGTTAATCTACAATTAAAATACTTCTCCCAATTCCAAGCAAATGTGCACGTTATATACATTATTAAAATTTTTTTGATTGTTTTGTAAATATCATGTAAAGATCTTTTTGCTTAAAAAGCAAAATTCATGTGTAGTATATTTGTCCAAGTTTTTTTTTTGGTGTTATATATTTTAATTATTTTTTAATTTCAAATGCTATTCGTAAGAAATTAGTTTTAGCTGCAATCAGTTTTTGATGATTTTTTTTTTGTTTTAGTCATCATTCAGAAGGTAGCAGTACTAAAAGTTATTTTAATCATATGTGGTTTTAATCTTTTTTTTAATTTATCATCAACTTCCATTATAAAATGCTGTGATAATTATTTTAGCCACCACTTTGGTTTTGTAGATTTTTCAAGTCTTTTCCCTGATCGTAATATTATGGAAGGCAACTTCACAGTAATAACAGTAAGCCAACAAACAGAGAATGACATGGCGACTTGGAATACAAATGTGTCTAATGAACGAAAACAACTTTTGGCCAGTGTAAGTTTCTTTCCTATATTTAGTCTAATATTAAACTACATTTATATTTTTTTTCTCTACAGTTCTTTACAAGGCCCGGGGGGGGCGTGGTGGGTCACTCAAGGTAGAGAGTTCAATTTGTGCAGATAAGAGTGGAAGATAGCATTAAACAGGTTAAGATTGCAGTGATCGGGGGAATCATCCTCTTGGGAATCATTTCCACAAAGCAGTCATTTGCAAAAAGAAGCTGTTCAAGTGGAACAAACTTCTCACCAATGGAATATGGAGGGAATATGGGTGGTTTGCTACTATGTAAATGCTCATGGCATGTCCTTGCTATGTAGATATGAATTGGCAGGACCAGGGAATGTAGTTCGTCCAAACACTTTCCATAGAAGTAGCAATAGAGCATCAAGTCGTTTGCCACATCCTGCCTATGGGAGAGAAGTTGGAGGATGGAGAATAATTCGTCACCCACAAGGACATGGAGATGCTTTTGGATTCTATCAAGGCTGGAGAGTGAGGTCTAGGCAACTTCTATACAACAGTACTCCATTTTTGGCCTGACCTGGCTCTTGTAAAAGTAGAGGATAGCAGGAGGAGTCAGGTACTTACTGGAGTGGTACAGGAAGCCTGCATTCTTAGCAATGGGCCGTATGTGTGAGTTTGAGGCCTAACAGTCTTTCAAGGCACAGTGCCTTCCCTAAGAGATATCCGACATCCTAACTGGTAGTAATTCGGAGTCCAATCGTCGATGATAGAATGTAACTAGTTTGGTTTTCGAGGCATTGGAATGTAACCAGCCAGTTTTTACGTCAGCAGTGGATTGGGAGAATCAAAACCCATGCTGCTCATCACTGAAAATGTTGTTCTTTTCTAGGTGCTTGATGACCTTTTTAATGAATATGGCCTCAAAAATTTTAGTGATGATACGGAGGAGACTGATAGATCTGTACCGGGAGGGGGAAGATTGCACATCTATGTTCTTGATAACTGGGCATATGCTTGATACCTTCCACAAGCTTGGAAAAGATTTCTCCTTCAATCAGCAGTTGAATAACTTTGCTAGGTTGATATTCTTAAAGAAAATCGCAGGAATTTTGCCTGGGCCAGTGGCTTTTGATAAGTCTAGAGACTTCTTGTGCTGTAATGGTAAGATTACTGAGATTGTACTCAGTGAGACATCAGAAGTTAGGGAGGAAATGATTTTTGTCATCAAATGTTGAGTTTGAGGCAAAGATCAAGGTGAAGAGGTTTGCGTTGTCTGTCGAGGAAGATATGACTTTGGGGCCATTTATAATTGTGGACACAGCCACGTTACCTCTGTTCATGATCTGGTTGGTGATCTAGAATTAGCAGGATCAATTTGTCCCTTTTCAACCTTAGCTTGGATTGCTTGTGCATTGCTGCACTTAGCATTTTCTAGAAATTTTTTGCAGTGATTGTGGGAAGTTCTGATTGCAGTAAGGATCAAACTACATCACTCCTTTCAATAGATATTGGAGTAGTGGTTCTGGTGAGTTATGGTTGCAGCACATTAAGGAGTGAACCAGGGATGACTGTTTCATTTTTGCTGTAATTTTTTAGTGTAGAAAAATCTTCATTCCAGAAAGGATCAATTCAGAGACAAGGGCAGCAATTTTGAAGGCAGCATGCTTGAAGATGGTTGGGAGGGGAGCTTCTATCATGTAAGATCAAAAGCTGTTCCAATCTGCCTTCGCATAGTGAAAAATCATTCTATGGAACAGTACATCAGGTATGGCATGAATCTGGACACTGATTAGAGAATGGTCAAACATGCTTGGAGGGGAGGGGGTAAAACTTTTGCTAAGTATTTATCAGAGCAGGAGGTTAGAAAGCAGTCTAGCAGGTTTGCCTGGTGTCTCATCATGTCTATGACACAGGTAGATTCTTTGGAGATCTAGGTTAGTTCATAGGTGATGTAGAAGTCTCTGCAATATCTGCCTTCATCATCAGTTTTGATGGAGTGGACTAACCAGTCCTTGTGGTAGATATTGAATTCACTGCAGATATGAATGTTAACCAAGGGAAATTCAGTGAAGATATCAGATATTTGATCAAAGATTACCGTCCCTTCATCTTGTGGTTGATAGAGAGCAAAGATGAATCTGGTACGATGGATAAGTGCCACATGGAAACACATATATGGGAGGTCAGAGTCTTTGTTTTACACATCCCTGCCACAGGCAAACTTGTCCTTGATGTAGACTCTGAGTCTGTGACCATGATGATTTAGGTGCATTAAAATGCTTTTCTGAAAACAAGTCATTAATGACTTTATACAATTTTTTTTTTTTTTTTATTACTTTAAAGCACATGAAAGTATATTTTAAGAAATAAGAATTTGTGTATCATTATGAGGTTTCATTTACCCCGGTTGCCACACTCAGATGAGATGTGACACAAGGTTGGGTTTTTATGTAGAAAACCTGAGCATATACAAAAATTGCCTAGCCCCGCAACCATCGATTGCGCTGGCATCAGTATAGCTACCGATACCCCCTCTCTAGCATAAAGAGGGTGTACAGCTGTTCCCAGTGACTGGGCACCTCACAGTTTTTATTTTCCCCAGCTGCATCTCTGTCCACAGATACGACCACAACTGAGAGGTGATAATCCTCCCCTGGCATGGACCGTGGAAGGTATCATTAGGAGGCATGTGTTTAAGAATTGAATTTACTTTATTATCTGTATCCTGAAAGTCAATGTCTACTGAGTCTGCTAAGAGACATTTTATTCATTTTTCTCCAATTGTGCTAAATGGTTTTATTCAGTAAAACCTTTCAAGTGCTTATAGAATTGTTCGAATTTTGTTCCTTTATCATTTTTCCAATTAATCTCTATTTATTTGATTTTACTAAGATCACAGAAATGTACTTTTCTGATTGCTTGATTTACAAGTGTCACCATTATAAGTGATCATTTGTATATTTTAGCTAGCAAAGGACAATGGCTATAGAACATTTGATTGTAGACAGATATGAATGGATTTTTTCCATTTTACAGAGACAGATTGATCTGTTAAGATGCCAATTTTTTTCAGTTTTTCTAGCAACAAATGTTTTTGCCTATAAAAAGATTATTGAAGATGATATTCTGGGTCTAATTACCTATCAAATGTTAAAATATGCATTGTTGAATAAATGAGCCAATATAGAATATATTGTATATTTTTTTTAATTTTAGCATATTTTATAACACCTGATAACTGGCTATATCCAGGTTTGTGTTTTTTTTTTTTTTTTTTTATGGTTTTAAAATATGCATCATTATCATTACAAAATTGCAACTATATAGATTATGCTTAAAGTGAGACTGATAATCAGTTTCAAACTGATGGCATATATGAATTTTATTCTATTAAATATAGTTTTTCTTGCCATGGTACTTTTTATTTTTTTAAGCAGTGATCAACCATTGAAATTAAAATGGTATTTTTACTTATGCTTTTTATTAAATGTAATCTTTGTGCTCGACTTTCATTACATATTGATATTTGTTTGTTTTAGTTGTGTGCTTCTTCATATTGCAGTGTCAGTTCTCTGCTTTCAATATTGATTACACTAAAGCTGCATTCAGTCAAATATGGTTGGCAAACACAATAGTACTTTCACCATGTCAGACTAAGGGTTTTGAATAGAGCTTTTTAGTTGTATTTGACAGCCACAATTTAATCAGCCCACTTTGAATTTTTTTTCTTTTTAATTAATCATTGCATTTTAATTTAGTGAGTTCCTCTTGTTTGTTTTCATTGACAGTTTCTTTATCACAGTGAAAAGGATCCAGAATCCATTGTTTGATTTTTAGAAAATAAATCTGAAAATTAATTATTCTCCCGTCCTTTCAGTTTCCAAAAAGTCAAATAGAATTGCAAAGCTTGCTAGACAATTTCCATCAAAATTCTGTTGGCAAAACAAGTTTAATGTGCTATTCTTTATTATCACCTCAAAACTTTTAAAAGTAGATTTTTTTCACTTTTGTAAGATGCAAACATTCAATTACGTTTCATCTACTTTTTCTAGATGAAGATTGAAGTTTTTTTTTTTTTACTTTTTTTCAAATAATCAGTACATTAACTCATTCTATCAGATTGTTTTCTTCTTGAATGCTCTAAAAGTTTTAAAGCTTCCGAGTTTCATGTTACAGGTGACACATGGCTATATTGAGAACTATTTATTCCAAGAGAACTTGAAACAAATACTCCAGATATTGTCTCTACTTTTTAACAGCCATGATTAATGATGGAAGGAATATGAGCATGTAATTAAAAAAAAAAGTGATATTGTATAGTGGGTTAGAAATTAAGCATAATATTTATTTATTAAGGTGATATTTCCTAACAAACTATTTTTGGTTGAATTATCACTATTGCTAAGTAAATATGAAAAATAGATATTGTGTTTAGATGCAGTTGACATTATCAGATTATGCTCTCCTTTCCACTTAGCAACAGGACTAATGAAAATAAAGTGGAAAAAGTGGTTTAATACACTGTAAAGAGGTAGTGAACAGGTAATAAAATATTTTATTCTGGCAGCCATACCCAGCTGGACAATCAGAAAAAGCATTCCATTAGAATGGAGCAAAAACAGCATCATGTTTAGATGTAACAGAGTCTATCTTCTTCAATTACTTTAAAGTACTTTCATTAACAAACATTTTGAATTAATGCAGTTACTCATATAACAGAAGTAGTCTGTATTTAGTCGATCAAAGTGTCAGGAATGTAAAAGAGGATACATTTATAAAGCAATTCTTGTTTGATGAAAATTAGTTGACAGATCAACAAAAAATAAACCAGTAAAAATTGCCATTTTTTTCGCTATTTACGCAGGTTTTCACTACATGGGTGGACTCAATTATCAAGTTAAATGACTGTTAAACAATCAACTTATTGTTGGCTACAATTGAGTAAAGTTTGTATTAGATTGCTTGAAAGTTGAGGGAGTTTTTAGTTTAAAATTTATGTTGAAAACAATTTTTTGTTTTTTATGGTTTTTTGCTAAACACAGCATAGAAATAAAAATGAGGTATTGTTGAGCTCATCATGATGTAAGTAACCTACATACCGAGTTTGAATGAAATTAGAGAAACAAAGTTAAATTTATCACTTTTTGATTGGCTTTATTGATTTTTAAAAAAATTATCCAGTTTTTACGCTAAGAACCTATCAAAATTTTTTGGATGGATCTTGAGTGAAAAGGTATCACACAGACATCCTGTTTTATATATATATATATATATAGAGAGAGAGAGAGATAGATAGATGGGAACAATAGATACAGAATAAAGAAGATTACTGTTCTGGAGTTCAGAGGTCTGAAAAAAATACTGGATATAAGAATTGATTTAGATGAAGGAAATTGATAATTAAAACAATTTTTAAAAAATACATATTTTGTAATTCAGTGAACTTTCTTTTATTTATTGATAGAAAACAAAATTAATCGAATAAACACACTGAAACAAAGATAATTAATGTCTATAAACTAATTAGTTAGTATAGTGATACCAAACTAACTAACTAACTAACTACTAAGCTAAATTTAGAAAATATCCATAATCAAGACATTGCTCCCTCCCTTTTTTTTTTTTTTAATAAAAAAGAAAACCTCCCCACTAACTCTTCTAACTTAGCCTTTGACCAGGAAATGGGGATATTTCACCTAGTTGAGAAAGCTTGAACAAAATGAGTTTCAACTTAAAATCTATTCATATGAAAAATTACAGAAAAATAGAAATTCTTTTAATTAACCCAGTTTCTGTACTCAATATTTACTGTTTAATAGTCAAACAAAATGTGATTTCTTTCTGCATTTTTAAACTCCATATGATTAAGTTTTTATGTATTAGAATAATCTCTTCACTAGAGTCATTGTGGGTTTTGTAAGCATTGTGGGTAGTGAATATAGAAATGCTAAAGACTTATTTAAGATCGCTGACTATTTTTCTCTTCAGTTTATAAATGGAGCCCAAGAAATTTGTGAAGCTTTAAGTGAAGCAGGATATTGGGCTGACTTTATTGACCCAAGTAGTGGGAAACCTGTAAGTAAACTTTGCCTGTTTTATTCTTTTTAGATTTTTACTTCTCTAGAAAATCCCATAGGATATGATTTGATTGTGTGTAAAGTTCATTTGTAGAAATTAAAAAATTATGTATTGTTTTGTAAATCTCCATATATCATGTAGTTGAGCAGAGTTTTACGAGTTGGGATTTGCAATCACTTTTCAGTCTCTACACTTTAAATGCTTGAGAGATGTAACTTTGTGGTGTCTCTACAAATTTATTTTAGACAAATTAGATTTTTTTTTTTTTTAAATGTTGAGATTTTATGAAAAGTTCAAGATTGAGTACAAACATTTTATAGGCAGTGTACATTTATCATTTCATGTTAGTTTTTTTTTTTAATGATAAATCAGGTTTTGCTTCAAATTCCAACTGATTAAATCTCTGCAAAAATTATTTGTTTTGGTTAAAAAAATTATTGTTTCTAATAAAATTTTTAAATGTTGTAAGACATTAAGAAGAAAATTGACTCCAGCAATTACTGATTAAAAATTCAATATAAACATTGCCAGATTCAATTCTATTGCATTGACTGGTGTACATGACCTTTTTGACTTTATATTGCATTGTCCTTTTTTTTCTTTCCAGTATTTTTGCAAAAACACCATGGATTCATTACTGGAAACTGATGACCGATACCAAAGGCTGGGTTTTGAGATTGAAGATCTGGGTTGCTGCAAGGTGATCACACATCATAAGTGGGGCACCCATAGTTATGTTAGCTGCCTTTTTACTGATGCTCCTCTTACTCTTACAGTACTACAGCCTATGGTGAAATCAAGCAAGTTGAGCACCCAGTAACTGTTACAGACTCGACTGAAGAATGTGTAGCGACTTCTTTTGTATTAACGAAAGAATAACATTTCCAGTCCTCTTCTACAAAGTCCATTTTTCTCTCAAATAGCAGTGTTGAGAGATTAAAATGACAAAGCATTTTTTTTATAAATATTTTCTCCACTTTTATAAGGTGTAATATTTTGATTTAATAAAAAGATTATGAATTGTTTTTTTTTCCAATGTGAAGCTACAGCTCAGTTATTTCCAGTTAGATATTAAGTTGGTGCAAAAATAATGACGTAATAATGTCGTTTTTTGACGTCAAAAAACGACATTACGTCATTATTTTTGCACCAACCTAATACTTGTTTTGTTGAGATGGTCTGTTCAAATCTAGTTGAAGAATATTCTTCCTATTTTTCATTTGACAAAATAATATGTGAGAAAACTCTTAAATTAGTTCTCCATAGAGAACTGCTTAGGAGTGTTGGATTTTTTTTTTTTTTTAAACATCTTTTGCCACAGTTCTCATGTAAACTTCCAAAAATAACAATCTCTATCATAGTTTATTTAAATCTTCACAAAAGACAGATATAACTGAGGGATAAAGGGTAGGGAAACTCATTCTTTGGAAATTTTCCCAATATTTTTTTTTTTTTTTTTTTTTTTTAGTAATATTTTCATTTAGAATTATTCAATTCACCCATTTTGTTAGATCAATAATTTGAATGTATGGAGTGTTTTCTATTTAAACATAGAAACATTTTACACAATCAAGGAGAGAAAAAAAAAAAAAAAAAAAAATCAAATTTTACATTCCAAGCACATCCATAAATTTCCTTCCCTGTAGGATTTGAAAGATTCAAGTCAAATTCTTAGAATTATTTTTCTTTCCAGTTTTTTTGTTTTTAATGCTTTTATATCAGAGTGCATGACTGTTAATACAGATTTCCTCTATCATAAGTCGAAACATTTGATACTTTTTTGTAATGCCACCTCATTATTTAATTGAACTCAAATGTATATATGTCAAATTTAAAATAAGGGATGAGAAAAGAATTAAATGTCATATCTATCTTTATGTTTGCAATTGCCAGAGAAAAATTATGGAATGAAAGCATTAGAAAGTGGTAGTTTTATGATATGTGTAGATGCATACATATTTTGTTTTGATATTCATGACATGTACTGAAATCTTTTTTTTTTTTTTTTTATAGAATGCATAAAAAGAAACAATGACATAGGTTAAAGAATATTACTCTACTGCCAAACAGCCACTTCAATGAAAAGTTAGGCCCCATTCTAAATATTTAATATTCATATACAATACACATTAACTTTAAGCTAAGAACTTGGTTTGGGGGGGGGTAAGACTACAAATTACTTGTACATTATATATGAGTACCGTCCAAGTTTTGCTAAAAAAAAAAAAAATTTCAGTATACATGAAAGTTTTATCAAAATCTTTATTAGTAAGAGGAAGGACCAAAGGATTTTTCTATTTTCTTTTTTAAGTATAGGAAATGTTAGCATCTTTTTGCAGAAAAAAACAAAACACAATCATTGATTCAGTGTTACCCTTATTTAATTTTATAACATTTCAAGAAATTATTTTTCATACCACTTAATGTTTATATAAGTTCTAACCAGATGTCCTTGGAGAATTTAAATCAATTTCTTTTTGTAAAACAGGATTCCCAGTTATTGAAAGTGTGCTCTGAATCATAAAATAAAAAATGCAATAAAACTAAAACATTTAATTAGAAAAGATTTTAATTGCTTTTATGAATAAGATATTATGAACACTATTGTATTAAGGGGGTGGTGGATTTCTAATGTTTTTCTTTTTTTTTTTAATTTTAATAACTTATAAAGTTTTAAATCTTAAAATTCTATATTAATTTGTAGAGGTTAGGTGATATTCTTATTAAGTAAAAATACTATATTTTCTAATAAATGGAAAAGTTTACTACAATTCAACAAACCCCAGTATTATAAAAAGGCTTTAATTTTGTGTGTGTTTATATATATATATATATATATCTCATGTCAATTTTTATAAATATGGATGTCCATACATGATATCAGAAAATAACAATAATTACAGTAAATTTGAAGCCAAAGTACCTAAAATTCAATAAAACAGGTTATTACGGAGTAGTTAAAAAAAACATAAGGCACTCAGGTTTGTCAAGTAACTTTTTTTTTTTTCCTTTAGAAACAATCAAGTTTTCAGATTAAATAAAGCTTCAGCAACATTTACATATTTTTTTTTTTTTTTTTTTTTTGAAAGATTTTTTTTTAATAAAGAGAATTATGTTATACTGAGAGAATCGTAAATATTGCTAAAATCAGTCATTTTTAGAAATAATTTAACCAATTTTGAAAATACATGTCAAATACATTAAGTATTTGACATGTAAATATTAAATTTAATCTATTAGCTTGAAGTTAAAACTAAACTTGAGTAAGTCAAAACATTATCTGCACTTTCACAGTACAGTGTAACCCGGATATAAGAGCCTGTGTTAATGTAAACAAAATAGACCAAACCCGGATATAAGAGACTTCTACTCCGGTCCCAACAACTCTCCTTGCAGGTAATTTTTGACTTGTACCTTTCATTTAAAAAAAAAAAAAAAAAAAAAAAAAAAATTCATTCTAAACCTTGATTATCTCATTTCTTGGGTGGTACCTATATATAACACTTTAATCTAGTGTTAACTGGGACAAGAAATGGTTTAATTTTAATACTTACAAAACTAAACTGTTTTCTTTTTGTCTTAGAGAACCTTTTTTGTGTTTGTTTAATTCTTGGAGTATTAAGGGTGTATTTGTGTATTTTAATTGCATGATGAATGTTGGTAGTGAATGCAATACTAGCTTATGTAATCTGAAAATGTTAGGAACTTACATTCTTTATAGTTTTTATGAATACTGGTGATATGAAATAGTATATCTATACATATAAAGTCTCATGACTTGCAGATAAAAAAAAAAACTTGAAATATTACCAAATAAATTGTAAAACTTCAGATGCTCAGTCATGTGATGTTCATCAATCATCACAATTTTTATTAACCTCACCCCCCTCCCAGTCTCAAATTTTCACAAAAGTTCTATAGATCAATAAGCAAGATAAAAGAAAAAGCCATTAATTTTCCTGTAGAAACTCAAAGTAAACCATTTCAAAGAATTTTAGTTTACTCTGGTAAATTTTCCAATATCAACAGTATTTAACATTTTCATTAAGTTGTTGCCTGTGAAATGAACGATTACAGTACAATCTTTTACAAAGTTTGAGTAGACAATTCTTTTAAATCCAAAAAGTAGCAGAATAGCTGAAAGACTGTAGTTTGCTCTTATTTTCTGGAACAATCAAGAAATATGTTAACATTTAAAGAAGAGTTGCAAGGCATATACAACTAAATTTAAAAAAGAAATTTTCAAAACAGTTCAGAATTAATCAGTATTTTTGTTATAATTTATAAAATAATTTTAAACACTTTAATCATTTGCTTGCAACTGATTAAAATTATTTTTTTTAACCAAGAGTGGACAAATAAATCAATATCATTGATTAGACAACAATTATTTAACCAAACAAGGAAATGACTAGGCAAGATGGTGACCTTGAAGGCCATTTTACAGAAAATTTGTAAAAATTATACAAAATAATGAGGTTCTCTTCAAATGAACTTTTTTTTTTTTTTTTTTTTTTTTTTTCAGCCTTCATTAGGTAACAGCCCTGATGGAACTGAATCTACAATGTAAAAATATTGATAAATCCCATAAAAATAATTATTTCTTTTAAAAATGACTTTTGCTGAAAATTTACACTTGTAATAATAATTCTACAAGTGTTATTTTTTTTTATTTTTTTTTTTTTTACACATTGGAACAAATAAAAAGTTGGACAATATTAATTTACTTTTTTTTTTTATTTTTTTATTATTTATTCTGATGAGTCGATGTTCTTAACTGGTGAAAAATACTTTTTTTTTTTTTTTTTTTTTACCCTTAGAATTTTAGCATTTAAAGAGGAAAAATTAAACAACAAGAAGAATAAAAAGTTTGGGAAAATATTTTTTATATTTTCTAAATATTGAAGATAAGAGTTTCAAACCAGAAAATGATCCTGTTTAAACAAAATACATTTTATCGGGGAATTGGAATTCAATTTCCTGTGTTAAAATTTGAACAGTAAACTTTATATTTAGGCAATTTCTTTTGAAATTTGAGTGGTGTGAACTGAAAATTCATTTTCCATAAATGAGAATTCAATCACATTTTTTGTAAACATGAGTAAAATAGATCAATATGAATTTCTGGACGGATATTAAATTTCTTTGCATGTGCACAAAATATAGACTATTAAAACAACTGATTAAGAATATTTTTTTTTTTTTTTAACCAAATATATATTTATAATAAAGTCATATTTTAACATTCTATCTACAGCTAAGTAAAAGAAAAATATTCAATGTCTTAGAAATATATCCAATAAGATAAAAGTACACAATTTTTATTATAACGACTAAGGGAAATTTTAATTTTCAAAAGTACTAATCATTGTATTTTTTTTTTTTTTTTTTTTTTTGAAATGTTATAAATCTATAGAGAACCTACCGTAACTATTCTGTTCTACAGAAGATTCCAAATTTAGTTCTTTGAAGCAGCAACACAAAGTTGCTCTTTAATCTGGTCTATATATTAAACTATCCTGTTAAGAGGTCTTGGTTCCCAGAATCACTTTCTGGTAGCCAAGATTTCCAGTAAGCAGTTCTGCCTAGGTTAATCTATTGTAAATGTACAGTGTAACCCAGATATAAGAGAGTTGTCGGGACCGGGGAAGAAGTCTCTTATATCCGGGTTTGGTCTATTTTGTTTACATTAACACAGGCTCTAATTTGGGACCAGAGAAAATCTCTCTTATATCCGGGTTACACTGTACATTGAAAAAGGCTTTACCTCAAAACAGAAATATGAAATTATTTCAAAGAAAAGATGTTACAATGGAAGATCGAGATTAAAAGGGAAACTTTAAAAACATTTTTTTTGTGTGCACATGGGATAAGAGCAAGTATACTTTTTAAAGTATAAAATACAAATATGTTAAGAAATCCCTATAATACCACAGAATAGTAAATCCCTGCAACCACTGGGTCAGTTACTGGTCAGTGTAATAAAATCAATAACAAAACTGAACTCCCACTTGTATGCAATGAACAACAAAAGTGATATTGGTCCAAACAGATGTGTGAATGTAAAACAATCAAGTTATAAAAAAAAAACTAGATATTTTAGTCTTGATTTTCTTGGGGATGATATAAAAATAACATCTGCAGGCATATTATGATCTGCAGATGTATAACAAGACGCACAAAGGGAGAAGATAGAAATCTAAATTTAAAAAATGACAAGGAAAATATTTGACTATTTTGTGTAAATTCAAATCATCTTTTATTATTTTTTTTCTTTAATTCTTCTCATTTTTCCAATATGGAAAAGTGAAGATCATACTAGCTCAGTCACAAGTCAATTAGCAATCTCCAGCCATAATTGTAAACCCAGATCTTCAGGAAGTAATCCTTTTTACATAATGGAGAAAATACATGGTATATTTAGACAAAGTATTCATCCAAACTAGTTCAACTAAAAAGTACAGAGATAAGGTATGTTTGTTTAATTTTTTTGAATCAGGTGTTGAGTATTGTACTCCTTAGGTGTTTGTTAGGATCATTGAGTGATCAATGAATTATATTTTTAATTGCTTTTTCATCTTGCTCATAATTAGGATGCATAAGGAGCACACTATTCAATATCTTCTTTAAAAAAATAAATATACAATAAAAAATCAAATAGGCAGTGTTTATTTATTTATATATATATATATATATATATATATATATATATATATAAACAGGCTGCTTCATGCTAGATATAACCGTCAGGCTACATGGCTTGACGGTTGCGTCTAGCATGGAACAGCCCGTCACCTCTGAGTGTTGACTTCAATGTTCACTTATATTTACATACGCTCTATCTCTGATATTGAGCACTTTATCCCATAAATATACCACACCTTAAAACTATTTCTTATATATATATATATATATATGAGATGTGTGTTTATCAAATGGCTTTAAAAGCTACTTAGCTTATTATAAAGCTTATATCTGAAAACCATAAATTTTACAATAAGCTTATTCTGTATTGTGATAAGCATAGGCATGTGCAAGGGATGCTGAAAAGTTCTCAGCCCAAGTAAGAATCCCTTATAAAAAAAAAAATTAATCTGATGCTTATGTATTTGGTCAGATTTTGGAAAAGCTTTTCACCACTCCTTTGCAAGGAACAAAAAAAAATTGACACTTGCATAACAGTCTTTTCTAATTTCTAAAATAGTTCTAATAATATCAAAGTTATGTAATAAGGCACACTGATATTAGCCATCTAAAAAAAAAAAAAAAAAAAAAAAATTATATATTAAATAAAGATGAGGACAATAGTCTGCATGTAATTAATCAAATACATAATATAATTAATAAAAAAACATGGAACAAATGGTATTAAAATATATGGATTTTCAGGTGCTGATTGGTGGAAATGTTAACCAATCAAAAAGTATTTTACTGAAGAAACAAATGAAGTTTTATGGGTTTTTTGGGGGTTTTTTTTAGCAATAAAAAGTAAGTTAAAAAGATTTTTAAGCACAGTCCCTTACCCCAATACAAAAAAAAAAAAAAAAGTGAGAAAATGTTCCACATCAGAAAGAAATGTTTTTGTGGAGAAAAAGATAAAGCAGTCATTTAAGTTGATTCAGATTTTCATTTAGTTGATCATCTCTTCTTTAACATGTTTCCTCGAGAACGTATACGCCGAATTTTGCGTACCCTTTCTGGGCTTTCATTTTTCTGCTGCTTCTCTTTTTGTAATTTACTAGATTGTGCTGTAGAGAGTTTTCTTTCTTGATTACAAAATGCTGGCAGCTTCTGTCCCAAAACACATCCTATAATAGGAGCCAACCAATATACAATTATATGCTGGCTTGGTGTAATACCTTTGCAGCCAAAACTCATAATAGAAGCCAGTATGGGATTCATGTACATTCCAGTTAGAGAGATACCTACAGAAAGAAAGAAAGAAAGATTATTTTAATCAGTGATATATAAATATAACTAAAAATAAAAACAAGGAATGCTTGTAGATGATATTTGATTAATAACATGCTTCATTTTATTATTTTGGACTAGTATTTTTTCACCTTGATTTCAGTTACTTTGCATTAAACTACAGAATAGAAAAAATATCAGTATTAATAATACTACTATAAATAAGGCCACAGAGAGAGGTCCTATCTTATAGTTTTAAGATAATATAAAGACAGACATGATTACTTTGAAATTTTTTATTTTATTAACTAACACATTGACAACTATTATTTTGGACTAGTTTTTTCTATCATCTTAATTTTAGTTGCTTTCCATCACAACTACTCTAAGTACATACTGGTTTCAATGAAAAAGTTTCATACTTCATAATGATGTTATTGTTTATTGACAAATAAACACAGAATTAACACAATGCGTTGCTTCGTATGACTAGTAGTAGGAAAAAATGGAAAGATGTGTGAAAAGATTACTGGCAGGTCATTAACTTTTACTGCCTACTTTCCTTCCAGGCTTTCTTCTGGATTGTAAACTGCAGATCAGCAGCAAATAATAAAGGGATCAATAATGAGCATGTTGGTAGATAGAAAAGTGAGGTATTATAGCACAAAATACTTAAATAAAATTAGATGTCATACTAATATGTATACTAACACTTCACTACATGGACTATCCTTCTATGACCATTATTAAAGTATGCAAAATGGAAGCATCAATTATCACTAATGCTTTTAGTGTACATAAACAAGACATCAAGGATGATAACACTAAGCATTTGGAGGGAAATAAAACTATGTGGTCAGATTTGATCTTCTGTAACCATTAGGTTCTGTGGTTGAAATAATAGAGCAGCTGTCATGTTGACAGGTTTTCCAAGAAAAAAAAATGAGAGGAGTTCAAGTCTCATTAAAAACTTATTCTTTATGTTCATTCTGTGTTGTTTATTAAGTCATAGAATGATGGTCTGACTTGCAATAAAAAGCAACTAATGTTAAAATGAAAGAAATAGAGTTAAAAAATGAATAATTGCCAATGCTTATCTCATAACATTATTCCTAATAATACTATTAGATGTCTAGATAATAACTCAGAATGAGGAATTGGAAAGGTAAGTTTGAATTTCAATCAGGTTTGTTACATTCACTTATATGCAAATACCCTTGGGAAATATATAAATACATCTCTCCCCTTCAGCTATGGGTTAAATAGTAGGACTTATCTAGGGGGGAAAAATAATTGTTATTGCCAAAACATTGTTAATGTAATATTCACTCCCCAAAAATACAAGAATTATTCTTACAATCTAAATTATCTTAGCTTTAAATAATACACAAAGGGTTGATAAGCCATAAAGATATAAATAGATCAATCCCTTTGTTCAGCATTTTGACTCAGTCCTGTTTCTTTTCTGAATGTAAATCTGAAAACAACATGTCTGCTTCTAAAATTCATAAACTCAGGGTTAAGAAAACAACTTTTCCATCAACTATCATTAATGGCAGACCTTTTAAGACTTCATTATATTTATGCATTGTAATTCTATAATCTCTTTGTAGCCTTTGTTCCATTTAAAGTATCGGGACTGTGTTGTGCTGGTTGAAATAATATACTTTCAACAGGTTAGTGTTCAAGCCAAGATTTCAAATGCTTGTTTCCCATGACAACTTGATCCTACCCAACTGGAATAGTGCAACAGTCTTACATTTCTACTGTGTGGAACAAAGGTAAGCTTGGTACATATTAGTAAAGAACAGGAATTACTATCAGCCATAATGATCTATGGATGATGGGAATAAACAAAATTAAGTTTCCTTATAGGTGAATAAAAAGGTAGACAATATTAAAACAACTGATTAAGAATATTTTTCTTTTACCTTAAAAAAAATAAATAAATAAAAAGTTATTTAGCTGTTGATAGGGTGTTAAAATCTGGAAAATATACTAATGAATAAGTATTTAATGTTTTAGAAATATTTCCAATAAATTTACATCATAAGAGAATTTGCAACTTGCAAAATTAATAACCACTGTACATTTGTCAAAATGTTACTTTGTTCTCAATTGCTTATTTGGTCACCATTTACTACACAACAGAAAAATTAAAATGAGAGAAACTTTTCATGTTTGATTGACAAATAATTTTTGTAATTATTTCACTTCAAGCAAGGTGACAAAAATCACTATGATACAAGTGGTTACTGAGAGTGAAGAAAACTTTGCTTAGGACAAAGGACAAAAAAAAACCCCAAAAAAACTACATATATGCAGTTATATATATATATATATATATATTATACACACACACACACACACAGACAAAAAGACTATTAGAACAGAGTTCTGCTCTAACTGCGTATGAATTTTCAAAGCTGAATAATGATATCAATTTTAAACAGTCTGAAAGTGCATAAAGCAAGCTACACCCTACTACTGGCCAGTTGCTTGGTTAAACCAAAATCAAAGAGAGGCCTCCATAGTAAATGCATCATGGTCAGGAACATTGTCTCAAAGCTTGATGATATATCTACCAGTTACTTCAACTATATCATTAACACGTACCTGCCTTTAAATAGTACTGAAAGATTTCCACACTTCATTGTGTATGTTCCAACTCTTGAATTGGACATGTTAAAAAATATCAGTTCCGTTCTGACCTACACCATATTTTAACAAATGACACAGCAACAGTTAATGTCAACAAGACTTTAGCACCTTAAAAAGTGTTCTTGAGAAGCACTTTTATAGACCATGTCACTTTAGGATATGCATGATCATGGCTCTGCACAACTTCCAATCCTTTGAACCTCAAAGCTATGTCTTTACTATCCCTTTCAGTCCCTGTTCAGTTAACTATTTATACAATTAAATAGGTTACCGCTTCTACCTGTCCCTCTTGCCTCCAATATCCTCTGAGTGTCAAATTATCCAAGCCTGCTTTCCTCATTATGCACCACAGAAACTTCAACCATCTCTTCTTTCTGATTCTAATTATGCATCCTTTTTGTTTTCATTTTCCTAAGATCTTCCTCCTTGCTCACATCCTTGATCCATGGTATTCTTAGCAACCTTCTATAAAATCAAAATTCTACCTCAAATCTCCTTGTCATCTGTGAGAAAAATGCCAGGCATTCACTGCCATATAGGAGGATTGATATTACAGAGCAATTCAGTACTTTTATTTGTTTCTAATGAAACTTTCCTGTTACTTTGTTTAACTTTTGTAAAGTTACTCTCTCTTCCAATATGACCTTCAGATTTTGGTATCATATTTTATGTCATCTGTTAAAACATATCCCAGGTATTTACATTTTCAATTCAAAATTGAAATCTTTGACTGTTCTTCTTACTGACAATCATACATTGTCTTCTTACAATTGCTTTCCTTCACTATTTTGTCTAGGAGTTACTGCAGTTTTTTGGGTTTTTTTTTTTGCAGCTGCCATTAACATGGTTGGAAAATCAAGCATCAACAGTTAGCTTCTACTTGAGAATAAGAACTGTAGATCTTCAACACTATTTCAGCAGAAATATAGTCTATGAGCTGCTATTGTTTTAAGTGAGAATGCATCCACATGCCAATTATCTTATGTTATTGTGCATCAAAGAAAACTAAAACAATATCCACCACACAAGAGTGATGCTCAGTGATGAGTGTCAAACTGACTTCCACCTTGCTGTTGTAAGTTTAACTCTCGTTTCAAGGCAAAGCCAAAGAGAAACAGTACTCAGGATAATCTTTAAGGTCAGGTGCCTACAAAACAATGATACCATAGAATTTCAAGAGAAGCTGGAATTATGATTGGAAGTAATCAGCTGTCCTAAAGATGTTACTTTGAAGATCTCAAGGATTACATGAATGCTTAGAAACCTCTGAAGGTATTGCCAGCTTTACCTCAAAACAAAACCAAGATTGATGATGACAACTCAGAAACCCAAGAATTAGTGTCCAATAAGTGTGATGCACATAAAGCATATTTCACCCCACCATCATGCTGATATAAGAAAATCACTTTTCACCAATTAAAGCATACCCTTCAACATTGCCTTTGCACTATACAAACATGCCTTTGCACTATACAAAATGAACAGTGAATAAACTTTGCAATGACAGATCAGAGTTATGCAGATGTCAGCAGTTTCAGAGGGCTTTACTAAAAACAATATATGGCCTCCATCTACTAAGCCTAAATCCTCCTGCATAGTAAAAAGTTCAGTACTGTACAGCAAAAGAAATTTCACTATAAGCTACTGTTTAAAACACTTTCTAACACATTTTTCAGTACAAATCTTCTAATAATTTGCATATCCAATAACAAGCAGCTAAACTGGATATAGACAAAACAACAAACCACAAGAAATTTAAAAAAAAACAATTAAGTAGCAGAAGTATAGATAAGTTGTAGATGTTGACAGCATAGCTCCAAAGATCAGAGAACAGTGGCTAAACTCCAAAACTCTCTGTCATCTGCTGAGAACTAGATAAACTATCTCAGGACTTCAAAAAGGTGCAGTCATCTTAACACTTTACAAAAACAAAAGAGTTAAGTCAAATGCCTCAAATTAGCATTGTATCACCTGCTTTTCACTGAAGGCAAAAACTTTACAAGAACATTAAATAAATACATTGGTTTGCCAAAGGTTATGTCCTTGAGAATTAATGAAGTTTTAGAGCTGCTGTACAATCAATATGACTGATTAGCATGATTTTCATAGTTATTTCTCTTTATATTTAAATTAATGAATTTAATTAAGAGTTAAATACTAATAAAAACAATTCTCTTCAGCTATTTCAAGGGTTTGAATTAGCAGTTAAAACAGATAAGGAAAAATATTTTTCCCTCCTCTCCAAAAACAGTCTGTTTTTATATAACAATCACTATCAATTCATCTATTTGCATAAACGTGTTATCAATAAAAACCACTTTCTAACAGTACGAGAACAAATTTTATTGATTTTTTTTAGTCCATGAGGGAGCATTGCAAAGTTCTTGACACAACTCACTTCTCAAAAGAGAACAAAATGATACACATCAGAATTAAATCCATTCTTGGTTGAGGCTGAGAACTTTTCAGCACTACTAATATTTAAATAAAACACTAAACTTCATGCCAGGTAAAAAAAAAAAAAAAAAAAGCAAAGTTCTATTCTTTTTTTTAAATTTTAATCAATTCATTTCAAGCAAGGCAATAATGCCACTAAGACACAAGGACTACTGGGAGTGAAAGAGAACGACAATACATTTTATAAATTTCAGAACTAAATTTGTTTAAAACAGATTGAAAAATTTTACATATAAGTATTTTTATTAATTTTCATGCTGACAGTAACTTATACTTTAAAGAATTGTTCTATATGCATTCTTTTTTTATATAAAAAATCATTTACAATCAAAATTTTTTCTAAAGTCTTTATCAAAAATTTCATTTACAATTACTTGCCTCAAATTGAGACTAAAGTTTCTGCATTTAATTATCATTTTTTAAAATTCTTCCTTGTATTTTCAATTTAGTTTATGATAAGCAGAAAACAAATATTGCTTGTTAATGGTTCAAATTATTTTTATCAAAAAATTGACAGAAAAAAAAAAAAAAAAATTTTTCTTGCTTTGTTTATTAAAGCAAATTTTTAGTTGCTAATTTTTACACATTTAGAGATAAACAATCCAAATATTTAAATTTAAGTCTTTCAGCTTTCTTTTGAGTTTCATTCATCAGTTTAAAAAAAGAAGTCCTTGAATTTTGTTTACTTGTGTGTATTTTCCATTCATTAAAAAACCCATCATTGTTGCCGAAAGAAATTTTTTTTTAAAATAATTTCATCCTGAGTAATGCAGTAAAGCTGTCAAGGCACAAGGGGTTACTGAGTGTGAAAGAATAAGAAAAAGAAAAACATTATTAATGAGCAAGAACAACAAAAGAAGAGAAGTCAGGAAAGCAGTAGATAGTGATTGACATTGTATTTGAATTTTTGAAGATCAAACTTGGCTGGAAAACATGAAGCCAGAAAAGAGTTCTACAAGTGATAACATGTGAGAAAAGGAAGCATAAAAAAACTTGTGCGTCAATTGTAAAATGTTGAGCCCTAGCTGCCAATCTAGTACTGCGCTTAAATTCATAAAGTACCATAGAAGAAAGTTCAGAACAATTATCATGAAAGTATTTATGGTAAAGATACAGGGGAGCTACATTACACCACTGGGAAAGTGACTGAAGCTGAGATACCAGGTCAGAGGAATAACATCATGGATTCTATCAAGAATCTCTAAATATGTAGCAGGAGTACCAGACCAGATGTGTCAGCAATATTCAAAGCAAGGACAAATGGTAGACTTAAATATGCAAAATAGACATTTTTTTTCTCTCCAGAACTTAACATGACACAGTGAATTTATGTTAAGAAATTAGTTGCTTATGGATTAAATATAATAGAATTTTTTTTACAAATATTTTTAAATGTTGTGCCATTGTCCCAAACTAATGTTCTATCATCCCTGGGACAATATTAATCTAAAGCCCTGATTTTGTTCGCACAATTCAAATAAAATGTATGAGACTTTGACACACTGCTTTAAAACTTTCACGTCTTTAAAAAATCTCATAAGAATCCCATTGTAAGTACTGCCTAATATATTTGACCTTTTACCAGGAAAATGTATTTTATACATTCAGGAAAATAAAACTGGGTGATCAAAACAGTTTTAGTTCTTCAGTTTAGAAGAAAAATTTGGGCTCATCATTGAAGCATCATAATGAATAGTTTTAATGTATAAAGTATTCAACACTGAATGTAACAGATGTACTGTCAGAGTAATCATCTGTAATGCTTACAGCTATTATACACCTTATAAATCTGTCAAAGATAAATTTATGCTAAAATTAAAAAAATAAAAAAAAATCAATTTAAGATAATGATACCTTTATGATTACCAGATATACAATACTTTTTCCTAGTTCTGTGGCCTCTGAATTTCATCAAAGCATATAAGGAAGATACATGCTTTCTATTCATTTATACTGTGTAAACATTTCTCTCTCTCTCTCTCATTGAATAACCCAGTCATATTACAAAAGCACATTTTTTAAACTCATATCCTTTCTGGATATAGATGATCATGGCTCTCCATAACTTTCTTTTCTTTAATATCTATATGTTGTGAATCCCCATGACTGTTCTTAGGGAAGACAGTGGAATGATTTTCTGTTACTTTCTCTATTGTTTTCAATCCAGAGTTAGTGTTCTAAACTGGTTACTGTCCAAAGGCTAAAAAGCCTAGTCCATCCTCCTATTTTATCTATCACTAAGGCAAGAAGAGAGATTCATGCCTTTACTAAAGGAATTAATGCAAAATGAACACAACTGCCTTGACTGGAATTTGAACTTGACTCACCAATTCCATTTTTCATGCCAATAATTGCTGTAACACCTGCACATATTTCAAATTAGAGAAACATGTACTTCCAATGTATGGTGAATGAAAGTAGTATAAAAATTCTGACTTTTCTTTTGCTTGGCTAATTGGGGTTGAATAAGATACAAACTATCAAATTTACTGTTTTTCATTAGCAACAAGAAGAATGAGTGTATGGAAAAGAGATTTCTTTTTCAACTGATCCATATCACCTTTCCTACACATTTTTTTTTTAAATAGAATTGAAAGCATTGGATAGGAATCCAGTGTCTCATTTTCAGGAGGTAGTTGAATTGCTCAATATGAATTTTCTGACAACCACATTCTTACAGAAAAAAAAATTGTCAAAAGGACAAAAAGAGTGAGAGAAAAAAAAAAGAAGCTTAATTTGGGTGTCAAGAATTGAATCCAATTAGGACAAGAAAGTTCTCTTATTTACTGAAAAACAGTCGATATATCATAGCTTATCTGCTGGAATAATCAAGAAGTAATATCTAATAGAAAAATCAAAAACAGAATGAGATGAAAGATTAAAAGTTTGCTTGTGTCAGGTTCACAAATAGAATTGTTGAATTAATATAAGGCTAAGCTAAGATTAAATTATGGTCACCTACTTGATTTAGTATCAGCCTTAATACTATTACAATATACACTATTGAAAACATTAAAATTACTTGCCTAATAAAGGTGTTGATACTCTGTGATAGCAAAAACAGCTCTAAATTAGGCATGGTCTCTACAAGACTTAAGGATTTCTCTGACATTTGATGATAGAATGTTAACAAGAGGTTCTTTCACTGCTGTAAGTTATATGGTATAGGTTGTGTAAAGTGAACTGTTGGTTCAATGTATCCCGTAAGTTATACAATGAATGACTGAACAAGTCCTTATTGTTGTTAAAGACATAATATTTCAGTTGTCATACTTTCAATAGTGTTCAATGGGAATGAGATCTGAGGAGTTTGATAACCAGGGCAACACAGTGAAGTTGTGAAACTCTTTCTGTCCAATTCACTGCAATGTTATGTGGTGCTGAAAGAGGCTGCTGTCATCATAAAAGACTTGTCATAAAGTGATGCACCACCTCTTCAGTGATGCTGAAGTGTTGTAAGTGATATGCAAGAAATTATTCCGTATGAATGACAGGGCCCAATATTTTCCAGCAGAACATTGCACCACTGTCTAATTTTCACAGTGCATCCTGGTGGTGCAGCAGCAGTAGTAGTATTAGTAGAATAATAATAATTCGAAATCTCAAAAATGTGGAACATGTGAACATCAACAATCCCTGTTGTAGTTGGAGCCCTAGGATTGGTTGTGAAAGATTCCAGTAGACTAATTGAAGGGATGCCTCAAAGAAATACAAAAAATTGTTCTCGCAAGTACAGCCACACTTTACGAAGGGTTTTATCTATGTAAAATTTATATTTTTTTTTTTTTTTTGTCAGTGGAAAGTGTCATGATATTTCTAACGTTAGATCTCTGGAAGAAATATGTAGAAGCCAGAAATCAAAGGGAGAAGGAGGAGGAATAATAATAATAATATTAATAATAATAATAATAATAATACAACACACACACACACACACATATTTTGATATCCATTTTAATCAGGAAAAAGTGTGTTTCATTCAACCAGATAACATTTTTCTTCTGATACATGGTTCAGTTCTAATGTTTGACTAACCAATAAAAAGGCTTTTAACAAATGGCATTGGTTAACATGTATACTTTGGTTATGTAACCTTATATGTAACAAAGATGTACTGTATGTTGTGGCATGCTCTTTCCTTCATCTTGATTAAAACTATTTTGCAGTTTGTACCACGGTAGTTTGTACTTGGCAGGAAAACCTTTATTCATTTCTTGCATTGAGAAGTAACTCAATGTCTTATTAGTGAATGGTGATTCTTTTTCCACCTTAGACAGGTACTTATCGCAACTGAACATTAGCACCCAATAAGCCATACTGTTTCATAAATGTTCTGACCTAGTCTTCTGGCCCAAACAATTTGGCTTTTATCAAAGGTACTCAAATATTTTACTGGCCCATAACTGCAGTATTAAACATGAAGTATTTGTGGCTTGTTTACCAGTTTATATACCTCTGACACATACATTTATGAGACAATAGCTAACATTTTTGCCACAGTGTACATTAGAAAGCATATTTATACTTGTTGATAAGTAGCAATTGTGAAACTCACCCACATCTCTATGCATTGTATGATGGACAACCAATTTTATAACAAGATTTATTGAGAGGAGATAGAAGAGTAATAACACAAATCAATAACAGCTATCAAAATATGTAAAATTGCTAGAATTTAACAGTTGAAGACAAGCAGAATTTTTGTCAAAAAAGTTGTCAATAAAGAACAAAAACGACAAAAGTCAATAAATTCATAAGATTCAAATGATTTATCTTTTGACTAACTTCAGTTGATGTATACAATGCTCATAAAGGTCAGATTTATCATGAGGTACATGAAACTTTGAAACGGTCAAAAGATAAGTCAATTGAACCTTATTAATTAATTTACTGACATTTTATGATGTTCAATATATAAAATAAATAAGAACAATATCATCTAATTAAAAATGAAATATTAAGTTCTGTTTTGAAAATAGAAATGCAGTCTTATTATAAATAGAAATCAATAAGAGTAAAGAAGCATGGTCATTTCTAAACTTTTCAATTCATCAATTTATAGCTTATTGGACTCTTTCTTTCATACACCATCAAATTCAAATACATATTACAATCTTAAGTTTTCACAATTTAACGAAAAGTTACTAGATTTTATTAGTATATGATTGCTTTGTCTATTCTGTTCATTCAAAACCTCAAAATTTCTTTACAGCAAAAAAAGCTTACAAACAGGTTTAGCAATTCCTAAAATACTTTGGTATTAGAGATTTTAAGTACAATCCAAACAAAAGTCTGTTTTTATTGATATAATTTATTAAAATATTAACAGAAAAAATTTAAAATAAAAGTGTTTAAGTACACTAGGTAAAGTATTTGAAAGTGAACAGTATTAGTTTCTAGAAGGAAACTTTTAGGTGCCAAATAAAAAGTCGGGGGAGGATATGTTAAGACCCCCCCCCCACTCCTTATTTATTAATTTGGCATTATTCTCCCCAGACCTCAAATAAAAAGCAATAATTATTATAGTTGGTTTGTGTTTTTATGAATGCATCGTTCAAAAAAATAAAATAAAATAAAGTGTTCCATTGTTCATTTATTATTTTTTCTTTGATAAATTTAATTGGATATATATAAGTTTCTTTTATGTGATTTAAAATTTTTAATCCTTTAAATGTTTTTGCAACTCCCTCCATTTTTATTAAGGCCCCCTATTTACTGCACATTGAGAAAAAAAATTCTGCCCTCTCTCATACCAATTATTAAGAGCCTTCTGTATTAGGTACCTTAGAGTAAGTAATTAACTAGGTAGGAACAATAAGACGAGTTAGCATTTGGCAAAAGAAGTTTAGGTGCTCAAGGCTACAAGCTGCTTACTCTATATGATGTTCCTAAATAGTAGCTATTTACTAAGCTTTGCTTTGTCTGCCATGTAAGTATCAGGTTTGGTACAGTATCTGATGTTGCTAAGTAGTAGCCATTTTCTTAGTATGGCACAAGGCCACAAGCCACTTATCTAGAGTAACCAATTGATTTGCTAAATTCATTTTAAACCATTAATTACATTGAATTAATTGCTAATTCTGCTGGCAAGGGGGTTGGTTCACTGTGTTGTACCAGACCATTCTTCACATCGGAATCCATTCTGCACATTTATAAATCTAACATTTCTGGTCTGGTGTGCTGGCTATATATTAGGTTGGTGCAAAAATAATGACGTAATAATGTCGTTTTTTGACATTAAAAGATACGTCAAAAAAAACGACATTATTACGTCATTATTTTTGCACCAACCTAATAACAAGGATCAGTAATGACCCACCATTACTGCTTGTAACATACAGACAATTCTCTTTTTTATGACTTTCAATGTATTTTTTTATTTACTAATCTTTATACATCATAGAACAAGGCTACAAACTGCTTACAGGACCTGGTGTTCTGAAGTAGCCACCTATCTAAGTACAAAACCAGTTAGATACTGCCATGGCCAACTGGTATTATGTGGCCCCACATGTCACATAATCTGAATTCTAACAGGCCAATGTAATGCAAAAAAAAAAAAAAACAAAAAAAAAACAAAAAAAAAACTGTATGGCCGCTTAGAAAATGGCTAATCTAAAAGTGAAGTAATTTTAAAAATGAAATTCTTAGAATGTAAATTAACAATGTACAATTATGTAGAATTTATCTGATGTCATTTCAATTCCCTAGAAATCCAAAGAAGGGTCTGGAATGTTATCAGTTCTGATATTCTCAATTTCAGACACTTTGCCCACTGCTGTGATGCGTCTTCCCTGTCTTCCCTATAAATATTTTCATAGCACTTTTTCTAATGAGCTATCCTCCTCAGTGCCTCAACCATTTGAATTAGGTCTCATCATTTTATTGTTGAAGTAGCGAAATGTAGCCAGAAATTCTATTCTAACAGTTTTTTTTTGCTTTCACTTCTCAACTCTGGAACTTTCTTCCAGTTTACAATCTTCAAAAATTTAAATGCAACATCAATCACCATCTTCTCTCTTCCTGAATATTGTTCTATTATTGTCCTTTCTCCTCCCTGAAGTCTTCTCAATTTCTTTCACTCCCAGTAACCACTTGCATCCTAGTGGCATTATTGCCTAGCTTGGGATGAAATGATTAAAATAATTTTTTTTTTTTTTCCACCAGAGTTTTAGTTATCAAATTCAGGATAAAATAAAATTCCATATTTATAACGTTACCAGAAGAGCCCACTATATAGAGATGGGAGAATTGGTCAATTGATAAAACTTTTTTATTTTAAAAAAATGGCTTTTAGCTGGGTCGAGAACTTTTCAGTACTTATAATGAGTATCCAATTTATCATTCTGAGCCCTATCCATTACTCCACTAGAAAATATATAATAAGCGGTGACAATCAGTTTTATGCTTAAATGCAATTGACAGACAGCCTGACAATTAAGCATGATACAGACTGTCGCAGCTGGGTGTTAACTCAAATGTCCACTTTCATATTTACATAAGCTCTAACCATGATATTGAGCACCTTAGCCCATAAATATAGCATACCATCTAACTACAAACATCTACATTTATTAGTGCAGTTTATACATGAAAAATATATGACCAACTTAGATATTTTTAATACACACATTAGCCTTGATACATTTCCGTAAGTCACCTGCCAATTAAACATTTAATCGGATAAAAATAAAACGTTGGTTACATTTTTTTTTTTTTTTTTAGATACAAAAAGTATAATCCAAGAAAGACTAACTCAACGTGCAATCAATGCACATTAATGCAATTAAAGAATTATACTTTTTAATGTAAAAAGCATAAGGACACATGTAAACAAAAACAAAATGGGTGTGGTTTAAATTTGCCACTGTCAATATCAATAATAATCAGATAATAAAGAATATATAGTAGATAAGCAGTAGGTAAAAAGGTTGAAGTTCAAATCTGGTACCAAGGATGCAGAGTGCTTTAGCTCAAAACTTTCAATAATAGTAATAATAATAATATTAAAAGCTTACAAACAGGTTTAGCAATTCCTAAAATACTTTGGTATTAGAGATTTTAAGTACAATCCAAACAAAAGTCTGTTTTTCTTGAGAATGTGTGATGAGTTTTATTAGCACTTTCACAGTTGTGAACATAGTTTTATAAAGATATATAAGTTAATTACCTACTGTTATAGACAGCTCAGGAGATTTTTGTGGCCTAGCATATGTGCTGATTCCTTAAGTTTACGAATTTCCCAATGGTGTTTATTGTCTATGATCTCAACCTGATCCCACAGAGGGTGGTGATCTCCCTTTTCTTTCCATACGTGGTCAGCCACGTCTAATTTTTCCACTTCCCCTCATGTTACAGCTATCTGGTGTTCTTGAAGCCTTACCAATATACCAAGCATAGAAATGAAATACAATATGGGAACCAGTAATAAGGAGTGCCAGAGAAAAGCGATAACAACAGAAATTGCAATATGAGCTCTGGTAAAACATGCATGATAACAGCAAAAAATTGCAATACAAGCACTGGTAAAAAAAAAAAAATGATTGCCGAGACATTAGGTTTATAATACCCAGAAATTCATACACAGATATCCTCTAGGACACATGGCACAGTAGATAAAGGTGTTAGCTAGATCCAGTGAGTTCAATACCCGGTTAAGGCAGTGGAGAAGTTGGAGAGGGGAATTAACAGGAGATAAGTGACATCAGTTAAACATAGCATGTGGAACTAGAACAGTCTACCCCAGTGAGCGAAATAAAGGGTTCACTTTGACATTTCAACCGGAGCATACAACGGCCGAAACATAATAAATATGGCGACAAAAATGAGGACAACAGGCCGAATAATGTAAATAGTATATATTTACACATATAGTAGCGTACAATACCACCTTTCTGGGATGTATTTTTATTGTATTACGTTGTGTTGGAGAGTGTCATTTAGTTTAGTTTGTAGAGTATCTGGTCAAAATTCCTATATTTCCCAAAGAAGGCTAGGAAACAATGCTATAACAATGTAGCAGTGAAAGAAATTTATTTAATGTCTATATTGAAAAAAAATCACATATACTTAAATACAGGCCTTGTTTATACACATTCTATAATAACATTTAATTTAACTGAATGTGTTTTTTTCCCCCAAAACAGGCCAGAACAATCAGGAAACACTGCTACAACAATGAAGCAGTGGGTGTTAACCAAGTATCAATAATATGACTGAAAGCTTATATAAAAAAAAAAAAAAAAAAAAAAAAGCTTGTCTTTATCAAATTCCAATCCAAATGGATTCCAATTAAATGGAACATTGGTTACAAGGAATGATCCCTTAGTAGGACCAATTGTAGCAAATCAACTTTTTAAATTCTTTTTATTCAAACCCAATTATAAGTAACAACTTAAAACAAAATTCGTGGTTCCAATGTGCAGAATCCTCTGTCTTTAAATGATGTGTCCGAAATATTCTCTTCAAGAATTCTATTCAAGAACACCAACTGCTTTTATTGACAGAGTATTTTTCATTCATTGACAGCTGGGAGAAGACACACAATATTAGCATATCTGAAATACTTTAATGGTGACTCCTGTGACTGAATTATTTCTAATTTGAACATTCCATCTTCAGCATATCATACAGAATATGTGCCATTTTTCTTGGCAAGTAACTTTCTTTTTTGCTACATTTTCCATTGTAGAACATATGTGACACACTGTCGCTTGGTTTGACAAGGTAATTCACCATTTTTCTTCGCTTTCATCTTTAATAACCATTCCCATTAAATGAGCAATTTCTCTGGACAGTAAGTTTTCTATATCCTGGCCATTTATACTTTTGAATATGTAATTTTTCTGTACATTTTGTGGCTTATTACTGTAATGTCCGATTCTGTGTATTTTAAACTTCAGTTGGCTGCCACAAATCTTCAAATTAGTGAATCATGGGTCAAACATTACATTTTTTGTGTAAGTGAGCCTAAAAAAATATTCCTCCGTGTTATTGTGTTTTATTTCCTGGACATTGCTTATTTTCGTCCTGCACATATAGCGAAGTGGTTGAGGCAGTTGTATTTATTTTTTTTTTTTTTTTTACAAATTTGTTCTCCTCCTGGAGTCTTTTAGCCAATTGCATCTGCTGCATTGTTTCCTAGATATTTTTTCTTCTAGTTTAAGTCCGAGAGTATTTTTTGTTTCAACCTTGTCAATGTTTGTTGTCTGCCTTTCCTTGTGTTCACATTTGTTTATAACTTCTTGCCATTTTTAAGGCCTTGTCGAGTTTCAAATCTGGGGTAATCTGAAGGCGTTCTGATAATCCTTTGTCCTAAAGTCTGATAATGAATCTGTCCCGCATTTCTTCGGTCTTGTTGGTGAAGTTACAATTATCTGTAAGTCATATGATGCTCTCACAAATGTTGTGACATATTCTCCAGTGTGTTGTGTTCTCAAGTGGAACATGGCCTTTTTGTGTGTCCTGTTCTTCTTGGGCATGAAATGAACTTTGAATTTTATCATTACAGTTTTGAAGTCATTTTTGTCTTTCTTCTTAGAAAATGTAATTGTTTTTAAAACATTTTCTGCCTTTTTGCCCATACAATATATTAGAGTATTTATTTGAATTGGTCCAGTTACCAAATGCAACTTAGACATAATTTGAAATCTCTTGAATCTTTGACACCATGTTGACCATGTGTAGGGATTAAAAAAGTCAAATGCTTCTGGCGGTTGAAGATTCATTTTCTTTTCCTTTTTTTGAAATACCCCAGCTTGTTCTAACCACTCCTGACACCATGTTTTATCTTTTTAGTTGGGTTTGTTCATTTAGGGCTTTCTCACTCACAACACTGTTGGGTTTAAATATTTATTACCAAGAAATAAAACATCAATCAAATAAGGTCATACAACTTGTGATAGCCAAATGTAACAAGGATCAGTAATGACCCACCATTACTGCTTGTAACATACAGACAATTCTCTTTTTTATGACTTTCAATGTATTTTTTTATTTACTAATCTTTATACATCATAGAACAAGGCTACAAATTGCTTACAGGACCTGGTGTTCTGAAGTAGCCACCTATCTAAGTACAAAACCAGTTAGATACTGCCATGGCCAACTGGTATTATGTGGCCCCACATGTCACATAATCTGAATTTTAACAGGCCAATGTAATGCAAAAAAAAAAAAAAAAAAACTCTGTATGGCCGCTTAGAAAATGGCTAATCTAAAAGTGAAGTAATTATAAAAATGAAATTCTTAGAATGTACAATTATGTAGAATTTATCTGATGTTATTTCAATTCCCTAGAAATGTTTTCAACACTAAAATTCATATTTACACCATTTTTTTTTTTTTTTTTTAACTAATCCACAAATTATAAATAGCTGTGAGTTAACTCACTATTATGAATTTGTAAGCGTTCTGAAAGCAAAGGAAATATTTGTTGCAGATTACTTCCACAACACAAAGAACAAATCACTGTTAGTTCAAATATCGGGGACAGAAAGAAATGCCGAAAACTCAATTCGCAGGTACTATCTCACTATCACAATGTATGTAACTAGTCAGAAATATAACTCGCTCTCCAACGAACACAGTAGCCAAAATACAGCAACTTTTTTTTCTCTTAATTCAAGAACACCAACTGCTTTTATCGACTGAGCATTTTTTTCCATTTGTCGACAGCTGGGAGAGGACACCCAATTTTTGCATATCAAAATACATGTATAGCGACTCCTGCAACTGACTTGTTTTTTAATTTAAATATTTCGTCTTCAGCAGGTCATGTGGAATACGTGCCCTTTTTTTTTTGGTAAGTAATTTTCTTTTTCACCACATTTTCCATCGTAAGATACACGCAACGTGCTGTCACTTGGTTTGACGAGGTAAGTCACCGTTTTCTTTGTTATAGATTTTCAGTTGTGCATATGGGCCTGTTTTGCAAATGAATGCTATTAGGTATATTTTCTACCTTATAGTCCATTGCATTTAAAGATTAAATTATAAAGTTTGTTGTGATATTTTGTTTAATGGCTAACAAATGTGTTGCACTTGGTGGTTTTAGAGTGAAGAAGTATCGACATTTTCTTTTCCTCTTGGAAAATCTGACGTAGAAAAATGGATAAAATTCATTAATTGTATTGATTGGTTTCCTACAAAAAATTCATTTGTCTGTATGAAAAATTTTGAATAGAATTTTATTTTGAAAGGAAAACAAAAATTAAATGGGATTTACATCCAATAACTCCAATACATTCAGAAAAAATAAGAAAACCATCTGTTTTGGTGAATACAAGGGAATTAAGAAAGCCTCCAAAACAATAACTGGTCCAAACTGATGAATTACATGATTTTATTTCAGCTGATACAATAAAGGATTTTACTCATTTGGATGAAGCTAAGTATTGTACTAATGGTTTTGAATTTAAAAAAAAAAAAAGAAAAAACAAAGATTATATTTTAATTCATAGAAGAGTATTTGACCCTGAAACACATTTTCCATCTATAAAAGAATGTACAGTGTAACCCAGATATAAGAGAGTTTCTCTGGTCCCAAATTAGAGGCATACTTACCTAAACAAAATAGACCAAACCCGGATATAAGAGAAACTCGGATATAAGAGACTTATTCTCCGATCCCGACAACTCTCTTATATCCGGATTACACTGTATTCCCATTGACCAAAACCTTTACATCCAGATCCAGTTCGATGGAACCCCTATACCATTACCACAGTGGTTTATACATGGACATAATGCTAAACTCACAAGATTTAGTATGTTAGAAAATTTTCCCAACTACATACAAAACATGGTGGAAGAACAACCATACTCAATTCTAAAAGAATTATGTAAAAGGCAACATTACCAACCAAGAGGCTGTCCTTTATTCTCTGCATAACTAATACGTTAGGCCTTACTACCGTGCTATACATCTCAATAAACCTACAAATTACTTTTGGAGAAATTTCCATTACCATCTTTTTCTTTATTAGAGAAAATTAAAAAAAATATACATATTCAATGTGAAATGTGCTCCTTGGTCAAGGTAGGCAATGATAGTGATGATGCTACAGCAAGCAGTACTTTGACTTACTTTCTCGAGGAGGTCTTACGGTTCCAATCTAGCCAAATGACAGTTTGTTTGTGCTTGTTTTCTTATACTCGACTATGCAGATAAATTTATTGTAAAATAAACTGAATCCATTAAAAGAGAGTCTGCTAAAAGAATTTTGGAAACTTATTCTCTAAAATATGTTTTTAATTGTGAACAACACACTGAAAATGGAATTCACTTTGCAGCAAAAATTGTTGTAAATATATTTTACAACAACAAACGAAAGTTTTTACAGGATGAAGTTTGAAAAAAATATTGTAGAACATTTTAAAAAAGGCAAAGGTCAAAAGAAAATTGATTTATAGCGAAAATGTTAGTAAGTTTTTTTACTTGTATTTGTTTTGTATTACTGTTTAATCCTTTAATAACTTTTTTGGTTGTTTACAGTCTTTTACTATTACTTTTCTGTTTAAAAAGGAAAACAAAAAAACAACCTGTTTGTGTATTTTTGGACAGTTTTAACATGTTTTAGATAAAACAGACATAAAATGACTATAAACTAAATAGGCCTGTTAGAAATTAGCCTGAAATGTGATATATGGGGGCCATATATATTAGTGGGCTGTGACAATTCTTAATATCAATGATCAGATGAAATCTGATGCTTTTAGTATGACCTCAGTCATTTTCCATGATTTTTTATGCATTACAGACCGTTTTCTCAGGTTGATGGTTAAAAGGTAGCTTTGAACAAATGAAGCCTGTACCTACTTGGCAAACCTTCTTCAAACCTTGTAGACTGGTGCAACAGAATCACAAAGAACGGTACCAAATAACAGAAATCATATTACTCGAGGACTTTCAACAACTTTGTTTTTATTTACAAATATAAAATTTGAAATTGTATGTACAATTGCATGACCTTTTTTTCAATTCCTAATAGTACACAATTATCAATGGCATAAGCACAGTTTCAAACTTTACATTGCTAAGTAAAAGCAAAGTATATATAACTCATTATGATATCAGGGATCAATTTACTGTATTTATATTATGAACAGAGTAAAAAAAAAGGAATAGTTTTGATTCCAACAAATGTTGTGGCTTGAGGAAAGTCTAATGAATGCTAATCCAAAAAAAATTGTTAAAAAATTCTTCTCTACATTTTTTAAGTATTGCCAAATGTTATGGTAACCACAAAAATGACAAAGAATTAGAGCAATAGTCTAAACTTCTAATTTATGACTTCTCAAAGTTTTTGTAAATAAAAATATAAATTAAGAAAACAATAATCATAATTAAAGTCTTACTTACCTGCTATCACCATTAATGGGCTAACGACAATCTTGAAGCAGGAGTCAAAAAGTGGCCAGTTTGTAATGTCCATTCTGCTCAACCAAGTATCAAACATCATTGCCCCACCTTCAATAAGAAATCCCATGGTGACAGCAACATTCAAGTCAGTGGTGCACACCTGTTGTGACCTCTTCTCCACATGCTCTGGCATCAATTCCAACATCCATATCATATGCAAGACCATAATGGTGGCTGGGATAGCTAAAATCTGTAGAATAATACGCAACAATAAGCTCCCAAAGGGAAATAACCCATTGATGAACCTTTGCACATTAGAAGTAACAGTAGGAACAGAGTTCTGGAATATTTGTCGCAGAAGCAGGGTCATGAGTACAGCCATGATGACATAGGCTATTGGTCCATAGTAGTATCGAAGTATACTGTGTTGGTAAGATATTGTACACGCAGTGATGGTGCACAGGAAGTCTCCCAAATAGGACTGCAGCCATTTTGGTGAGAAAATAGTGGTGAGTTTGTACAACAGGACATGTGCAAACACAACGATGGCATAGTAGACAAGGCAGTGAAAGAGAGGTAAGAAACGGAGGAGGAGAGGTTCTCGGCCAAAAGCACTAGCCCAGACCTCTTGTGTATCCATATTAATGGGCGGAATCTACAAAATACAGAAAGAAATCAACATAAGACAAATGCGGATCATATTTGAAACAAATATTCAAAACGAAAGCCTAGATTAAATTATTGGGTTTCAATCAAATTTTATACATTTATTCTTAGCATTGGCCAAGTTATACAAATGAGAAACATTAGAATGATTGGATTACTTTTGGTATTTGGATGTAATACTATTATGATTTAAAACAGTAATTCTTCCATGACAAGCAAAATAGAAAAATATCACTCCATATAAACTTGAGTCATGATATTGACTACAACTGAGATTATTTACCAAAGAACAGATTTGAAAATCTATAGCTCCAAAGAGAAAGAATGAAATCAAATTTTTATAGAATTTTTTTTAAAATAAGTTTTATTAAATAGTGTTGTCTGTCCAATTTTTTTATTAGGTTTTTCTAACTTTTTTTAATGTCAATATTAACTTTTCAAAGCTCATTTATTGTATCCATCTGAGTACTTTCAACTGACACTACAGTTATTATCAATGATTGTGTGTTATTAGAATTGTTTTTAGCTTGCTGAAACTAATCTCGAGTCACCTAAAGGTGACCAAATTTATACATACATTTTTTTTTTTTTTTTTAAATCATACACAAATGAATTTACAATATACTATGAAGATATATACATACACACACACAGATTTGATATATTAAATAGGTCAAATCTTAATTCCAATAACTACATATATTGTGACACTGCAAATTTAGGTAATAGTAAATAAAGTAAAATCTTTAAAAACATTACACAATTACAGATTCAGGCAAGGCTTTGGCTTCAGTTATTTCTTACACTAATTAACACTTCTGTGGATGTACTTGTACATCTTTATGAAAGTTACATTCCCTGTTGTTGTTCTATACATTTTCAAGACACCATGAAATGTCAAACCCTAACATTTATGCCGTAACTAACAAGCACTTAGTGCTATTTCCAAACCAGTGTAGTTATATATACTAACATAAAATAAAACCAGTTTGGGGTCTATGTATTCTGCTATTGAACTGGATAGGGATTCAAAATGATTTTCAAATAATGATGAAAGTAACAAATGTTCTCAAGCAGCTGGTGAGATATTTTACAGATGTGACATAACAAAAATATAAAAACACTAAAAACAATTTAAATATAAAATGATCCTATAGCAATGACTAAGTAGAAATAGATACATACAAGTAAACAGGTATTCACATCTATACAATGCATATGTGTATTCATATATATTTTGTGCATATAATGCTTATAGTGTAAACAGGTACTACATATTGATTCTAGGCAAATGTTGAACCATAAAGTGAATAATACCATTATATGTGTTTTTTTTATGAGTATTATGTTAATATAGAAATAAATCTTGAGCTATAGATTAAATAGTAGGGCTGGGGTTAGTTTTTCAGCCTCAGTTGGTAACCAGTCTAGAAGGACAAACCAGTTGGGCATGAGGCTAGTAACTTGTAATAAGTTACTTGCTACAGAAACCACAGCAGCATCATGTTGACAACTGTGGCCACATACTATTTTTTTGGTAATTATTTCACCCCAAGTAAGGCAACAGTCACTAAGTGAAGTCATAGGAGAGAGGGAAAAACAAAATATGACAGGAATTAAGAACACAAAAGATAATGACTGACATTATATTTCAATTTTTGAAGATGAAAGTTGACTTGAAAGCAAGAGGCCAGAAGAGTGTTCCATGTGCAAGAATTGCAAGAGAAGAAACCGTTAGCATAGAACTTAGAGTTACATATTGTCGCTTCAACTATAAAATGATGAGATCTAGTTGCCTCAGTGGAATCTATTGGACAGAGTATAAAATATATACAAAATTAGTATACACAGACAAGATGAAACCTTCAGTTCTAATAGCTTTCTTTCCTATATCCTTGCAGCCACACTCCATTTGCCTTTCAGTAATGCACAAAGAAATAAACAACTTGTTACTCCTTTCTCATTTGCTGGACAGCAGAGAAAATTTTATTAACTTATATTAATATTATATATATTATATATTAATATTGTAGAACACTTCTTCCCTTCATTCAAATACATTCTTATGTCTTAATTCATAGCAAAGAATTAACATAATCTCCCCATTCCCATCAATGACATTTCCAGTAAACTGTATCATTACAGGAGAAAATGTTAACTGTTTACAACTGATATCAAGAAATAAGGTTAAATCTCATGTGGCCACCATTCTTTGCCTTCTAATGGTAGAGTTGAGCAGACAGGAATATGAAATGGTTTTAAGTGATTTTTGAATTACACTAATTATCTGTCTTTTCTGTTGTTAATGACTTCCTTGATAACTTTTACAGTATGAAAATGTGCATGTTTACTTTTAAAATGGACCAAATGCTCAACTTCAAGTCACTAGAGGAGGTCCTTTAAACAATAGAAGTAAATAAAAAAAATATTGACTATATAATTTCTCAACATGTGTCTATATTTCTGAGATGAGGTATTTTAACATTTTTACACCATTTACATTGTTTGGATTGCTGTTCTCATCCTCCATGGACTAAAAGTGTTTGGTTTGAAATTCCAATGTATATCACCTGAAGAAGGCCAGAGTGCGCAGTGGCTGAAATGTTGTGAATATGACAATAAAGAGAAGGACAGCAGTTTGAACAATGTAAATAGTGTAAATATATAATTTCTGTCTGCATCTCTGGGATAAGCTGATATATACTGTATATATAACATACAGACTAATGTCCTCATCTTTGTTGTCATTACAATGATTTGGCTATTGTGCCTTTCAGCTTTCTTCAGATGCCTGGATAACTTTCAACTAATTTCAAACTGAACTTACTATTTAATCTTTAGGAATAAATTGTTTCATTTTACTGCCCATGTTTAGAATAAGATATCTCTAGATATGGATAGCAGAACAAGAACAATGTACCCCATTGATTAAATAAAGGGTTCAATTTGAAATTTTCCAAAGCTTGCCCAGATTGGCAATCACCTGAAGAAGGCCAGAGGACACAATGTCTGAAATGTATAACAAAGATGGAGATAATAGTCCAAATATAAATAATGTTTACTTGTAGAATTGATCAAAAACATCATTGAAATAGTTGGTAGGGCAAGGAAATAAGATTATTTACACATGTATATAAATTCATCATAATTTTTATTGACCTTCATATTACAGGTTTGTAAAATGACAATAAATCTTATAGATTTACAAGGAGATATTTATTGATGACAATTATTCAAACATAATACTGTACAATAACCTAGTGGATTAAAGTGTTAGTTCATTAATTTAGTGGCATAGTAATCATGAGTTCAATCTCTGGCTCAGGTAGTACAAATTCAGATTCAGCAGAAACAGGGTGAGATTTAAAACAAAGGTTTAAAAAAAAAATTCCATGACTGTAACTTGTAACTACAGGTGGGACATAGAATTAATTAGTTCATAATGTGTTTCTAATTCATTCTATTTTTGACTATCCAAGAGTCATTCACTTAAAAATTTCACTGCTGATAATAAAAATGAATCAGGTTTATTCAAATTATTTAAATGAGCCAAATAGCTGTTCTATGAACAGAGAAAACTTGTCATACCACTCTAAAATTTCTACAATAAAAAGAAAACATCATTTTTGGCAAGATGTTTATTTTCTAAAAGTTTTGTCATTATGCTAAGTCCACTTGAATTTCATACTCTAGACATTGCTACATATACCTGACTATGCAAGAAACATATTTTCTAATATTTATATCATTAATAATAATAATAATAATAATAATAATTACACACTGGAACTTAAAGAACTCAAGAAACTGATTTGCAAACAACTTACATGCAATAGGCAGATATGGACCATCTATATCTGCTAAGGAGCAGTACGGGTAAAGGCATGATTCAACTGGAATCCTCTTACAAAATTTCAACAATCGAACTTTATAACTATCTTGCAGCTATATAAGATTGGGAGTTCCAACTCAATGTAGCATGAAAAAAGTAAAAGACTATTTCGTATCAAAAACAGCTGATAAATATGCAAGAGAATTCGGCGTAAATCTTGAAAGTAACACTGAAGTAGACAACTGCCACAAAATAAGAAAACTGAAACAAGAAGCAAAAAAGCCAGGCCAAAGGCAAATAGAATAAAGCTGAATCCATAAGCATCTACATAGCTAGTTCCTTCTCCAAAGCAAAAATGCTGCTGTAGATCAATTTGCAACTCATCAGTGGCTAAGGAATTCATGACTCAGGTGAGACTAGGGTTTATTCTTACCATACGGGACCAGAATGTGATTACACACAACTACCAATCTTTCATAATTGTACAAACTCAAAACATTGACCCTGTGACAAATACATTGAAACTATTGATCGTCTTATCTCCAGATGCTCAATGTTCACACCCAATGAGTACAAAAACCACCAGGACAGCGTAGGTCAATATCTGCATTGCAAGAACTGTCATCACTATAGGATAAAAAAAAAGCTGAAAACTGGTATGAACATCATCCTAAATCTATAGTTGAGAGAGCAGATGTAAAACATCTTTGAGATTTTTCTATCAACTCAAATCAAACAAATCACCCAGATGTTATTATCAAAGACAGAAAAAAAAAAAGTTTTTACACTAATTGACAGGAGTTTATTGAGTGACAAAAACATTTCTGCAAAGGTTTTTGAAAAACTAAACAAATACAAGGACCTGGAAATGGAAATAGAAAAAATGTGGCACTCAAAAAATTTTCCTTTTGTGGCTGGAAATCCAAAAGCATTTTTTGTTAATAGCTGTCTGTTGTTTGAGAAGTAACAACAAAAGTCACATCATTCACTTGTCCTAAGTCATTGGTTATGACCCAGCATGTAATTATAATTATTTTTAATAATAATAATGATAATAATTCAGCAATTTTTTTTGTTTGTTTAATTCAAAACAGTTTTAAGAAAATCTAATTAACAGATTATTTTGACTTAATTCCATATGACTAATTTGTGGTAATGTTATATCAGATGGCAACAATGCTTTTTATTACAAATACTGTAGGTTTTCTTCTAATTTACAACTGAATATTGAGGAGGTAGAAATAAATTCTTTCTATACAAGCATGATGAAGTAAAGTAAAAAATGTAAATGCTATCTGTTACCAACACACACACATTTATATATATATATATATATATATATATATATATATATATATATATATATATATATATAAAAATATAAAAGACTGATAGTAAATCCTTTATATGTTAGCAATATCGGCTCAGCAGTTTTGTTCTCCTTACATAATGTGGAGACACACAGACAAAATATAGCCTTATGCAAATTTATAAAAAAAAAAAAAAAATGAATGAAATTGTCAAATTCAAAGCATGAGAGATCTAGGTGTTTTCTTGTCATATGAGAACAGCAATAAGTTCAAGTATTTGGTAAAAAAGACTTCCAGATTAAAAGAAGTACTGGACCCCATTAAAAAAAAAAAAATCCCATGTCCCTTCAGGACATATAGGCAATCATACCAGAGAATTACCATGCTTTCTTGAGAAAGATAGTTGAATGGTTTCTTGTTGCTTTATCAACAGTTTGAAATTCAGAGTTTTCCTTCTGGAAGATTGAGTACTACCAGTTAATACTACTATTTAACCCATAGTTGCAGGAAGAAGGGACAGAATCATACCTTTCCCAAGGGCATTGTTATGAAAGTGATTAAATAAAGGATTCAGTTCAGAATTCCCTGTAAGTTAGCTGGGTTGATATACCCCTGATGAAGGCCTTTCCAGTCAATTTTGATCTTCATTATCTTGTCTTTTTAATTCCTGTTCTTTTATTGTGCTCTCTTTAATAAGGTTTTCTTTTTCTCATATTCTCTCACATGCAGTAACCCCTCATATCTTAGTGGTTTTATTCCATTGCTTGGGGTGAAATGATTAAAAAAAAAAAAAAAAACCTGTCTGCAGCCACAGATAAAATAACTAGTTGATTATTTCAAATATAATTCTTTTCACGTGTAGAAAGGAATTACTTCATCTGATATTTATGAGATTAAGTATGCCCACTGATCACAACTGAAATAAGCTGTAAATAAAATGCTTAAATAAACTTCTTGGTGTGTTTTGTTTTCATTTTATTGAGCTTAACATAGAAAACATTCATATATTAGTGTACAAACCAAAATCTTTCTAAATATCAATACAGGTGATATACAAGATAGTTACTCACCTTAGCTTAGTATGGTACAAGGTTAGTAATGTAAAGAACACAAACTCACAACATTATTAAAAACATCATGGTATATTGAAAAACCAACCCTAAATATATCAAAAGCTGGTCTTCATCCAAATAAGATGATATTATGTATATGGTCAGCAATGACAGCTGAAATGGATAGCATGTGTAGCTAGAAAATAAGGATATAATCAAAATGTTAACTTTCCACATTACTTTAAACAAGAGGTCAGGAAGGAAACTCCCATCAATACTAGAAAAGTGATAACAGTAGATTTGAGAAGTCTAATTTCCTGAAGAACTGTTTTAGGACAAAGATTTTAGGAATTTCAACTAACAGTAACACTAACTGTTCAATCAATGAATGTTTTCCATGCTTAAATGGCTAATCTCACCATTGATATTATAAGCTTCTACTAAGGAAAGCCTGGAGAATTAAAGACTCATAGGACATGAGAAGCAGGAGAAATCAGTGAGTAAACTACTTAATGAACTTGTGTGAGTGAATAAGGGACAAAGAAGGATGGTAAAGGGTCAAATGGTACTTAGAGCAAAAAAAGACAGGAAGTTGAGGAGAGTATTGATTGACCACATCCTGAAAGAATATGGCACATAAAAAATACAAAAAACAAATTATAGAACCAAATTATAGAATTGAAGGCAGTAATCAGCAAAAGAAAGTCTATCTAGACTTAGTTAAGAGAAAGAACATAATATTTTATCAGGATAACACAAGATGGTAGATTTTTCTTTTTTTTTTTTTTTGGTGACAAGGCAAAAATATATAATTTAGCTGGATTTGAGATTAGCATTCATTCTGGCCATTAAAGAATTCTGTTCATGAAATGTGACGAACACGTGTCAGTATAGACGTGAAAGAGGCCCCAGATCACATACATACATATCTGTCAAAGCCAATACCATCTGAGGTTTCTTTGTTAGCAGTGGGACAGCTTTGCATGTTCAGATATGAGCCTCTTTGCAACTTTAGTATTTTAGATGGACAAACAACTTAGATTTGAAATTTGATCATCTTGCCATCACTGAAATGACAGGTACTGAACTAGTAACAATACAAAAAGAAAAATTATCTTAGCTAGAAACAAAAACATTGATTAATAACAATTTTTTTTTAAAAAATGCTCAAAAGGAAAATTGTGTATAAAAAGGATACAAGTGAAAGAAATTTTTAAAAATTATTTCCCAACCAGCAAATGTTATAAACTAATTGAATATCATATATGAAATACTTTCTAATACTTATGTTTCTTTCCTTTGATTGGTGTTTTTATTTTTTGTTTTTTTCAATCAAATGCGATTTTTAAAAAATTTTTTAAACAATGCCTTTTTAAATCTTTACTATTAATACAGTTTTTATCCAACATGGATAAAGTAATTAAAAATAAAAATTATAAAAATAAGTTCTATGTGCCATATTGCTTCATGATGTAGGCAATCATGGTTCTCCACAATTTCCTGTAGCTCTTAATAAATTTTGTATTTTTGTTATCTCTCCTAAATCCTGTTCTGCTATCCATTTACTCAAGCTCACTAGGAATGGTTTAGAAGGGACTTGTTACTGACATGTTTTATAACAAAAATATAAAATAATAAGTAAACAAATAATTTACATTTCTCAGTATGCCTCCCCCTTACCAATAGGACACAAGGAGATTGGGGGAGGGATTAAAAAATAATATTATATATATATATATATATATATAAATTTTTTTATTTTTAAATTCAAGATTACCAGCTATGAAACTTTTGGGCTATGATCAAAAAATTGAATGATGAAGAGAGATATTCCTCTCTCACTATCAAATCGAGAAAGCCATAGTAAAAAGATACTTTGAATTTTAAAAAATAACAGTTTAAAATAAAATCGTATTTCATTTGAAAGTGACTTGTTAGCAACATGTTTCATAAAATAAAAATAAAGTTAATAAATTAAAATCAGAGTCCAACCTGATTAAGAAACAAGTCCAGTTATAGATCCAATGAAGCAATCAGTAAATTAGTTGACCAAGTTGTATATAAGTTGAACAAAATGGAAGAAATCAGAATAAGTATTAAACTTGAAAGTCAATCAATTCTCAAAGATAATGGTGAACGGACAACAGAAGACAAGAAAAAGCAGACATGATCAGACTTTTGGTTAAATGAACTGAAATCAAGCTACTGATAAGTGCCCAAGCCCTGCCGTTGATGTGCTGTCTAGCAGACATCTGAATGAATGGTCACGTTTTTAAACAATGACGAGAAAAAGTAACCACAATAGGAAAGTATTAGATAAGAAAGAAAAGGTGGAGATTATGAGCAAATGCTTCAATAATCACTTCACCCCACTACACCTTACCTTTACACATATCAGTAACTATTAAGATAATTGATCACAGTGATAGGAAGTTGTATGGTAAATAGAAAGAGTAATTGTATTCAGGAAGGATAAGATAACACAGTTTATTTCTTTTTAATCAAATAAAATTTTTGCATGCAAAATTCACAGCATCTCAGTGAATATAAATGGTTAGAAGCCACATGAACATTTTTTTAAAGTTTATTTATTACAACATTAGAAATTGGTTACTTTCTTTTTTCTTGTAAATACCCATCACTTGAAGACTTTCACCAGCAGCAACAACTAAAATGGATAGCACTTGAATAGAAAATAATGACAATCAAGATGTTGACATTCCACATGACTTCAAGTAAAGAAGTAAGAAGGAAACTTCAATTAATACAAGAAAGAGATGCAAGAAACCTATTTTCCTAAAAAAATTGTTTTAAGAGAAAGATTTTATAAATTTTGGCCGACAATAGTATTGTTTGCCCAGTCAATGAATGCTAAATGTTTCCTTGATAAGGAAATGGCTAATATTACCGTTACAATCATAATTGAAATACAAATCATTAATACATTTTTATCGAAAAGACAAGATTTCCTCAATTTCTTAGTTACTATATTAAAAACAAATAAAAAAAATTTGTCTGAATATAAAACATTTTTCCCAAAATAATTGGCGGGGAAGGAGTTAAGAGGCTAAAATAAAAAATTTAATATTAAAAAAGGCAGGGTTAGGGTCAAGATGTTTTATTATTGTACCTTTTTTTGTTTTTGTTTTCCTTCTGTAATGTCATGTAACAAGTCCCATAACTAATTATAATAGTAAAAGAATCATATGTACTGAAGCCATAGCAACTGTGGTGTGTCTAGGTCAGGATAGCCTGACAGAAAACCCCTCTTCAGGCTGGTTTTGAATTCAGAGTTTTCCTTCTCCCCAACTGGTTGCACATCATTTAGGTTAGAGAGCCCAGTCAGCCATGCTATTTAACTTATAGATTGTGAGAGAAGGGATGAATTCATACTTTTCCCATGGAAATTTGTGCAAAAGTGAATATAATGAACTCAGCTCAATTTTTCTTTCCAAGTCACTAACCATTATGCTACCCATATATCTGATGCTAAAAGCAGATCTTGTAAAATAAAAGTAGACTTTAAATAGTGATGTAATATTAATAGGCTTATGTAATAAATGATACAAGCATTTCCTTAATTTTAGTTGCTTTCTTATGATAAGAAATATTACCATAGAGATATTAATCAGAAAATTGTTCATTCTTAAGAGGAATATCTAATTACCAAATTCTTGCTTTTCTAATAATTCTTTTAGATAAGCACAGAGGTTGAGCTCTTGGTACTTACAGTGAGTTAAAACAAAGTGTGTTTGAACCCCAAGAATCCATCTGACCAGGCATTACCTCTCTTTCAAGATTGGGGCTAGGTGTCTTAAGCATCCTCAAAGTGCTGAAGTGGCTTGAGCAATTTTTGTCCTTCAGGCCATGATAGGGATGAGAGTTTTTCTGCACACCTTGTGTATATGATTATATATCACACACATACAAAGTTGCACACAAAAGTATTTGACTCCTAGATTTTTTTCCTTATTTTTCTTCTGATTAATCATCTCAAATTTTATTTGATGACAAAATTCAGTCAGTTAAGTACCATACATGACACATGCTGTTTTTTTCTGTGGTAGACAAGTTGCCACCCAATGCTATAGAACCTAATCTGTCCTGTTATTCACCACAACTCTGGGGAAGAGATAGATTCATACCCTTCCTAAGGTTATTTATGTATAAGTAAATGTAATGAATTCCAACTGGGATTCAAACTCGGCTCTCTGACTTCTCATTCCAAGCCATCATACATTACATCACATGTATCTTTTGGGTCAACATTTCTTTCAATAACCCATCCTGGGTATGACAATAAACTACATCTGCATCCTGGGTAAGACGATAAACTATATCCAACAGCAATCATATTTAGTTTGTACTGATGCCCTTGCAAAAGCATGATTTCTCTCTCACCATTTAAAGAGTCTAATTTTGAATTCAAAACTGTATGGAAAGCAACATGTAACCATTCCACTACCTTTCCCAAGAACTGTCATGGCTATTCAGATATCAAATAGGAAGCCATAACAACCTGTATCCTGAAGGGACAAGATTTAAAAGTACCTTGTAGATAATACATTTTTAATGTAGAGGAATTTTAAAGTTACATGTATTGATAGGTTTGTCAACGTTACAATTTTTTTTCTGAAACATTTAACTTTTTCTTTTTGCTCAGTAAATTTTTCAATTAATAAATACCAATCATAGACTAAAAATATAAAAACTAAGTCTGAAATGTTCAGTAAATAAAAAAAATTTCAAAGTTTACCTATTTTTTTCACTTTCATATCATATTTTGTGTGCCAAGTTTAAATTGCAGCCAAGGCTGTTGCATTCACTTTCACACAAATGCTCTTGGAAAAATATGAATTAATCTCTTTCACCCGGCTATGGGTTAATAGCATGACAGAATAGCTCTTCTAGCCTTGGTTCATTGCCAGTGTAAGAGAAGGATATATAAAATTGGCTGGTGTAAATGACTCAAAATTTTTTTCAGTGGGTAAAATATGAAAAAAAAAATAGTGATATACCAGTTTGGCTACTCTGTAAAAACCTACTTTCTATAGAAACCATAAAAGCAACATCTAGCATAGTGAGGCTGTAGCGTTATACTCTGCAGAAGAGGAATTTACAGGATTTACTACTACTACTACGTTAAGAAATTCATTTTTTTCTTATTACTTTATTATAACACTTGTTTTAGGCATAGATTTCTAAATAAAGAATTTTTTTCAGGGATGTTTACTCTGTACAAGGCACAAGAGCCACTCAAGAAAGGTTTACAAAGTGGCACAGTTTAGAGGGATATGTAGAGAAGATAACAGTTAACCCTAGACCTGAACAGGTAAGATTGTAGTGATTGGAGAAACATCCTTTTTGGAATCAGTTCCACCGAGCAGAGGTTCGTGGTAAGAAACTGCTCAAGTGAAACTAAAGAACCACCAATGGAATTCAACAGAAATGAGGTGGATTTGCTAAAATGTGCATAGTATGACAGCTCTGAGCCATGACAGTAAGAACCAGTGGAATTAAGGAAATGTAGTTTGTCTAAACACATTCCATGGAAATAGGGAGAGGCTTGCAACATTTTGTCAGTAGGAAAAGGGTTGCAGGGTAGAAAATAATTCCTTACCCACAAGGATGCAAAGATACTTTTGGACTATCAAGACTGGAAAGTGAAGACTGGACTGCTTCTGCACATATATGGCATTGGTATTCCATTTTCAACCTGATCTGATGCTTGTAAATGTAGAGAATATCAGGGAAGTCAGGTACTTACTGGAGCAGTACAGGGAACCAATATCTTTAGCAATGGATTGTATGTACAAATTCCACTTGAAGTTTGGGTTGAGCTTAAGTCCCAATAGGTGTTCAAGGCACAGAGCCTCCCTGAAGTAATAACCATTCATCACAATTGGAAAGAATCTGGGTTTGATCATTGATGATGGAAAGTCACTAGTTTGGTTTAGATGTTGAATGTGACCAGCCAGTTTTTCCCCCCAACTGAGCTATTAGGGCTAGGTCAGAGGAGAGATAAGCTGATAAACTCTAGTGAGCTAGAGTTTTGGAGATGCACTCATATACTGTGTTGTATCATTAGCATAGATATTCACAAATGATCAGCATATACTCTTAGGCAGATCATTTACGTAAAGTAGAAAGAGGGTTGGACTGAGAAACAAACCTTGAGGGCACCTGTGTTGTGCGTTAGGGCCTTGGGAGATTGGTTATTAATAACTATCCACAGGGATTTACTCATTAGGAAAACCTTATAATGGGGAAGAATCTTTCAGTGATTCCATAGCTAGAGAGCTTGTGCAGTAATCATTGTCAAAGATCTTTGAAATATCTAATGTGATCATCCTTGAGATGTATTTGTTGTGTAGTGCTTCACTGCTGAAAATGACAGAAAAAAAAGACTGAAAATCATTAAGGAGTAAGAGGACATTAAAAGACTAGAATTCAAGGAGACAGAAGATGACAATCGATGCTGCATTTAAATTTTTGAAGGTGACAGTTGCAATGAAAGCAATGACCCAGAAGAGTGTTACACAAGCAAGAAGTGTGAAACTAATAGAATAGAGTTTATGGTTACACCAAGTAAAAATGATGCCAATCTAGCATTGTACTTAAATTTGTGAAGTCGAGGTACCAAAAAGAAAGCTCATTAGAACATTTACTATGAAAGTATTTATAAAAAAAGGTGCAGAAAAACTATTTTACTGTGATGGACTAAAGACAAGATGCTAGGCCAGAACCAATGACATTGCAGATTTTTTTTTGGATTCTGTCAAGCTCTAGATAACAGAAACACTAGATGTGGTTGCAATATTTGATGCACAAACAAATGATGGATTTATAAAAAGTGAACCATATTCCTAGTAACAGACCTAGTAATTGATTCAGTACAATCATTCCTCTTCATGTCAGCAGAAAACAGAGAAGGTGCAACAAGTTACTCTTCTGGAAGCTAAAGGCAAAAAAAGGTTCTCTTATATGATTAAATAGGAGAGCATTTTCATTTTGGGGATGTTAAAATTATCAAGCCATTTCAAGTTAACAGTATATTGAAGGTCATTTTTTAGATCAGCTGTCAATTTGAATTTAACAATCCTATCAAACTTACCACTAAGGAAGGAATAAATATTTGTGTCAAATTAAAATTTTTTTTTTTTTTTTACAAACAATTACATGCTAAGTCATATGTTTACATCCATATGAAATAGAAGATACACATCAAAAGAAAAGAGACTAATATCCTATCTATTAAGATATTCACTCCTGCATATCCATACAAATCAACTCATTGGATTTTTAGTTATTCACCAAAAAGAAAAATAACTTATTTCTTTTTAAGTCATTGCTTTTACCTTTTTTAAGAAAAACAATTACATATTTTAAATGAACTCACAAAAACTTAGTTATTAAGAACAAAAATTAAAAAATCTGTATAAAAAAAAGTTACATTATACAAAACCTTGTTCATTCATAACTTTTCAATAAATTTGTGGAAGTTTAAACAAAGTCATATAAAAATTATAACCCCTATAAGCTTCTACCCAATTTTAACAACCAAAACATGCAGAAAAGTATTCAATGTAAAAAAATCATTCAAAATTCATTTAGGATGTTTGATATTTATATATGGCATCAGAAATATAAACTTTTTTTTTAATTATAAATTTTCTTTTCCTTAACTTATACTATCATGAGAGGGTAAGTAATACATTTTGTTGATACTTATAACAAGAAAGTGGAAAACATCCTACACAATTACATTGCAATATCAAAAACAATATGGCAATGTTGGTGTAAGATGCAAAATATAAAATAGTTAACAGTAAAGTATTGTATAAATGTGTTACAGGAAGATTTTAATTTCTAAGAGTTGGTTTTATATTCATTTCATTCTAATGATCTATGTAAATGCAACAGTATACCATATGCCTAATTGGTTTTACAAGAACAAAATATAAAAAATAAAACTGTTTTCTCTTGTGTTTCAATATCACAAAATTACCAAAAACTTCTGATAACTGAATATTTATCGAATTCTATCACGATTAATTTTTTTGCTAACTAATTAATATATATATATTCCAAAAATAAAAACTCCAAAAAACTTTAAAATCAGACATTTAAATTTAAATAATGAAACAATTCCTTTTTCATTAACATGTAACTGAACTAAAAATAAATTTCTCAAAAGAAAAAAAAATTCCTAAACTTACCAGAAAAGAATCAATATTTGTACACATATTCAAATGATAAAATGATTTTTAAGTACTGCTTTTTATATTTAATCACAAAAGACAAATGCCCACTTGTAGGAAAACAAATCTATTTTTCAAAACAATTTATAATAGTATAAAATCAAAACAAAGCAATTAAAAAAAATAAAACTATGACCTCATTTTTAGCAGGAAAAAAATTCATGTCTATAAATATATGCAAAATAATGAATGCAAAACAATATTTTCTTTTTATTTCTGAATGTTAGTATTAACTAATTTTTGCAATAAGTTGTTCTCAAAACCTGAAAAAGTTCTCTCTATTAATTCCAAAATATTACAATTATACAAAGGAATCTCTCTTCCTCCAACAAAACAAAAAAATGTTATCAAAGTATAATAGTAACATAAAACATTTAATGTCAAAGGGGAGGGGGGAAAAAAAGGAATTTCAAGAGGAATTTTTTTATGGAATTAATACAGCCTAAAAAAAATTTTGAAACAATTTTTGATCAATAACATTGTACACATAACGAGTCAGCAATCACATTAAATCTAAACTTTAAATGACTTATACATAAATATCCTTATTTTTGCTAGTATCACATACATCTTATTTCCTAACAACTGATACTACATCTCTCCCTATTTTCAATGCATAACATACAAATTAAGAATCCAAACCTGCTTTAACCAATTTTAAGTAAAAAAAAAAAAATGCAATTTCTTAAAACTTTCCTTTCTAGAAATTGTATATGAGAGAATATACATAGCAAATTTTCATTTAAATGAGTTTTAGATAATGTCATGCCTGTTATATCTCTTTTTTTTTTTTTTTTTTTTTTTTTTTAGTAATATTCACCCGATACAATGCCCAAGAGGTACTCAAGGTAGAGAGTTAATGTGTAAATTTAGATTAGCATAGGAAAGGATAAATGTTAGAAGTATAGAGTTGAAGTAAACTTCAGAAGGAACCAGAAACTCAATCCTAAACAGGAAATAAGAGATCAACCTCTACTACTATTCCAAAGACCACAGAGGAGTGTGATTTGAATACAGAAATATGGAGATGAAAATTAATCCATTAGCAAAAATAATTAGAACTGCAAAAGAAAGTTTGTGATCTTCAAAAACACTTGTTTTTATATGAAGTCAAATTGGGTTAAGTGCAATGATGAGATTATGTTGAAAAAAGAAAATATCTGCCTTTTTCATCATTAGGTGACAGACTTGATTTCACACACACAAATTGTGCATCAAATCCAGAGATTTAATTTATATCTTCTCTCTCACTGTACATATATATATATATATATATATATATATATATATATATATATATATATATATATATATATATATATATATATATGTGTGCACACACACCTCTCTTTCTAATATATATATATATATATATATATACACATACACACACACATCTATATATAGACACTATATATATATATATATATATATATATATATATATAGAGAGAGAGAGAGAGAGTGAGTGAGAAAGATATGCATCTATATATATAGAGAGAGAAAGAGACATGCATATATATATATATGTGTGTGTGTGTGTGTATATATATATATATATATATATATATATATATATATATAATGTACCTCTACGAAATGTAAACAAAAACAGCATAGCATGATGAAAAAGACGCCAAACTTGACGAAAACAAAATTTTATCGTCTAATGCTTATATTATTATTAAAGTATTTTGGGGTCTTTTTTTTTTACATTTTTTTAATCATTCCTAGCACGTCCGAAATTTTCGTTAAAAATCTTGTTTTTTTGTCAAAAAAAAAAAAAAAAAAAAAAAAAAAGGGACAAATAATCCATCATTTTTTTCCATTTTATAAAAAAGATGAAAATCTCACTTTGATATTCTTTTAAAAAAATCAATTATCATTTTTTTAAAACTTATTTTAAAAGAATCAGAAATTATAATGTTTATTTAAAATATTTTGAACCAAGCTTAACTTAGCTTCTGCGCCGAATAAATGTAATTTGAAAATAAAACAAAGCAGGTCATAACCTTTTGCGTCACTTGACAGGTGACGAAAGACATTTTCATGACGTTTAGATAACTTATGGGAGGATAATTCTTTCTACGGATGGAAGGAAGTGAAATTATTTAGATTTAAGTGAACAAATTATTTACCTCGTTACTTTTAAGGAAAACTTTCAGCGCTCTAATTTTTTAATTTTTTTTTTTTTGTACTTAACTTTCATCTATGTTTACATGCTTTATGGAAAATATAAAGAAATTAAAAAATAAGACTGTTAAGAGTGAGATTAAATTTCATAAGAAAGGTATCTAATTAATTTATAGGTACCTTTCTTATGAAATTTTATCAGAAGTGTACATAAAATACTATAATTTTATGTACATTTATTACATTTTACTGTGTTATTTGTATTTCCATTCATTTTATTATTAACCAGCGTTGCCCGGGAATGTAACAGTAAGAGATAGATCAAGTATCAACCATCATAAAGACTGAAAAATAAAATTGACAAAGATTGTTTAAGGTTGACGGACACGCATGTCTT
>OZ010584.1:90435618-90553903 GCA_963932145.1 Acanthosepion lycidas
ACAACCTGAGCAGTAATTTTTTTTAATTTCTTCAATGAATACAAAAAAAAAAAGATAAAAAAATAAAAATATTTGGTGTTGGGGATCAGAATAATCTAGAATCTGTAATTACATCTATGTGTTTTACTTTATAAGGATTACGGTTTTAAGAGACAGGCTAAACCTTTAGTAGCTACACGTGAGCTTTGATGAATCAGATCTCTTAATGATGTCTTGACATTTTTATTCAGAACAGATTAAACAGGGTGTATTTATTTGAACTGAATTAAAAAAAAAAAAAAAAAAATCAAATCAAACATCCACATATGTAAAATGCATGGTGTGTGGATATAACACCATTTTCAAAAATATTTTAATAAGTTATGGCAATGAGTTGGCATGTGGATTTTGCTGAAATAAATTTTTTCAGATGATACTGATTTGTTGAAGAAACACAATATAACAGAAATTTTCAAAATTGCCTTATATGTTAAGTATTTCATGAGATTCTCATCCAGATACATACACACACACACATTTTTATTTATATTTGCTAAAATTTAGTGCAATTTGTACACAGAGATCAACAAATAACCAAATTAATATTAACACAAGACAAATTTTAATAGATAACACCAAAATATTAAATAGGACTCAATATAAAAAAAAAAGGACTTAAAATTCTGGAAGCTATTGTAATATAGGGGAAGCAGCCAACATTAAAAAGGGTATCTTTCTCTGTATTAACCTTATGACTTTAATTTGAAATTATATGAAGAATGAAATATTAATTTAAAATTAAAAGAGGAATAAAAAGGAGTTTAAAAACTTTAAAATATAGAGATAAAAGGATGTAAGGGATTAATGGAAAGAAAATTAGGGAGATCTTATAGTTGGGGAAAGTTTATAAATTATAATTAATATAGTGTAAAGAGGTTATAGAGGGGGATATAGAAATTAGAATTAGTTATACATTCAACATTTGAAGAGTTAGAGAGGAGTGAATATTATGGAAAAATAGTTGGCTTTGATTATTGTCTTTTATTATTCTAATTTTTTCTTCTAAACATAAGTCACACCTTTCTCTAAGACAATTAGGAGTATGTGCAGAACCTATAATCTTCCAAACTATCTGTAGGCTCAAACCTTGCTCCTTCAATTCCCCAAATTTTTTTTGAAAAAACCATCTTGTGTTTTAGTTTAGGGTTAGAAAATGAGTGTATATGGGTATTAAATCTGTTTCCATTCCCCCGCGGAAATTCCAATGTAAACATTATAATTTTTCATATTTTCTTTGGGGGAAATGACCACTTGATATATGACCCTTGTAGATCTGTATTTGCACTCTACTGGACAATTTTCTTTAGATCTACAATTACAGGAGGATTCAATACCAAGTTTGTGGTTTGTCCCATAGGAATTTTTTAAAGTATGATCATTGTGTGAATTAACAATTTTATACATGTTGTTGGTACAGGAGTAGCTAATCTTAATTGTTTTCCTATTGAAGATCTTACTTAGAGCGTAATGTTTTTTGAAAATGTTTATTAACTTCAGAAAATACTGTCTGATATTAATATTTGACAGTTTGCAGAAGGAGGGGGGGGTGAAACATATAATTTTTCTTTTTGCGTCTACATTTCACTTTAGATATTTCCATGTTACTTATGGGGGTTAGATAAGGTAATTTATTTTTAAAACCACTTTTTTGAAGAGCATTTTCATCGTTTTTTATTTTTATTAAAGATGTTTATGTTGAATGGTAACCGACTAATCCTAGTGCTGACAGTGGTAGGTATCTGCTTCACAATGGCATTGGAGTGGTTAGAATTAACATTAATATAGGTGGGGGTTTCATTGTCTTTATGGTATGGTTTAACAGTTTTATTATTGAGCTTAAGGGTGATGTCTAGATATTCAACTATTTTAGGGTTAGAGGAAATGTCAATCCTAAACCCTAGTAATTTAAAGACCCTGATGACATTCTTTTGGAACTTTGCAGTTAGTAAACCATTACTATCGAGGATAAAAATGAGCGTCATCTCTGTATAGGCCTATCGGTTTGGGATCTACTATACTACTAAGGGTATCTAAAATATAAATACATGCTAAATCAGCATCCTGGGCTGAATCATATGCACCCATAGAGTCATCAAAATTGTCATTACGGCACTTAGTCCATGTGAAACTTTTAAGAGTTAGAAGTGATTTCTTAGCTGTTAGGATGATATTAGTCTCCTCATCCGTGATCTCCACATAGATTTTTGTAAAGTTAATACAATTTACTAAGAGATCCCTGGAGATGGAGGAATAGAAATCTATGATATCAAATTTGATAAATATAGCTCTTTCCTTATCACCATTATTGACAAACCATTTGATTGTGTCCAACAAATCTTTCCAGAGATTAGTACAGGTTGTAATTTAGTAATTTATCGGTTATTTTTTTATTTATTTTTTTTTAATATTTTTTGAGATTAGACCTAGGTCAGTTTTTGTTAGATTTATTAATCTAGACTATGTTATGAACAAAGTTAGGTTTGTGATCCTTAAATAAAAAGGTATGCATCTTTGGTATGGTCCTTCCCCACTCTATCCACAATATTTAAATTATTTGTGAAATTGGCATTCACATGGTCAATCTCAGAGATCATTCTGTTATATCTATCTAGTTTATACATATTTGTTATTTTGTAAGTGAAAATTTTATGGTAATGTGAGGGGTTCCATTTGTAAATGTTTTTGGATTTATCAGCTCTAACTCAAATGTCTCTTTAGAGTTTTTAATAGTTTTTATGTCCTTTTTTAACTTTTCTTGGAGTTGGTTGGACATTTTTTTTTTTTAACTAGTTTAAACAAGTCTCTTTCAAAAGGAGACAGGAATTTACAGGAAGGTGGAGTTTTTTTGGTTTTTAGATTGTAGGTTTCGTATTTCTGATCTGGTGTTTCGTATTTCTGATCTGGTGTTTCGGAAGGGTTGAGAAATGAGCTTTCCATTGTAATCTTTTCACAAAGTCGATAATTTTATCCGTGAGAGACAATGAAACATTGAAATGGATAAATTCTGCATTAGTTTTTTTTTTTTTTTAGCTATCATAGTTAAATTTCTATTTCTGACACAAACGCAGTCCACACTGGGTTTAATAAGACAAATGACTGATATCTTCCTCTGCCGAAATAGACTATTCCCTGTATGAGGTGATTTTGGATTTTATAGTTTATATATTTTATATATTTAGCTATATTGCTCTGTAATAATAAATACATTGAGCTCTTTTTGTGGATCAGTTTTAATATTTTATATTACTAGGATCCATTTGAATTATATACCAACAGATTTGTTACCTTTACTATATATATATATATATATATATATATATATATATAGATAGATAGATAGATAGATAGATAGATAGATAGATAGATAGACAGACAGACAGATAGATAGATAGATAGACAGACAGATAGATAGATAGATGAGTTTATGTGGCAGTGTCTATATTTATGGCGGATGTTCCCTTAATAAACAAGCCACTTCCACAGTAATTTTTGCCTTCAACTTTAGAAAAAAGTTGTTTTTTTTCTTTCTTGCACATTACTTAGAAATAATACATTTCATTTTAAAACAGCAATACTTAAATAGACTGGTCCCCTGAAAAAGGAAAGCAGACTACATGTATGTCAAAAATCAGGGATCAATTTGACGTTGTATTTATATTGTAAACAGGACCCCCTATCTAAAATAATAGAAAATGTTTTTCAATTCTGACAAATAACCTGAACAGAGCAAGTTCTTCTGAATGCTAGGCAACAAAAATCAGCCGTGAAAATATTTTTTATCTATAAGAAATTACTAATATTCATGTCAGAAAGTTACTGTACATTTTTTTTTGTTTCAATAGTTATTTTATGCTGAAAAAACTTTATATTTTTATACAGTAATACAACAATCTTATTCTTGCTACAACATATTCTAATCTAATGTTGTAAGTTTGATTTCTTTTTTGAAAATGTTCCACTGCAATGCATCATTGCTAATAATTCTAGTCATCATAATCTATGTTATTTGTCAAAAACATTTGATTTTAGAGATTTTTGTTTATTTTTAACATATTTTTAAAGATTTTACTACATTAATATTACTTTTTACAAATAAAAAACAAATTTTACAAATTCTAAAAAATTGCTGTGGTGCCCTTAGTCATTACCGTAGTGCCCTCATTTTTAAGGGGTCCACCAAAGCAATCTTAGGCTAAACTCATCCCTGCATACATACCACAATACTATTATTGATGATAACAAGTTTATTGCTATCACAGTTACAGTAAAAAAAAAACAAAAAAAAAAAAACATGCTCAGTATCAAATACGCAATGAAATTATATATCATTCTTTAATACTACATCTCATCAGGACTCGCTATAGATTCCCTTTCTTTATTATCTGCCAGGACTTCTGCGGGAAGATGGTAGATTGGTTTCCCATAGCCTTCTCTGTAATTTTAAATTCAATATTGTCATTCTCCTAGACTGGCTGCCACCCAAGTCAAGAGAGACCAGTTTAACTTGCTCTTTGATTCATAGCTGTGAGGAAAAGAAATTAATTCCTGCCTTTCTCAGGGGCATTAATGAAATGTGAACACAACAGATTAGGATAGAACTTGAACTCAATTCATCTATTCTACTTTCTTCACTGATAATCATCACAATACCTGCACATTCACTTAGAAAGGATGAATTAAGAAAAAATAAGTGCAACTTACAGTTTCATGCTTATGGAATTGTCAAGTATCTGAATATCCCCCCTAGTATGAAATTGGCAGTTGTGCTTACTTTTCTTAGTTATTACTCTTCTCCCTCCCTCCCCCCTACTACTATTGATAATACATTGACACAATTGTAAGTCAACCGTAGTCCTGATTATAGAATCATAATGAATTCCATGAGTTTGTCAATGGCTGCATAATATGTGCTACATACAGTTTGGAATTCATTGTTATTCTTCTAAACTGTTGCTATTTAACCCACAGCTGGAGGAAAAGATGAATTCATGCCTTTCCCAAGGGTATTAAACTGCCTTAATTCTGGATTTGTTCTCAGGGTCTACTCCTGAAGCCCTCTCAACAATGGGTATGATCAAAAAGCACCAGAGATCCTTCTCCTAGATTAGTTGCCAACCAAGGCTGGAGAGTTCAATGTAATAATAGTAATATCTGATAAGTATATGATACTAAATGTTTCATACATAAAATAATTGTTTACTTCTGGATATTTCATATTAATTTCATCTTAATCAAAAAGGTATATGGTTTGGGATCTTTCTTTGAATACTCCTGCAAGAGTCCAAGGAATTCTTCTTATGCCCTTCTAGGTTGGGGGGGGGGGGGGTTAAATAACAGTTACATTTTTGTTGTGTGTCTTAAGTTTTGCTTATTTTTTATGTTGGTGCACCAACTGACATCCTTTGAAGTCAGATTCTGCACTTAGGTTTTGAGGTCATGTTTTAATTCAACCCTCAAGACACCTAAACTATTTTTTTCTTACTTTATATGGTACATTGAGTACAAAACATACTTTGATATCCCTTAGGATGAACCCAGTACATATTGTCATTAGCACATATCAACTCTTCTTAGAACAAAGGCTACTGATAGATATTAAATTTGATTCAAACTTCTGGTATTTTCTGGTATGAATTGCACACTACACCAGTCTGCCCTGTTATTTCATCTGTAGCTGGAAAGGAAGTATCAGATAATTTTCAGTCTGCTTCATCTTGAGGTGAACTCCAGTTTTTCTAGATGATGGAGCAACAAGTACTATATGTCATAAAACATTTCAGGAAATGTTTTTACTTCACCTTATGTTGTACTATCATATTTGTATTGTGTTGGCTGAAAAGTTGGGTTTATTAAGTAAATTTTATAATTAATAAGTGAATTAATTTTTTGGCCAACTCAATTTACCCTACATTTGACTACTTTCAGATCACTTAGGTAGAAGATCACTCCCGAAAACAGTGCTATTATAACTGTGGAATGTCATAAGCAATAACACAGATTTGAAATGAATTATGATGTTGTAGGTTAACATGATAATAGGGGTCCAATGCAAATAAACAAAAGGGCAATTTGAAAGGTGACACTTTCACCAAAAGGAAACAAACTAGCACCCAAAACAAATACTTGAAGTGAACATAACTAACACCAACACTGATTCCTTTCACCATTTGCCTGACTATAAGTGTTTTTATTGATGACTGATGCAAGATAAAAAGCCAGATAGAAAATCGGCCAACAGAAGCATGGATGCAACTGGTTTCAAAATTGATATCACTTTTCTGCCCATTTTTTTATCCTTTTCCCTTGGTCAATACACATGCAGTCCAGCACTTCTTTTGCAACTAAGCATGCAAATCTTTGCCACACAAAGTATGGAAATATTAAATGGGATTCAATTAGATTCTGCAGAACTAGAGTTACTGTGACACTATATTATTATATTATTTCAGCGATTATGGGAAGTTTTTAACACAAACTATGTTAAAAACTTCACATAATCACTGAAATAATATAATGTTAGCTTAATTTAAGTTGATGAGCTATATATGGTAAAGATATTTCATAGCTTTTAAATACTAATTAGGATATATTTTATGTCTATCGTTTACTAGTAAATATTTCTTCATGTTTGAAGCTAACAATTTCTCTTCTTCCTACTGCATATTGATTTCAATTTAATGAAAGTTGAATTTTATATAGAGGGCATATTAAAATGTTGACAAATTTAGTCCTAAAAATACAACTTGTGAGAGTGTGAGGTAATCTCAATTGTGTATGTTTTAATTCAATGTTTAGATTGAATAATTTCTAATATGTGCCATGTCCTTACAGGATGTGGGCGATCATGGCTCTCCACAATTTCCTGTCCTTTTTAGCTTTTAGTAAAGTTTTTGTTTTGCTCTCTCCTAATCTGTTCTGCCAACCATTTACACAAGCTTGCTAGTATAGGTTATGCACTGCTTTTCTCTGACCCTCTTGCCTTCAATGGTCTGTGAATGTTAAATTTTCTAAACTCTCTTTCCTCATTATGTGCCTTAGAAATTTCCACTGTCTCTTTTTGATTCTGATAAGTGTCTTTTTTATTTCCATTTTCCTTGAAACTTTGTTGTTCACACGCTCAGTCCATGGTATTCTCAATAGCCTTCTGTAGAACCACATTTCTAAATGATATATATTTTTAGCAATACTGATATTCTGCATATCAAATAAAAAATCTCAATAACTTCAAGACTCAATAGAATTCTTGCTTAATCCAATTTAAATACTGTTTTATTAAGAGGTCATTAATTGATTATTTTATAGAGTTCATGATAGACTTAGTTAAAAAGAATAGTTGGCATAGTCATCATCAGTGTAATCACAGAGGCACATGACCAACTCCCTTCACAAACCATCCTGGGTATGACAATAAACTACATCCATTGCCTGGGTAAGACGATAACAACGTCCAGCAGCAAGGCTTCTTATCAGGAACTTTTGAGGAGCATGAAACCACCTCTTAATTAATTGCTGGTGTTCCCAGATCCACCCTAACCCAGGGTGGTAGCACCTGTTAGGGTCCCAGCTATGGGCAAATAGTTGACACCCAAACTTGTGTAAAAATAGGTTTTAATACTAGAAATACTTTGTAATAAAAAAAATAAATAAATAAATATTACCAGCAATAATTTTTGAAGGAAAAATTATTATTAGCAATACTTTAAAAAAAAGAAAAGAAAAAAAAAAAGTACTATCAATACAGATATACATTCCTTGAAAAAAAAATATTACCAGCTATAGATTTCTTCAAGGAAAAATATTCCCAGAAATAGATTTTTGAAGAAAAACATTACCAGCAATAAAAATTTTGTCGGCATTAAAAAATCCATTGAGATTGATATGCTGTAAAACAAACCAAACCATTCACAAAATCAGAGAAGTGTTCATTCATCTCTTGGGCAATTAGACCTGCTGGATCTCATCCCTCTCCAGATTAAAATATAGAAAAACGTCCTCCAACTTGAATGTTCACCATGGTCACAGATATGTGGCCATTAATTCCACTGAGGGAATCCTCCACTCAATGAAGTAATTTCATCACTAAGCTGGCTGAAGTCATAGTTGTGGAGTTCAGTCTACCTCATTGTGCTAGTTTTTTTTTTTTTTTTTTTAAATCCATATCATCCCAAGCAAGGCAGTGCAGCCACTAGCATAGAAGGAGTGACTTTCTTGGAGGATGACATCATAATGAAAAGAAGTTTAGTTTTGGCGGCATTAAAATTGACAAGCCATCTTTTGCTCCAGTTAAAGATGGTCATTTTGTACATTAGCTGCCATCTTGATCTTTCTGACTGATCAGCCTTATTATGAAGGCAGGAATAAATGGTAGTGTTGTCACTGTAGATGCCAAGTTGAGAGTTTATGTCATCAGGAAGGTTGTTAACGAAGATTAAAAACAGCATAGGACCAAGGATGAAGCCCTAGGGACGTTCACATTTATAGATGAGAGGCTGTTCAGGACAACTTTCACTTCATTTGATAAGAATGACTGGATCAGCTCAAAAACATGCCCAGAGATACAATAGCTTTTCAGCTTGTGTAGAAGACTTTAATACCAAACCCTGTCAAAGGCTTTCGAGATGTCCAATGCTGCAGCCGTTTTTATCTACAGCATGATATACTCTTTCCACAATTATCGTTAGTATATCAGTAGTTGATCTGGAGAAACAAAAGCCATGTTGCTCGTCTGAGAAAAGGCCTTGTGATGAGAGATGATAAACCAATTCAGCATTGATTAGGGCCTAGAGGAGTAAGAGACAGAAGGCTAATAGGCCAATAATTGGATAGGTCAGAATTTTCACCAGAGTTCTTAAAAGCTGGAACAGTTAGTTCAGGAGAACACTTCTTAATGACTATTACAGGGATACCATCAGGTCCACAGCTTTTGTGGGGATCAAGGTTAGAGAGGATACCAGAAACCATGAAAGGGGTTATATGCATATCACTCAACAGAGAATCAGTTCTAAGTGGGAAGTTAGGCAGGGATACTCCACACAAGTCAAGAGTAGAGTTTCAGGAGAATTTATGGGCAAAGCATTCAGTTTTATCAGCTAAGGATGATAACACCTCAAATAAATTGAAGTGGGAAGGAATAGAGACCTTGCACTTATTTAGTACCCTATTACAGAGACACCAGTAGTTACAAGAGCCAAAGTTTTTAGAGGTTATGTGGTGCCTCATTCTCTCAGCAAACAGGAACTTAGCTTCTACAAAGACTTGCTTATATTTGTGATGAGCAGTAGCAAATAGGCACCCATTATGACGAGAGCTGTCACGTTGGTATAGCCGGAAAAAGTGGTTCCCATGTGCTATGATGGCTGAGCATGCTGGGGTGAACCATAGAAAGGTTGCAGTTTCACCTGGTACTTTTCGAGAAGGGATGAAAATATCCATGCTGGCTTTGACCAAAGAAGAAACTTCTGTGGTGCAAGTTTCAATTGGGAGGTTGAACAGTTTAGTCCAAGGGACATCATGAAGAAAATCCTGGAATTAATCCCAATCAGCATGCTGGTACTTGAAAGAGATCTTATGGATAGGGGTTCCTGTTTAATGGATGCTTGGAAGGAAATATCAATAGCTACCACAGAGTGGTCAGAGTTACCAAGAGTGCAGTAGAGTGAAGCTTGGCAAGAGCAGGAAAGGAAGGTAAGAAATAGATCCAATAGAGAAGCATGTTGCTTGGTTTGGCTAGGGAAAGAAGTTAGCCTTTGCCCCTAAAAGAAAATTCATCTGCATTTTAACCGAGTGTCCAGTTCCCTCCTCACAAGAAAAGTTTGGTGGGGAAACTAGTTGCTGATGACCCAACTATGTGGCTAGAAGTACTAGGTTACATGGTACAAGTAGCACTCATAGAATGATCTGACAATAGTAACTTTGCATAGTAAATTGATACAAATGACAAACTATATGAATGTTGCATAAAGTTCAGAGATGAAATATTTTCTTTGTGCCTAGCATTCTCATTTTATCACAGCAAGAAATCAAAGGGTCCTTACTGTACCTGTGTGAACATACACTCTCCCATAGTGTTACTTAATCACCAATGAGATACTTTTGAGTTAGCCTGTTTACTAGGTCATATACATCAAGCAATTAGATTGTTTTATATTTTTTATGGAAAATATTTTGGTAAAATGTTGCATCACTCAAGTTTTTCAATCCCACTTCCTAAATTTAGCTCCCTGAAACTTCTGACTTTCCAAAAAACTAAAAATTCTCATAAAAAGTAGAATCCAGTGAAACAACTGATAGTAATTTCAAAACCGGATTTTGCAAAATGTTTTGAAAAGTAGAACATATACTGGGATAAGTTTGAGAGGTTCCAAGTATAGCAGTTTGAAGAGTATTAAGGCATACTGTGCTAGGTAGGCTACTATTTTTAGTAAAATTAAATGACTGGTACTTTTTGAACAAACCTTAGTCTAGCTTTCATAGTAAGTATTTGAGTTCTTGGTTATAAATTTAATATTGCCAAAGCTAATATCAGCAAGACTCAGTCTCTATAAGACAACAGCCAATTCAGTGGGAAATAAAAGCTGTGTAGCCTTGCATTTTTTGAAGGGGGAAGTATAAAAATAAGTAATTAATAATACCTTTTAACCAAATGTTATCTGCCTTCCATCAGCATGGCTGATGCTAACCTCCAGGAAAGTGACTTGTGTCTTTTCAAGCTAACATTCTCAGTTGGCATGAATTGGAAAGACTATATTGAATCCACTTAGTGGCTTTAATGCCTTACATGGGGGTGAAACTGATTTAAAAAAAAAAGCTCTAAGATCTTTTTACATAAAAAAAAATATAAGAAAGATTTAAAGTTTAAAAAATATTGAAAAAAAATAACATGATTACTTAAAACGGATACAAGATTTACTTGCTTGTCCTCTGTACAGATTTGTCAAAATTCTAATAACAGTTTTGACCCGTTTAGCATGGAAATTATTTTATAACTAAAAACTACTAAGTGCTTGTTCTTGAAATAAAAGCTAGTAGATATAATTCAATTTTTATGTTACATAGGTTTTTATTTATCCACTCTTATACTCCATTTTTGACTCACAATTTCTCTAGGTTACATTTAGAAGTGACAGCTTCATGGCAGAAAAGGATCAAAGTCACCAATAATATAATGAACATTTGAAAGAGTATAGTTATATCCGATAACATTTTGTATAAAAAGCCTTTTCCCAAGTTTGTGGGAAAAAAAAATATATACATCAATTCTTGTATCATTTATCATTAGCAAGGTGACTAAATATTACTCAGAACAAAATGACTTTCCAGTCACTCCTAGTTAATATACATATCCAAGAAGAAAAGTTGAGAAAAGAAGAAAAGTTGAGAAAAAAAGTTGAGAAAAGAAGAAAAGTTGAGAAAAAAAGTTGAGAAAAGAAGAAAAGTTGAGAAAAAAAGTTGAGAAAAGAAGAAAAGTTGAGAAGAAAAGTTGAGAAGAAAAGTTGAGAAGAAAAGTTGAGAAGAAAAGTTGAGAAGAAAAGTTGAGAAGAAAAGTTGAGAAGAAAAGTTGAGAAGAAAAGTTATGAAAAGAAGAAAAGTTATGAAAAGAAGAAAAGTTATGAAAAGAAGAAAAGTTATGAAAAGAAAAAAAGATGAAAAGAAAAAAAGATGAAAAGAAAAAAAGATGAAAAGAAAAAAAGATGAAAAGAAAAAAAGATGAAAAGAAAGTTTGAAATTCCCTGAAAGGTAACCAGATTGACTGATGCCCGAATAAGGCTGGTGGACACAATGGTCAAAACCTCAAGACATGGATATTCTGAATGTAAATAATTACAACTCTAGAATTTTAAACAGAAATATGGTGATTTTCTAAGCGTAGTTCAGACGTATCACAAGGAGCACCCAGTGAGGATTGAACTCATTATTCAGTTGTACTTGTAATTGATCAATCAAGACAAGCTTGCTAACCATTACACCACGTCGAAGTGCCCACATTCAAAGAGAAATATGAATTTAGTTTCACATACAAAAAAAAAAAAACGGAAGGAATGCAGAAATATTTTCTCCTATTAGCTTTTTTTATCTTTTTTTTTATTTTTCTGAAAGTAGTTTTATATAGAATTTAATAAATTTTGTGTACATACAGAATGACACTCTAGTCACGTAAAGCTCGCACGGATTTTTAAGTGGTGAAATTAAGTTTTCAAGTAAATAAAAATAATGTTTATTGTTTTGCTGCTTTTGCACTTTCTGTACGTGTACAAAAATACATGACCTCTACTTACAAAAAAATATATAAATGCAGAACTTTTTGAGATTTTGTATGATATCTTTACTGAGTATGAAACATCAGGTAAGTAATCCACGAACGAAGGAACTGCTGTGATGATCACCAAGAAAAAACTGGGACCAACGTAGGCTACGAAGCTGAGCTTTCTGAAATTTTCATTTGTGGCAAGTCACATCACCTGAAAAACTTTCTGATTTTGGAGTTTTTCAGATAAAGAATACTCAATCTATAAGTGACCTCATGCTGATCTTTTGACATATGAGGACCTAACAGCTCACTTTTCAAATAAAACCATACTGCTCCACACATGATTTGATCGATTATAGTTGTGAAGGCTTGTTTTGTGTAGAACCAGACACATATTTATTTTGAAAGGACTGATAACACTAACAGAAATGATGCACAACATACTACAAAGTCTCCAAACAGTCTTCCTCAGGTTTGATTTTTCTTTAGATTATCAACCTGCTATTTAACCCATTTTGGGGGGTGCAGAAGAGGCGAATTCATACTTCCCTCGAGGGTATTTGTGCAAAAATTAAATGTAAACAAACTCAGCAAGAATTCGAACTTGTCTTGCTGATTTTTATTTCCGAACTGCTGAGCAGTTCGGAAATAAAAATCAGCAGTTCGGAAATAAAAATCAGCATTAGTTGGTGAGAAAGTTAAAGAAAATTGTAAAGAATAGTTTTACAGTGACACACACACACAACGAAATGTGTTATGACTCTAGTCATAACACATTTCGTTGTGTGTGTGTGTAAAACTATTCTTTACAATTTTCTTTAACTTTCTCACCAACTAATTCGTTCTTCTAACACTCTTCCCCTACATTTTTTTCGATGTTAAAGACTAAAAAGTAAAAACTGTGTAAAAAAGGTTCCTTTTTCGTTTTCCTTTAAAGAAAAAAGTGGCATCTGTCAGCAAGATCAATTTCATTAATAAAATTGATGAAGTACTTATTTTTGTAATTGTTAAACTGGAGAAGGAGTATTTAAAAAAATGATTTTTGTTATTGCTATCGAGGCTTTCAGAAAACATAAAAAAGCTTATTCAGCATCATTTGTTTTGTAAACAACGGAATAAATTGGAATAAGAAACTAAAGAAACAAAACTAAAAATGTTAAACTGCTTTTTTTTTTTTTTTTTTTTAAACAAAAACTTAAACATGGACTCACCAACAGAATATTGGTTGAATTCTTGTTTTATGAATGATACCGAAATTTAAATCTGAAGTCTGTACTATTTTAATTTTATTATCCATAAAAACAGTGGATGTTAGTTAAAAATATAGTTGTTTCAGTAACCAATCAAAAGAGATTTTTTTTTTTTTTTTTTTTTTTTTTTTACACTGAGGTGGAATGACAACTCTAAGAAATAAAAATAAATAACAAAATTAAAAAAAAAAAAAACTTTTAAAAATAAAATAATTACGTGAGAGGATATTTTTACTTTCACAGTTTTTGTAAAGTTGTTACTTCGACTAGAGAGAGATTTTTAGTTCAAAGATTTTAATTCAAAGTCGAAATTTCTGGGTAAAAAAAAATCTTTTTTGTAAATGAAGAACACCGAGAGGTCTAATTTACATTGCCCCTCACAATTGCGAAATAAGCATCGGAATTTATAAAAATATGATAACTGAAATGTATATTCAAAGGGAGTTTAGAGAGAATGAAACTGCAGTCAAGACATTTTTTCTCGTCCTTTTTTATGAACTAGCTAGAGAGTGACATTTAAAGTGTGTGAAATAAATCAAACCCCAAGCGAAATATTAAGAAAATTTAATAATGGTATTATATTAATTACACATTTTAAACATGGTTTAAATTTTTGATGACATTTTTTTTGAAATTCTATTGTGAAAACTGGAAAAATATATGAACTTTTAAATTATGGTCACACATCAATTTTTATTTACATACCTTTTTTTTTCTCTGCGAATAAGGAGAAATTTTATTGAGGTTTAGTTTTTTACAGACTAGAGAGGTGGTTGATATAATTATTGCGATTTTTATGATTGTTAATTAGTAAAACTTGGCGTAATTTTGTTTAAAGTTCGTTACGTTTTTCTTACTTTCTGTCTGATTGAGTAAAATAAAGACTAGAAGATTTAAAAATGAATTATAAAAGAAAATTTATTGATTTTTCATTGCATAGAGCATTTGATATTAAAAATTGGGAAGGATGATAATCGAATCTAAAATTAAAAATAAAGCAGAGCTTCCTTTCCTAAACATAATTTTTGTTATTATCCAAAAAGAGACAAACCCATTAAAAATGGGATTTTCATTTTAATAATTAAGGAGTAATTCACCTTTTAAAATTATTGTTATTTGAAAAATAAAGAGCGTCTTTCATTTTTCTATCAACTAAAAATGAAATGTTATGTTAGTCACCATTCATTAGAATTAGACAGGCGTGTAAAAAAAGTAATGAAAAAAAAGTAGAAAATAAAAAAAAATCGATTTAAGTTTTGCTTGACACAAAAATTGAGTTTGAAATTAAAAATATAAGTTAATCATGAAATGGATTGTCACGATTTAAATTAAATACTGAATTTTGCAAACGAAAAAAAAAAGACCTCGGTCGCCCCAGTCAATCAGTTCAATAATAATTTTGAAAAACCCAACCCAAAACAAAAGACAGAAGAAAAAAAACAAATACTTACTTAAGCAAATATTTATAAAATGGTGACAGGGGACTTTATCTTTTTAGTCTTTTTTCCCCCACGACGACAACGTCTATTTCTTTCTCATAGAACATGTTTAGGGTCCACCTGGTCACCAGCTGAAAACACTCATTCATCCGACACTTAACAAAGAAACCCTAACCGACTGGTTTGCATTTGTAACGGTCCCTGATCGGACAAATGCAGCAACAGCACGGACGATGAAGATTGTGAAATTCTGCTAATGTCATGAATTTGTAGGACGTCGTAAAAAAAAACACCACTTTTAAAGGCAACCAAGCATTAACTATAAAAACAGCATCAACGATAACAGCAGCAGCAGTGCTTGTTGTTCATTATATAATAAAAGAAAAAAATGTTTTCAACCATCAATGAACACTAGGTTCGTTCCAAAGCACTAGCTAAGAACGTTTAAGGAAGGATATCTATTGTGAAAACAGTTAAAAAATACGTACAAGAAATTAGTGAAAAAACTCACTTAATTTGTGATTATTTATTTGTGATCGTCACTAAGAGATGGATACCAACTTTTTGGTTGGTCGGATACTGGTTCATGTATTGTATTACGGTAGAAAAAAAATTAATGTTAGAAGATGCTGTTTATTTTTTTTTAAACGCCATGTCCCTCCAGGACGTAAGCGATAACTTTTAGTTTCAATCAACAAATTCCTTTTTAATTTTATGTGAATAATTGCAATATATTCTTCTTGGAAAAGACAGTGTATATAAAAATTTTAAATTTTAACTGCTTTAAAAAATGTTAGTCTTGCTTGAATAAATGTTTAATCGTCTAAAGATGTTTTTTAGCACACGTTTCTTTGAGAAGTCTATTTTTATGAAGACCAGATGGTTTGTGTCAAAAAATTATTACACTTATCTTTTTCGGCTCAGAGGTTAAAAACCGTGAAAATTGTGAAGGGTCCATTCCATTTCATTCAAGTTATGGAAAATTATTTTTCTCGTATATATACCGATTAATGAAAGACGTGATCTCAAGCTCTAGTAAGAAGCCGAATGGGGACCTTGTGAGCCTATTTTTTTCGGAATAGGACTCAGGTCAGTGGATGAGGCGAGAAGACCTTTTGACAGCAAGTGGGGCAAAAAAAAAAAGAAATCAAAATCAAGCAGCAGAAGGCATTTGGCATCAAGAAGTGAGTATCATGAAGGCACAACCACAAGGTTACAAGCCAGCTGCAGAGAGACTCAAGAATTTTAAAGTTCAAGTAAAAATTCTCCTGCGGCTGGACAACAAATAATTCAAAGAAATGTTCCCAAGTACGAACTGTGAATTTAAGAGGGACTTTTCTAAAATTAGTTAGTGAAGACCAGTCTCAACCCCTTTCCCCCTTTTCGGTCTTGTGCCATAATTGTATTTTTATACAATAAATATCGGAGACGCTCGTGGGCCAAGTAAAAGTACTTTTTACTTTTTTTTTTTTTTTTTGAAAGGTGGTTGGGTTGCACCTTTGTTTTTCTGCCTCCTTGAATTGATTTCTCTTTTTGTCATTGAATCTTTGTCTTTTCCAAAGAGTATTTTTTTCCATTTTTCGATAATAATCCTTTTTATCAGAAATTTGTTATCCTGCCTCAATTGAGTCAATATAGGCACACAAAAGTTTGTATTTGTACCTTTTTCGTACTTGTGTAATAAATGTTTTTCCTTTAAAATTTTTAGAAAAATTATGCTACACATAACATAACATAATACATTTTTTGTGCAAGATATAAAAATTTTGCTTTACTAGTAAGTAACTCCAATTTGTTGTGCCAGACACAAAAAACCTAGTTGGTAGAAACAGCAACTCTTGAAAAATAGGGGCAACTTAAAAAGCAAGATGCCCACTGCGTAAATTTTTAAAAGGAATAACACATTTATTTATAATTGCAAAAAGTACAAAACAAAGGTTGCACAAAAATTTCCTTTTGTGCGCCTCTTTTAGCAGGATAAAAATTTGAGGCAATAAAAAGATTACACTCAGAAAAAAGGGAAAAATTACAAGTCACCAAAAATGTTGATAAGACCAACGGAATTGTACGAATCTGCCTTAGATCTGTCACGTCAGATGTATTAATAACCTTTTATGTGATGTCTTGTGAAAACTGCCCGGTCGAAGTTGACGCTCTGCCGTTTTCTTTTCAACTCTCTTCCCCCTCCCCAATTGACTTGCTATTACTATTAAGTTTTTGTGTTTAGTACAAAAACTAAGATTTGGTAGGGAATAAAATTTTATAAGTGGAGTGGTTTTCTATTGCCTTCTCCTCGGTTTAAAATTCAGGACTTCTCTTAAACTAGTGGCCACCCTAAGTTAAAGAGTCTAACCTACTCTGCTAATTAATCTAGAGATGGCGTGGATGAGAAGAGGCGGGATCATGTCCTTCCCAAGTGTGAAAGTGAACGCAATAGGCTAGCCTGGATTTTGAATTTGGCTTTCCAATTTTACTGATATCCGTTACACATATTGTAGTAATGAATTGATAACACACGCTACTACCCGAATACGCTTAATTCAATTTTTTTTTTTTTTTTTTGTCTATAGGAGTTTGGGCCAGAGTCATGGTATCCAGCTCCGTAATCCAGCCCTATGATGTGCAACCCATCGATAAGTTTTAAGGTTACATAAGATTACAGCAGATAATTCAAATGTCTACAATATACCAAGCAGCCAAGGCGATATCCCTTAGTTGAGTGCAGAGCCCTATTTCTATTTTGAATCTAAGATTCAGAGTGGAGTATCTATTCGATCTCTGGAACTTAATGCAGATAACAATGGAAATAATGGATAATCTCAGTTGTATTCGAAGAGATAATGGAGAGAATGAAAAGACACGTGCAAAGAGTGAGAGAGAAGTAGAAGCATGAGATAATGGAGAATATTAGTTGTCAGCACTCATGGAATTTGTATGGATGCCGGTAGTGCATTTTATTTCCAAACAATAGCGATACCTCAGAAAAAAAAGCAAAGAAAAGAAAAAAGTAGTAAAGCAGGCTAATGTCTGTAATGTGTAAATCTAATTACAAATGAATTTAAAGATTGCCTTAGTCATTAGAGCAACAAATGGATATCTGAATTTTGAGGTTATAGTATGCGAGATGTATCATCCTCCAAAATAAAAGTAAAAAAAAAAGAAACGTATATGTATATTTTTGTAAAATCCGAAATAACCTTGTATTATAAATCTCTAGAACTGGGTACTTTATTACAGAGTAGTGATAGCAAGCTAGTCTCACGCACTCTAGTGAGTTCAGTTCTCCCTGGGTGCCAAACTAGGTTAAGTTTAGAAAATGCCTATAAAAATGTAGAACCTCTAGGACATTTAAGATTAATATTTAGAATAACAAAAATATTCTATTAACACTGAGTCTGCTAACAGAGTTTGGAACAAATTTTTTTAAGTTGTATATACAGTAAATAACAACAGCAAACATTTGCATATCAACAATTAAAAAACAACGTACAAAATGAGTATTTACAGAGATCTATAAAAACGTGTCGGAGAGATAGAATCGGGAATGCTAAGACATGCAAATTCTAGAAATGATGGTGTAATGATAGCAGATAGGCTTATACAGTGTACCAGCTATATCCTGCGACCACCTGACAGTCGACTAGTGAAAATTGCTTTAAACTGGATATCTTAAGGCTGAAAAGACCTAAAATGACATGGAACACAACAGTTAAAGAAAAAAAGGGGAAAAAAAGTCAACTGGTTCCAGTCTCTGCGACTTGGCTGGGATCGATCTAAGTGGAGAAAAATTATAACCCTTTGCTGTACGACGGCTAGATGAATAAAGTAGCAAGGTAAGGATAAAGCATAAAAAGGTTCTGGAGAAATTATATTTAGATTTAGGTTTTAAGCTTAACATTATATCAATTAAAAGGATTTTTGCAAGTATATATGCGTGTGAAAGGGAGAATATGTAGTGAATAGAAAGAGGAAGTTTTTATGTACATACGTTTAGGAGAGAAAGGAAACCGTATATTCGTGATGTTTCTCCGTCTCTCTCTCTTTCTGTCGGTTTATGAGTATCAGTCAGCTATGTTTCTTTGAAGTTGCCGTGGTACCAAGTTTGATTTTTGAAGCTAGTGAATCTTCTACTACATACTTTTGCCGGTTGCCGGTTCGCTTTTAATTTGTTTTCAGATTAGCTATTGGCTTTGAAATCTAAAACTGAACAGAACCACTTGATTATTCTATTTGAACAACAAGAGATGTGTTCTCTACTACGTTCGCTGAAATCAAACCGGTTCAAGAGAAGTTGATTTTCTTTTTCTTCTAGAGATCATGCACGAGCGTTATCTTTATTTTTAGAGCTCTCTTCTTGGCTGCTAAGTGTTTGTGACGTTTCTTGCTATGGGCCAATTGTTGTATGAGAATATATGTGTATAGATCATAGATACTACCCACGAGATCGATATAATTATTATATTGATATGTTTGATAATATCTTCATTAATGAATATATGATTTTTGTAAAGTCTGAGCTAGTAAACCGTGTAACATGACTTAGTATTGATTTTATGTGTTTTGTGTGTTTCTTGAGTAGGACTGCTGTTATTCGAGGACGGTGCGAAGGTTGATCTGGGATATTAAGGTATTGACTCTATGAAGATTGTTTCTGCTAATGCTGCTGGTCCATGTAAGCAAGTTATAATAGTTATAATAGGATGTGTTCACTTACGTTTTTATCCATTTTAAAAATTCATCTGTTCTGCTTATGATTTGCTAAAGTCCTTCATAACCTCGACATAAATGTTTCTTCACACCGTCCTTTCTCAAAAAAATATATTAATGGGGTGCTATACGAGGAAAAATATTTCCAATTTGTATTTCCCCATTATAAATATTATTATATCAATGATATAGTAACACCTTAAAGCATGGGAGGAACAGAATGGTTCTCAAAGAGATTTTTTATAGCGATATATATTAGGTTGGTGCACCAACCTAATATATATATATATATATATATATATATATATATATATATATATATATATATATATATATATTACAAATTTATCCCACACAGAGAAATTATAACATATGTATACAACAAGCAGTGTGAATGGGACGAAAAGAGAGAGGGTCTTAAATGGGAAAAGTGGGGCAGGTTGGTGGTGCCCTTTTTGTTTCTAGTAATACCATGTGCGTTCCCCTGTTCACCCTACTGTTGTGGACTTGTGATGTCCGTTTTCTCCACGGATAACATAGCAAATGGATATACACATCTTGCCTTCAGGCGGAATAAATAGCAATTGGTCTGGGCAGACACGTCTTGCCTCAAAGCAAAATAAACGGCAACTGACTCGACACTCTATGAACTGACGTCTCTCATCGACCGTCACGTTACCCTCCTGACTTCATTTCAACTAAAGAGACAATCGCTCTTTGCATCTCTGTAATATATTTACTGGTATATAAATCTTTCGGCAAATGTGTTTTCTTTGTGTTTGTCATCATGCTAAACGTTCAAATTGTAGCAGTGCCAAAAGGCACTGGTATATCTGTCAACTGTCAATGCATTATTCTTGATATATGGCAAAATTGAATCGGATTTATATGTTTGTGTAATTGAATCGTAACAAGATTGACGAAACTATTGAAGTGAGGGTGGAATATTACGAAATATCAGCTATAATGTTCTCTTTTCCGAATACATGTCCGATTTCTGATGTGAACTGAAAAATATATAGTCAAAGTGACGGAGCTCACTGGGTGTACATTCGTCACTGCGCGTACATTTGTCAGTCTATGTTGATGGTAGACACGGAAATAACTGCAATAACTTCTAGACAAAGTAGTAGAGGAAAGTGGGAAGAAAAGACTAAACATCAATTGTAAGAAGACAATCATTAGCAAGGAGAACAGCCCAAGATGTGAGTTACTAGATGGAGACATCAAGTACAGAAATTTATCTGGAAGGCGTTAAAACAGACGACAGATAATGTGACACAGAAGCCCGAAGGGGCATTGAAATCGTGCAAGATGCCTTCCAAAAGCTAAACAAATTCTTAAGAAACAGGAAGATTTCATTAGAAACCAATAAATTAGTGCTGAACTGCTATACAATATCAATCCTTCTATAAGGTAATGAATGCTGAACAATTTCTTCTTTGATGAAAGCGGATTTGAGATGCCATTCTACAAAAGGATACTGAGAATACCATAGACGGAACATGTGAGCAACGAGGAAGACTTAATGAGAATAGGAATATAAAAGACATGTATGCTTAGAATCAGAAAGGGGCAACTGACATTTCTCGGATACTCTTCATTTTTAGGAAACAACGCAACTTAAACTATCTTAAAATCTCAATGAGTATTTAGAATTAATTAAGGAGCGGCAGATACATAATTATCTGCCCTTACCTGAAAACATGCACTTGAATCGCACGTGATCTTAGCTTAACTCTACACTTCTAATGCCTCCACCAAAACTCAAATATTTTTCCTCTTTTTTTCTCTTCCTTCCTTTTCTTTCTCTTACTTATTTTTTCTCTTATCCTCCACCCCCAATTTTTAAGTAAATAGGTTCACCTGTCGTCTGTTTCACAAACCTTCCCCGTCTTTTGAACAAGAGTAAAGGTTTATCATTTGTTTCATGTTTAACATTGCGTTTCTGGTTCCTTTTAAAGTTTTCTCATTCTCTTTCACTCCCAGTAACCTCTTGCATTTTAGCGGCATTATCTCCATGTTTGGAGTGAAATGATTAAAAAAAAACATAATGAAGAAAGACAGTTTGGAGAACTTGACACTTATATGATATACTAAAGGCAAGAGGAGCAAAGGGAAACGGCTAACAACCTAAGTTTAACCTTCTAAAATCATCGCATGGACGCCAGTGTGTTTTTTTTTTAAGGATCATGTGAAGGGGTATATTACCAGGTACTTTTGGATCAGAGAATTATTCCTACTTGAAGTATGTGTTGGAATTTATCTTTTGATATTTTAAGTTTTGCATGTTCACTTGCCCTGGTATTGAGTGCAATGGTGGAACTGTTGGATTTATATAGCGCTTGGCATGGTGATTGATCTAATTTGTGTGAGTTTTGCAACATGGTTTTGAAATATCAGACAATTGTTACAAAAATTTTTTATATGAGTTGTTGCATGGAATTGTGGTGTTAATCCCAATCAGCTTTCATTCTAGTAATTATAATATCTGTCTCGTTACCAATGAACTGTATCAAATAACAGAAACTACATGAGTTAAGGACTTTCAATAACAGTACATGTAACTCGAAAAGAAAAAAAATATGACATAATCAAGTTATTAATGTTCCACATTACTTGAGATAAAAGGTTAAGAATGAAGCTCCACCCTCATCAACACTGGAAAGAGTGATAATAGTGGACATGGGAAACCTTGTTGCAATCTGTCTACTGAGGTATTTGTTGCTATCTGATTGTCGGGATTCCAAACATTTGACAACAGTAACACATCGTTTAAGTGAAACATATAAAAGGTTATTTTATAGAAGAAAAGTAGATGCAGAATGTCAGTTGAAATAACATTTATATATTCTTTTCAGAGATATACAATGCCAATAAAATGTTCACTTTTTCTTACAGCGAAGTTTGTTTATCAAGTAATTAATTGTTCTAGTTCGGTGTGAAATGTGTGAACAGACTTATTTTATAACGTTCAGCTTAATGTGTTTGTGAGTTCATAGACAAAAGTCATAGTCGACGGTTGCTGATTAATCCCTTCTGTTGTGTGCGTGGACAAGGCCTTAGGCGGTGGCTACTGGCTGTCATCTCTTCCATTGTGTGCGCGTCTGTGTATGCAGATGTAGATCAAACTGGTCTCTCAAATTGGTTTGAACCTCGAGAAGCAGTAGGCTTCTGTTTTTATATCCGTAAGAGGGATCTGAAATCGGATTTCACATAGATGTTTGAACTTTTTGAATACAATGTTTTCATTAGTTAGGAAATAATTTCACAGTGGCGCTTGAAAATCTTTTTCTTGAATTTGCGGGAGTGGTGAAAGGACTCATCGTTATTTTCTAAATGGTTAAAAAATAACATGTAGTAGGTCTACAACTACGCCCGCCAAGTATTTTGGAGGTATTGGCCATTGTAATGATTGTTTATAAAAAAAAAAAACCTTCTGGTGGGATTTTATTGGTTGAAAAATATATCTAAGATTTAATTCTTATATCCTATTTTGATGAAAAATATTTTAATAAAAACATTTTGTAACTGACATCCATTAAACATGGCAAGTGGAACTAGAACAGTCTACCCCAGTGAGCGAAATAAAGGGTTCAGTTCGACATTCCCACCACCTGAAGAAGGCCGAAGCGTACAACGGCCGAAACGTTGTAATAAATATGGCGACAGAGATGAGGACAATAGTCCAAATAATGTAAATAATGAACATTTTGTAAATTTCAACCTAAAGTAGCACTGGCTGTACAGTCAATTAATGCTGAATGTTTCCTCATGAGGAAACGGCTATATTATTATTAGAGATGAGGAGAACAAATACTACACTTTGATCCTAGCCTGATATCCAAGAAGTGAAGAAAACTATAATTTGAGCAGTACTGGCTGCTTGGTCAATGAATGCCAAATGTTTCCTTATAAGGAAATGGTTAATATTGCCATTACCATTCTCACATTCATAGACAGGCGGAATTTTGCTAAAAATAAATAAGTAAATAAACCACTTTAAATATTTGTGCTTTCACTTGGGCTAGAGTGCAAATGTCATTCAAAGTTTAAGAGTCTGCTGATATCTGTTTACCCAAGTTTTTTTTTGTATCTGAGTGTTGTGATTCCAAATTTTTAACAACTACAACAACAGCAGCAACATTTCTTTTAAAGGAAACATAAAAAGGTTATTCTCTAAAGGAAAATTAAAAGCAGAATGTTCATTGAAATAACATTTATTTATGCTTTTTAGAAATATACAATAACAACAAAATGTTTAATTTTTCTTGCAGTGAAGTTTTATCAAGTAATTAAGTGTTCTTAGTTCAATGTGAGATGTGTGAACAGACTTACTTTAAGATGGTCAACCTAATGTGTTTGTGAGTTCATAGACAAGGCCTTAGTCGTGGCTGCTGGTTCATCTATTCCACTGTCAACATTTTTGAACCTCAAGCAGTATGCTTCTATTTTTATATCCATAATATGGAGATCCAAATCTACTTTCACATAGAAATGTGAACTTTTTGAAGGCAAGGATTTCATTAGTTAGAAAATAATTTCACACTTGCTCACGAAAATCTTTTTCTTGAATTTGCATGGGTGATGAAGGGAGTTTTTATTGTTTATCAAACAAACCTACTGATAGGATTTTATCGGTTGAAAAATATACATAGGATTTAATACCTATAAGTCAGTTATTTTTCCCTGTATGTTTTGATTTTGCTTCTATTTGCATCTGTAGCTTGTCTGGTCCAGGCAATAATAGATGTACAAGAGGTGGTGGCATTACACTTATGTCAAGTTCTGTATTGACAAGAAATTCATTTTCTTGTTTGTGACATAAAAGAGACAGAGACAGTTGTCATCTTTACCATCTGGAATTTTCATTTCCTAGTTCTTTGTTATTAAATGTACAAAGCTTTTCACATTTCCATGACTGTTCTAAAAGTGCTGTTATACTAGCAAAGTATACACTGTTGCTGATTGAAATTTTGTCTGCTAACTGGAGCTGCATTGTTTGACGTCCCTTATTTATGCTGTGATCTGTCACATATAAGTTGTTCATGTAAAAGAAACATTTATTTGTTCTGTTAGTTCGCTGACTACATCCTGTAATCAACTCATGTTGTCTTTGTGTTTTGAGAGTTGGTCGTCCAGCATAATGACTCTGTTGGATTGATGTTTTAAATATTATCAACAATGTCTGCTAATTTTACAGGGAGTGTGTCTTCTATAAATGATGGTAATTTTCATAAATAATTTTTTTTATTGTTTTCTTAGTTGGCAGTCACCATTTTTAGATGACCTATAATTAATATTAACAGTTACAACAAATATCCTATTAACCTTGGGAAAATAAAAAATTTAGACCAAAATATTTAGTATAGAAAAATCCTTAGAATCAATGAAACAATGAACTTGTATATAAGATTAAATAACAATGATAAACTTTTATGTAAGAATAATAAATAAAATAAAAAAAACACTATTATTTATTTAGAGATTCTTGATAAAATCCAAAGAAATATCTGCAATGGCAACTCAGCTTCAGTCACTTTCCCACTGCTGTAACGTAGCTTCCCTTTGCCTTTTCTATAAATACTTTCATGGTAATTGTTTTGATGACCTTTCCTCTATGGTACCTAGACTTGATGAATTTAAGCGTAATACTAGATTGGCAGCAAGTTCCCCTCATTTCACAGTTGAAATGGCTAGATGTAACTGTAAATTCTTTGCTAACAGTTTTTTCTATCTCATTCTCACTTGTGGAATTCTCTTCCAGCTTCTTGCTTCGCAGTCAACTTAAATTTAAATGCAATGTCAATCTTTATCTTCTGTCTTCTTAATTCTTGTTCTTTATTGTTTTCTGTCCTTAATAGCGTATTTTTCTTATATTCTCTCACAGTCAGAAACCCCTTGCATCTTAGTGGCTTTATTGCCTTACTTGAGGGAGAAATAATTTGAAAAAACTAAATAAATGGGTTTTTACAAAAATGTATAAAATGTTTCTGGAGAAATGTTATTTCAAATTTACAGTTTAAATTTTGACTTTATGTCAATTACAATAAAGTATATAGGTGTGAAAGAGAGAATATAATATGCTGATATGAAAGAGAAGGATTCTTTATGTACACTCATTCAGAAGGAGAGTGTATAGAGAATACCTGCTGTTTAGATACGTTGAGATACATGGAGATACGTTGAGACAGGTTGAGAGATACGGAGACAGACACAGGGTGTTCTCAGAGAGTTATACAAGAGTCCAGAGAGAGAGAGAGAGAGAGAGAGAGATGATTACGGCTTTACTTACAGAGACTTGTACATATACTTTCTACTAACCCGCATTCCTGGACTACTAATCTTCACTTCAAGTCTGTATTCTTACATTTAATACACTTATTTTTCTATCTCAATTACTGGCGTTGTTTATTTATTCGTGCAGGATTCCATTCTTGGAATCCACAACACATGGCATTTTTGAATGAGAATTATTTGGTAGTGCTCATCTCCACTCCAAACAACATGTGACAGGTTATTCTGTGTTATATGGTAATAGTATCAACAAGTAATCCCTGACTTAACCTACTAATTTAATTGAAATCACTACTCAGTAGTGATTTCAACCGTCACTGAGAGCTAAGTCTACTGCTATGGAAGTTGGTTCACTATGTTATGCTAGACAATTTTCCTTCCCAAAATCTATCTTACACTTTATAAATCTACCATTCATCAGTGCATTGAATATTGTTGCTACATCTGGTCTGATTGACAGCTAGATTTCATCATATACTGTTGAAATTGCTAGATGTACTGTAAGTTTTATGCTAATAGTGCCTTCTCTCAATCTTCTTGTCTGTGGAACTATCTTCTGGCTTCTTACTCTCATGTCAACTATGATCTTCAAAAATTTAATCTTCTGTTTTTGAATCCTAGTCTTTTAATGTCATTTCTCTCACCTCAACACTTTCTCAGTTTCTTTCACTATCAGGTAGTATTAGGTTACATGGTACCAATAGCATTCATAAACTGGACATGAAATAGGACCAAATTCTAAAACTCTGAAAATCTCTTATTCAACTCAAATTACAAATTAGTTCTTGGCCTAATCAAGAAACATGTTTAAAAAATTCTGATGTTTGGTTAGATTTTGAAAAGCAGGTTAGTCCCAGAACTTTGCAGCACCCCTTGTATAACTACCAAAAAATTACGTTAAAAATTATGTTTCTGAAAATTTCAAAAAAATCCCCTTGTATAATTTTATTTTCACAATTTTGTTTATGAAGGTTGTAAAATGCTTTTTTAAAAAACATTGTCCTTTCAAAACATAGACTATCATGGCTCTCTGCAAGTTCTGTTTCTTTAATATCTGTAAATTGTGACCCAACATGCCTTGTTTCAATGTAGAGAGGAATGATTTTCCACTGTCTTCTTCATGGTTTTGAATTTAGAGTTCTTCTCCTAGCCTAAGACTCAATAGTCCAGGTTATTTAGCTGAAAACAAGGGAGAGAAGAGATGGAGTTGTGACTTTCCTAAGAATATTAGTATTAGGTTGATGCAAAAATAATGTCGGTTTTTGACGTTGAAAAATACGTCAAAAACCGACATTATTTTTGCATTAACCTAATACAAAGTTAATGTAACAGAATAGGTAAGAATTTGAAGTTGCCTGGACAATTCCCCCTTTCAGTGTTGATAACTATTACACTAATGGAATATAAGTCAAAACATTATAATAATAATGGTCAACAGTTCTTCATCTAATAAAAAAAAATGAAGAGTAATTCTACATGATTAAGAATATTTGGTACTTTAATTAAAATCATGAAAACACTGGTTTGATCAAGATTCTCTAATGTTTGTGAAGAAAAACTTTAAAAATCTATATGTCAAGATTTAGTAAAATAAACAAATTATAGAGATTCAAATTAGAGTAGACAGATTATTAGAACATATTCCATTGATTAACCAATTTCAGAAAAAATAAAAACCTCTTTTTTAAACATCTAAATAAATAAATGGCAAATTCTGTCTTGCTGTCTGTGTGTCTGAAACCTCTCTAACTCAGGCCACACTTGCTCTACATAGACAGATTATACTTCTTGGGAATCAAGATGATCCCAGGATTGAAAATCTGCCCTTGATCTGGTGCCTGAACATCCAGCATTGGTTTCTGAGTCCTGATGAGGAGGAAACAGTTAAAAATTCAAATTTTAAAATAACTGAAAAAAATTATTGATTTTAAAAGTTTTTCATTTATATTGAGTTTAAAGTAACACAAAAAGTTTTTGAATTTAAAAATTTTTGTTTTAAATTCAGTTTAAAATATCTCCAAAATTTTGGGAATTAAGGAAATCAATTTTATTTCTTCAAAATGCCAAGGAATCAGAGTTAAATTAAGAGGTTTTGTGATGTAAGTTTTTGAAGTTCCGCAGAGTTTGTGATTTAAAGAACACAACTCAATAAAACTTCCATGAAGTTTGTTATTTGAAGAACTCAATTTTTGACCTGAATTAGAATTTTGGCCCAAATCAAACATTTGGCCCAAATTGATCTTTTGGCCAGAATTGGACTTATAGACTGAATCAGAATTAAAGTGCTTTTGAAGTTCCATGGAGTGAATTGAGGAATCCAAAATTATTTCTTCAAAATTATCATTTGTGTTTTCTAAGCTGGACCAGAGGTTGCTTTAGATTTGGGTCAGAGGATCAATTAGCTGTTTCCAGGAGCTAGCCTAAAACTTTGCACAGAGTGGTGCTTTTAAGCTACTTACTAATAAAATATTCCTACTGAATGGATACCAACTTAAAATAAAATTTAATTACCTGATACTTTACAGAGAAAGATAAAATTTACACAGCATTTACAACATATAACCTGCAAAATTTCAGCTGATAGGTATATATAGTTATTAGCAATTTTATACTCTTCAATTAACACACTTTCAAATAGAACTTAACATATTTCTGTTAAATATTCACATGGATCCAGTGTCTCTTACTTAGTCTGTGTTTTTATTATAAATAGGAGACAATGTATCAAGTAGTGAGTCATAAAGTATTTTGCATTGTCCAGTCTATTTCTGATCGCATGCAAAACTTTGTCTTCAAAAGAAGAAACCTGATTCACAATGTTCTTTGTAAAACCATTGCAACAATTCTTGAATATAACATTTTGTATTTGTGCTTTATCTGTTTTGTTCTTTTCCTTTTTCTTTGTAGACATGTTGAATATTTTAAGAAGGCTAAATCTTCCTCCTCCCAAACTTCGACAATACCAACTGAAATACTAAGCAGATAATGTAAGGATGAATGATCTTCTGTTGTAATAGGTGTTGTTAACTCAGTAGACCCCTCCCTTGGAATATAGGGCTACAGCCTCTCCCTGCTAACTGATACTGCCATGTTTTCTGTAGTAAATCAGTTTTTCCAAGTTGTGGAGTAGTTGTAGTAGAAAAATAGTTTGGCATTATCATGAATTTTATCATTAATGTTATGTTGGTTATCTGCCTGCTTCATGTATGCCTTATCTTTTCTTCCTTTTATAGAGATCTCCCCAGAAGGTGAGATAAATACCACATTACACTTACCCCTTATTTCATTGAGAATGTTACTAGATATCCAACCTTAGAGGTGGTCTTATCTCTCAAAGGGGATATCTGTGTACAGGTGAAGGTACCTCTTTCTTTTCACCTATCACTGCTTCTGAATCCATATTAACATATCTTTTTCATAATTTTTTAATATGTGAACAATTCCTTGTAATCTTATACTGGGAGACTGGTGTTGCAGTTATCCTCGTCCCTTTTTTTGCCATGATGACATATAATGTTGGATTGAAAGTGGGGGGCATACTTTTACTTCACTTTGGTTGTTTAATCAATAGAGTGTTGTCTCCAATTAATATATTAATGTTTCTAGTATTTTTTTTTTTTTTTGTCGTAATTATACATCATGTTCTGTTTCACATTAGCATCTGTTTGCCTTATTTCTTAATCATCATATTTCTGTTGAATTTCAGGAAGCTTCCCTCTAAACTGTCAGCCCTGGAACATAAACTCAGCAGGACTGTGTCCTGTAGATGGGTGTGGTATGGAGTGATAGCTTCACAGAAATTGATACAATTCCTGTTTCCAGCTTTTTTCTTCTATTTTAGCAGTCTGTAACAATTTATGCAAGGTTCAATTGGAGTTTTCACTTTGTGAATTTGCTTGTGGCCAAACAGGTGTAACAGGTCAATTATGGAAACCGAGGACTTTTGCAAAGCTTTTAATTGTCTTATCCTTCCAAGGAGGTTCACTATCTGTTTTTAAATTTTTAGGATTACCAAAGGCTTAGAATACTTTATCGTTGGTATAACAAATTTAGCCTTTATTGAAACAATAATTTACACCTCTGGATATCTACAGTATTCATCAGAAATTACAAGCAAATATTTCCCACTGGGTACAAATCCAAAAACATCTGCTGCCATATTTTCCCAAGGGCCATTTGTCAATATGCTAGGTTGCAATGGTTTGATACATTTTGATACATAGTTACTTGACAAAGGAGGCAGTCCTTGATTGCATCATTTACCAACTTGTCTAGATGGGAAAACCAAAGCTTGGAATAAATTAATTGCTTAGTTTTTACTAATCCCATGTGACCATCATGTGCCACATTTACAACCTTTTTCTGCAAAGCAGCAGGAATAATGATCTGATCACCCTGCAACACAATATGATATTCAATGGAGAGCTCACCCCATATTGGAAGGTAAGGCATCATTTTGCTTGTATTTTTAGGTGATTTGTTGTTCAACAACAAATATTTGATCTTGATGTAATGGAATAACCTATCACCCCATGAGTGACTACACTATAGGTAATAACAACCTATAAGTATCTGTAAGTCAACGGACTACAGTGTCTAGCTGGGATCTGTTGAGTACGACTCAGGCTTACATGAGAACTACCGACCTTCCAATAGGAGCACTCACTACTGGATTGACTTGCAATGATTGTGTGCATAGCTGTTACTTCATTTCTTATTTTTACAATAAACCTTTACTTATTTTATTCACCGTGTTTGTCAAGTATATATTACTATTAGCACAGAATATAACAGATCTCTGATAAAATGTTATCACTTTCAGTAGCTGACTTAACATCCTCAACAGTCACTGCAGGATGTAAATCAGTAAAAATAATATTATGAATATAAGCTTGTAAGTCTTCTGCTATCTTCAACTAATTTGGAAATATATTTTGTATATATCATATATAATAGTACAAAGTAGTCAGTATATAACTGAAAAAACACACAAGTTTCTTTATTTTCTGTTATATCAATATATTCATATAAGAGAACAATGATAAAATGATATCATATCTTTGACAACAGATAACATAATAATTTTCTAATGGCAGAAAATATAATAGTGATGATGATATCAAATTCAAATTTTAAATTGTAACAGGTCATCATCTTAGTTGTATAGAGTTTAGAACCAAGATAAAAAATGGCAGGTTAAAATCTAGACAAAAACAATTATTTTAGCTGAAACATTGAGCCAAAATATGGTCTATCACCAGAGTTTAATGCGAAAACATGGTTCAGCTTGTTGTAAGATCTTTATAAAAGAAGCATATGAAGAATTGGAGAGCTGAGTTTGAATTCTAATTGAATTCATTACATTTACTTACATGCAAATAACCTTGTGAAAAGTATATATCCATCTCTTCTCTCCCCAGCTATGGGTAAAATAGACTGGGTTCTATAGTCTTGGATGGCAATCAGTCTAGGACAAGAGGAGTTTGAATTCAAACCAAATCACACTCTTCTAAAGTATGATATATATGCAGCTGAGGACTGCTTGTGAATCCAAATTCCCACTGAAACTCTTTCTATGAATTTGTATGTCCAAATGAATAGACCTCTGCTGCACTTGGTCAGCTTTCATTCAGCTTTCATTCATGTGTTTGCTTGACAGAGCTGGCTCAAATGACTGAACAAAGGTGAATGCCACAACAAGTAGTACTATCCTTAATCTATAAATTGTCTTGAATTGCTGCCAGAGTAAGAAGACTGAAGACAAAGAGAATTTTCCTCAATTTCATTTTTCAACATGATTCTCACTAAATTTAAGGTGTGTCTTTACACACTTACAAATATTGTAAGTATATTTTTCTTGTGAAAACAAAATAAGAAGAAAAAGTGTTAATCTAATCTTAATAAGAATATCAATAATCTGTCAATAAACTTTCATGTTTGTTTTGTAAATCTCTTACAGCTGTGACAGTTACACATGTGCTACAAATATTTTCATATTGGTTACAAATGTCTCTTTATATGAATTAGGTTAGAACAAAGAGAAAGTTTTGTTTTAAAATAATATTTCTCAATCAGGTGAAATATTTTCACCCAAAATCCTTATTTAGGTATTCAATTTGCCTGTAGATGTTTTGCTTCTAAACAAGGCAACTATATTACTCACCTGTTAGTCTGATAAATATACCAGTATATACTAATTAAAATTTGTTTTTAAAAGACTTATAAAAGTTAATAAAATGCTGATATATCCTAATTAGTTATATATTTATGACTATGTCAATTACAGTTTAGTTTAATCTTATATAAGTGGGGGGTTGCTGAAAAGTTCTCAGTCTGACCCATTTCTCAAAATCTGACCAATTGACTATAGTTGCCTTATATGTCATTTCTGGGTTGTAGTATTCTATCTGCAATTCTGTAGTAGGGACCTGAATGCTGCATCAACAGACTGAATTAATAACAGATAAATTTCCTCATTTTGTTTCACTTTATTTTGGTGAGGATATAGTAAGCATTAGAGGAAGCAAAAGAATGGATGTCAGGAAGTTGACCAGTTACTATCCTCTCCACATGTGTGATGTGTCTCCCCATTGAAATGACAGCTGGAATGCAAAATAATCTGGGAGAGGAAGTCCTGGATGAGCATCAGATCTCTTGTCATCTCTACTGCCACAACTCTATGATCTTCTGTTGTAATAGGTGTTGTTAACTCAGTAGACCCCTCGGTTTTTCAGTCTTATATTAAAATTTAGACAAAGACAATCCACCACTATTATGATTCCCTGTCCATGGTATTCAAACCACCTCCACTTAAATTGAGTTGTTGAAGACCAAAGTTCAGATCAGTACAGTAGGGCTTGTAATTAGATTCATCACAACTATCATTTTATCCTGTCTAGTCTACACATTCTATAATACTAAATGTCAGATTTTTCTTAAAGTCTTCTCGGTCAGGCTTCATAAATGAATGTCATTAATACAAACCAAGGCTTTCCTTGAAAATAAAAAAAATAAGATCTCTGGAACATTGAGTTTCAACAGATGCGGATTTTCTAGCAGGTCATTGGGTGTATACGAAAGAAAGCAAAAATATGGAAAGCATCAGGAGTTAAGCCAGATCATGTTGGAACACTAGTTCTTGTATGATCACCAAAGTTAAGCAATATTGAGCCTCGTCAGTACCTAAATGAGTGACCACTTGGAAATACCAGGTGCTGTAAACTTGGATGTGTGGTTGGTGTACTGGATAATGGCTTGGAAATGTTAATCAGAGAATCAAGTTCTAATTCCTGTTAGGTTTGTTATATTCACTTACATACAAAATACCCTTGGGAAAGGTATGAATCCATCTCTTCTCCCTCAGCTATGAGTTAATTAGTAAGACTTGTATCACTAAACAAATTAAATTATATTATATCCATCCTCCCTCCCCTCCAATAAAGTCTTGCAATCTAAAAATATTTTCTGGCTTTAAATAACCAGCAAATGGTTGATAAGCTGTAGAAAATGAATCAACCAAACCAAATATTTGACCAAAAACTGAAATATGAGGGTTATGATCATGCCTATAGTATATAAAGTACAATGCAGTATCCTAAAGACTCTAAATGCAAGATTGGAAAAGTTGGAGATACAAATAAGAACTTAGACTTTCATTTTTTTAATGGGTTCATAAGTGTAGGCATATATTCTAGACACTTACACATTTTAAAAAAAAACAACCAGAAGAAACTTCACCTTTCAGGACAAATGACTGTTGTAAAACTGATTCGGCATGTAAAAAGGCCTCAAAAATTGACAAAAATAACTATCTGCGACTAAGATCAAAATTTAGTATCTGGACAAGCAACAGCAGCCAGCCAGCCAACCTGTGGTTCCAGCCAGCCATCAACAGCTCCAGCCCTAGCTCCAGCTCTAGCCATCAACATTGGCTCCAGCCAGCCACTTTTTCAGCAGCAATGATATGTAATAAACTGTCCTTTTCAGAACAATGCTTTTCTCACTCTCTACATAAGCATGCATAAATATTTTTTGCCTGGTGCACTGTAACCCTATTTTTGTCAATGTATTTTCTTTAATAAAAATAAACTTAGCAATATATTTTTTTTACTCAAGTCTTGTTTGTTATTGTCTTCTGTCCTTCAATATCTGTTTGCAAGCCAATATATCACCTGCAACAGAAGCATAAATGTGAAACCTGAGTAGAAACTAATTATCCACTCTAAATGCATAAAAATAAATTGATATGGTATTTTAATAGATATTGGTCTGCACTTATTTTTTACAATCTAAGAAAATTTGCATGCCATTTGAAATATTAAAAATATACTGGCAATATAAGGCCAGTTAATTAAGAAGAAATGTATAAAAGAAGAGATTACTTGAAATACTTGCATACTAGGTTGAGTCAAAGATTTTTTGTATTTCAAGTATTATTCAATAGTTTAAACAAATTACATAAAAAAGGAGTCCATCAAGAATCAATGATGACCCAATCTAGCACAGCTAGGTGCCTTGTACAGATTGATATGGTTGCAATGGTTTGTGCTGAGCCTGAGTATTTCTCTCAGTCTTTTTCTAAAGGTAGTGTAAAATGGCTCTAATTGCAATTTTTTCATCAATCATTATCAAAGCTGTAAAATAAAGAATAAACAATGTTTATATGTTATATATGAAAATAAAGAATAAACACTTCAGCAACAATTTAACAAGTTGTATCAAATTAATCATGTAACATGGAGATACAGTAATTTTTGTCTAAATTTCTGGGATGAGGAGTTATCATTATTTACACTGTTTATATTCGGACTATTGTCCTCATCTTTCTTGTTGTTATCATAACGTTTCAGCCATTAGGCCCTCTGACCTTTCTAAGGTGTATATTGATCTGGGTAATTCAGGGAATTCTGAACTGAATCCTTTATTTAATTTATGAGGATTTCTCATTCCACTGCTCTTGTCTAAGGATATTGTTTAGTTCTTATTTTTATTTAGCACTGTTCAGTTATTGATCACCTGTTTTCACTGAGTGCAAGCACACACTGCCTGACACAGGGACTGAACTCACAACTACTATTAGGCTCTAATTATTTATAACATATTATACTTATTTTTTAATAAATATTTATTGATCAGTTACATTTATTAAGTTAATTTATTGATTTAAGTATAATTACAGTTTACAGATATTACAGTTTATATATTGTAGATGGGTAGTTATTTAATAAAATATATGAAGGAATTATAAATTATAATTTTTAAAAATTATTTTTAATATTTTTATATAAATATTTCTAATCTGTTTTTATATAACAAAATAGGTATTTATTTATATGTCTAAATTTGCTTATAAGTCAATTAATTTTGTTTAATAATTTATTTTTATTTTGAAACAATTTGTAATTTTTCTTCTAAACATAGTATGCATTTTTTAGTATTTTGTGTCTAATATTGCTGCTCATTTTTATTATTTAGCATTTAATATTGGTTGAGATACTTTAGATATTTTTTGTTCCCATATATACTTTGATAGACTAGTGTTATTGTATATAGACTAGTGTTTATATATATATATATATATATATATATAATGTTTCATTAAATATGACTGTTCATACAAGTGTTTTCTTTTCTAAACACAAAGTGTATAAAAACTGTTCAAATGATTTGCATTTCAAAACACTTTTGGCAATATTTTTACCCATTAACAAGGATAATTTTATTTTTACTTTTTAACTGAATGTATGGGTTGTGTGTATGTATCTAAAGTTATTGGGATGTTTTATTTTCCAAACATGGTCAGCACATTGTGGCCATGTTCCTAGTTAATGTTATTGAGTGTTGGCTTTTTCTTTTTTATTATTAGGGCTTTCATTATTTTAAATCTTTTTTACATGTGAATGACATTATTATGCATGTATTTTCTACTAGTATGTTTCAGATGGAGTCCGGTAGGTTTGTATGTGTGTTTAAATGAGTTCTAATGGAGCTGTGATCAGATAGGTGTAATGTAAGTTGTCTGGATAGGCATGTAGTAATGTGACCAATGTAATTATTTATGAGTTTCATTGAGTCAGGAACACAATCACTTAAGGAGCATTTGAACTCATAAATAATGTTGTTTTTTTTGTAAGTTTGATTTTGTTGGTGTGTTGTTATTTTGAGGATAAGGTTATCTGTTTTAAATTTTATGTAATAGATAATTAATTTAATTTTTTTACTACATGTCCTAGGTAGAAAACATATTTAAACAGGTCGATATTTATTTGATCCTGTCAGTAAAAGCAAAGTTTGCTTACCTGGTCACTACTGAATGATGTCACCTTCAAAGTACTCCTCTTTTGAAGATAATGGTGCCATTGCTGCAAACATTCTTGGAACTCATTATTCGAAATAGCTTTCAGCAATGTAGTCACATGTTACCAGATAACCACCTCTACCATTCAAAAACACTCAGTTACTTCATAATAGGGTTAACATTTCATTAGAACTATACCAATCTACACACAAAGCTTGATGTTAATTCAGTGCTTCAGGTTTGTTTTCATTTGTTTTCTGCCAAAAGTATAACATGAACAAGTACAAACACCTCTACCTTAAATGTGTTATCAGGTCTGCATCTCAAGGAAGCGTGAAGTAGATCATGTCTATATATATTTGGATACAGATGTTTGCTTGACTCATTATTGCAGTGATATGCTACATTAATTTCAGAAATCAAACTGTCACACCTTGAGTATATACACTGCTGGTTAAATCTTTAGGAACACATTAAAATTTTATTTTCATCTTCTCAATTGTAGATGTTTATCACATCTTAGGACCAGGTTCCTAAAAATGAATCTGTTATTTTTTTATGCTTATAGCAGTCACTGATTGCAAAGATGCTATTTACTGCATTTAAGAAAATAAACTAGAAATATTATGTCATATCTAGAAACAATGAGTGCAATTTCATTAGTTAGGGGTTTCATGTGCATTTCATATAAAATTTAATTTCTTGGTTGTTAATGAGAATTTTTGCTTAATTCTTTCAGATTTAGGATAATGGGTAAAGGAACAAAATTAACAGATTTTGATTGTGGTAAAATTTATGTCTATTGAGAAGAAAGCTATTCAATAAGAGAAATTAATGATAAATTGGATAGGACACCAGTGGCTACAACACTCATTTCTGAAAAATCCTGAAGCCTACAGAATGAAAAACAATAGAAAGGAAACACTAACAATCATAGTAGCTATGAACAGAAGAACTATGAAAATGATCAAATATAATCATGACATGGCCTACACTAAATTAAAGGTAAAAAAAGTAAAAGCATTTGCAAAAAGGATTAGATGAAAAGGTAGAAGAGAAAGAAGTCTAGGCTGACAAAACTGCATAAAGACTGAAGACTACCTTTAGTTAAAGATATCCAAACATGGGACCAGAATGGAAGTTTGTATTGATCTCTGATGAAAAAAAATCAACTTTGATGGTCTGGATGTATATTAATATTATAGGAGTGACCCCCCCCCCCCCACAGCATTCATCTAGAATCCTTTTCTTTTGGTGGAGAAAGTGTAATCGTATAGGGAACAATGGCTGCTGCAGGAAAAATGGACTTTGTAGGTGGTTGAGGGTCATATGAATGTGCAAAGGTACATTAATCTCTTTTGCCAGTTGCTCCTGAGAGATGAAGGAAATCAGATATGTGGTGAAAATGTGATCTGTATCAAGGCAAAAAAAATGATAATCTATTAGCAATAAGGTTCAACTTCTAATGCCATACCAACAACAGCTGTTTCCGACATCATGGATCAACATAATAAAATAGAAGTGTTACCTTTGAAATAACCTGTATATATATATATATATATATATATGGGAAAATATGAGAACAATGTTAGGCAATTGAATGACAAAGTGAAAAAATTCTATGTAACATGTTTTGTCCTCTACAAAGACTTCATCGATCTAAAGTATTGATGGAATTATATATGGGTAGGGGGAGGGGGGGAGATATAAATGTTGGTTATAATTATGTACCGAGGGGAAGTGTTGAAGATGTAGCAATGCTAAATTTAAAATCTTTGAGTTTCAAAATTTTTAAGTTTTATAATTTTTGATTTAAAAAATTTTAAATTTACTTTTTTGTGTATATATTTTTGTCAGATGTGCCTGGACATATCTTAGCAGATCTCATTTAGTATCCCTATACATTTGTTTTTGTTTTTATCCTCTTTAAATATCCCACAGAAGACCTGCCAAGAAAGATAAAATGTTTCAAGAACCTTAATTTATCATGGATGATGTAGCAATCAGTGCACTTTCTATGTTTTCACCTTAGTAAATTGCTTTCACTTTTAATTAAAGTACCATTTTTTAAATCAAAATTATGCTCAGACTCATTGCAGTGAGCAACTAATGCAACGAGTGTGTTGTTTTAACAACGTCATTTCATCAATAAGAACATTACTTTAGTCTGATAAAGTCCTTTTAGAGGATGAAACATGATACACAGAATTTTTCCATTACATCATTCAATTGGCTAATACATGTATATATATATATATATATACATATTTGATTACTTCAAACATTATTTTTAGTGGATGCCTGTGTTTGTTGACTGTACAGATTATTAGGGTTAGTTGAGCACTGTCTGTGAAAAAAGGAGCCCCGTGACACAATTCACTCTAACAGAAATTTGGAAACGCCATACTGTAATGCTTGGCATTAATGCTGGACGCTCACCTATGAATATTTCAGAGTGTTTGGGTGTCAATCTGACGAGTTGGATATGTCTGATGGTGATTATAAAGATATGGCAGCTCAGAAATCTCACTCTAATTGGTTTGATAAGAAAAGAACTGTTGGTGAGGGCCTCAGATTCAACACGGAGGCCTACATCAAGTGCCTTGAAGTAGTAGTGCTACCCTGGGTCAAAAGAGTGGCTGCTGGAAAACTTTATGTCTGGTTACAGGACTCTGCACCATACTACACAAGCAGTAGAGCCCAATCATGTCTGTCAGACAATTTTTGCAACCACATCACCCCTTACATCTGGCCACTTAACTCCTCAGACTGCAACTTTAACAAGGAGACTGTCCAGAAGAGTTGCAAGAGATTCCAAAGTTGTCTGGAGGCCATGGTTGAAGTAATTTTATTGAATAAGTTTACTCTTTAGTAAAAATATTTTTGATATTATGAAAATTTTATTTTTTCAAAATATTTTTGTGTAATTTTGCTAAATATATCTGTTAAAATGAGATGTCAGTGTTATTTTCATTTCTGTGTAATTTAGATGACAATTTATCCATCGCACCCAAATGTTTGTGTGCATGTGTGTGTGCTTATAAGGCACTATTCAACTTCACTTGAGTGGCAATGCCCTTCGTGACTGAGTTGGTCAAAAGCGCATTGGATCTAGTGATGGTTTCTCCTGCAAAAGGAGATGCAGGTTCATATCTTGCTGGAGAGTGCCTATTTCTCTTTAATAAGATTTCTCAAATGTTCAAGCTGCTAGACAACAATAAATAAATATACAGTTTAATAAATAAATGGAGCATATAAGGAAATATGTGTATCCACTAAAAATAACATTTAAAGTGATAAAATCTTTTGGAGTAATAAATAAAAAATCTATTACTTCTTTAGAAAGACACACACACACAACATATATATATATATATATATATATATATATATATATATATATATATATATATATATATATATATATTAGTCACTGGTTTCTTTATTAGGTAAACTATTCTTGGCTGGACTTCCTTTTGCCTTTAGAAGTGCCTCAGTTTTTATAATGTTCTGGAAATACATACACCTTTGAAATTTGGGCTTATGCTCTTATTATGGCATTCTGCACTTCTTGATTGGTTTTCTCCAATTCTCCCTTTTCACTACATCTCAATGGTGCTCCATAGGATTGAGATCCAGTGATTGTGGAAGCCACTTTAACATATCTAGTCTGTGCAGTGAGAGGGACACACACACACAAACATATGTCTACTTAGAACAGTCTAGCTACTTCTATGAAACCTAAAGTATGCATTTCTTTATATAAAGAATCATAGGAAGTGATCCTGAGAACATAAAAGCTGAAAAGTAACTTCATGACACTTTCATTTTACTTATCTTCACACACTTCCTTTTTATTGCCTTCTCCATGGGATTGCAATCCAGTAATTGTGGAGGCCACTTTAAAAACATTTTATGAACCAATCTGCCACATGGTGCATTGTGCTGCAGGAAGAGGCCACCAGAGAGTAGATGCACCACAGCCATAAATTAAGGCATGTGGTCAGTCACATTATCTAGATAGGTCACAGCATTTAAATAATCTTTTATTGGTACCAAGAATCTTCATGGTTGCCAAGAAAATATTCACCATACCATTACAACAGCAGCCCAAGCCATTAATACATGGCATGAAAGTTCATACTTTTCTGTTGTTTTTTGCTAAATTCTGGCCCTACCATCGGAATGTCATTGTAGAAATCAAAACTCATCAAACTAGAAAATATTTCTCCAATCTTTTATTGGTCAATTTGTATTATCCTTAGTGAATTGTAACCTCAATTTTTTTTATCTGACTGTGGGACATGTAGAAATAGTTATGTGTGAAATGCTAGTAGATAGTAGTTTTTGAAATACTCAAATATTGCCTGTCTATATTTCTGGGATGAGGTATTATGTACACTATTTACATTATTCAGACTATTGTCCTCATCTTTGTTGCCATATTTATCACAACGTTTTGGCCAATGTACTCTCCAGACTTCTTCAGATGGTTGGAATGTGGAACTGAACCCTTTATTTCACTCGCTGGGGTAGACTGTTTTAGTTCCACATGCCATGTTTAATGGATGTCAGTTATCAGTTATCTCCTGTTAATTCTCCTTTCCAAGTTCCCCACTGCCATAACCAGGTATTGAAATCACAAATCTTTGGGTTTTGTCACTGGATCTAACCAACATCTTTATCCACTGTGCTATGTGTCCTTGAGAACAATAGTCTGAATAATGTAAATAGTGTCAAATATTGCCCTCTTAAATCATTTTTTTCTCTGGTGCTAATGCATGAAATGAAATTCAGCAGGTTGATAGGACCATGTTTAAATGCCTATATCCATTAAATTGCAACAATATCATTGATTAGAAATTTGCATGAAAGAGCATTTGTTTATGTGTACTTAATTAAAAGGCCAGTGAGTGCATATATGTGTATATAACTCAACAGGAACAACATGGAAAATGTATAGCACATGTAAAATAGAATAGAAAACTATGATATAATCAAGATATTGACATTCTACACTACCTTAAACAAAATGTTACAATGGAAACTCTCATCAATACGAGAAGGAGCAATAACAGTGCACTTAAGAAGCCTATTTTGCTGAAAGACTACTTTAAGAGAAAGATTTTAAGAGAAAGATTTTATGAATTTCAGCCGACAGTAACACTGTTTAGTTTAACACTGTTTGGTCAATAAATGTTGAATTTTTCTGATATGGAAATGGCTAAACCCACCATTACCATTATATAAACCTAAATACAAGGTTGGAATAAACTTTTAAAGTTTTTCTTAATTGCCAGACAGTTTATGATTATAGTTTAGTAATTTAAGATTTTTTTTGCAAGTTATTGCAGATTTTCTGAGTTTAAAAACGGTTTCCTTATTCTGAGACAGCGATAACTGGGCCAAACTCATGCAACTGCAGTGGAATAAATCTGCATTGATCTGTATATTTATTGATCTGTAACAATGTAAACATAAACAAGATTCATGCTGGTGCAAAATTAGCATAGAATTAAAAAATGTATTTGATGTTTAATGCATGTATTCTATATTTATCGTAAAGATTTACACAGCTTAATATATACTGGCACAAGGCTACAAGAGAGGAGCCTCTAGTAAGAACCAAACTACCCAGCAATGTTCAATGCAAGTATTTAGGAGGCATGGTGGAGTAATGGATAGCAGATTGGATTGAGGAATTGGAGAGCCAAGTTCTCATTCCAGTTGAATCCATTACATTCACTTACATGCTAATACCCTTGGGAAAGGTATGAATCCTCTTCTTTTACCCCCCCCCCCCAGCTATGGGTAAATCGCAGGAAAGACCGGGTTCTATAGCCTTGAATGGCAAGTGGTGTACCTCAGAAAGAAATGGCAACCTACTGCAGGAAAAAATTTGCCTTGTCAGTCATATATCAAAAGCAGCATGATCGCTTAAGCATGTATCACACATGACGCATAACTGACTCTCATATTTAGAATTATTTCCTGCTGCCTTACTTTCAATATGCTGTGAGTGTCAAATTCTTCAAACCTTCTTTCCTTATTATGTGTCTCAGAAATTTCAACTGTCTCTTTATACTGCTAATGTATGTAAAATAAAAAAAATGTTTGTGTATCAGTTAATCCTAAAAAAATAAGGAATAGCTATATGATGAAATGTGAGTAACTACAGTCAGGTTTCCATAGCCTAATTAGTTAGTCAGCTGTTATGCTAAGATAGTCTTCCTAAGGAAAAGGGATACAAATTTCATTTTTGCTGGAGGATTATTTTTTAATTTTACTAAATGCTCAACTAATTTGCTAAATTCTGTTATGATTGCCATTAAATGAGAAATTACATTTTCTCTGAATATTTGCATAACTTGAAAGCTAAGAAACTGTTATAAAAAAAAGAAGGAAAAAATACCAGATTTGATTTTTAAAGGAATTTTACTTATGAATAAAAAGTTTACCTTTGGCTTTTCACAAATAATAAATATGAAAACATCTGCGGGGTGTATGTGACTGGTCACAGCTGCAAGTTTATAGTTTATTGATATTTTCATGACTTTGAGATTTTTACTGTTCTTTCTTTTAGCACATGATAGTGTAGAATGTGCAATGAATGTAATTGATATCAGTTCAAAAAGTGAAATAAGTGAGCCAAGTTCAAATTCTTGGCTAGTTGAGTTCACTTTTGCACAATTACCATGGAAAAGCAATGAATCCAGCTCTTCTTCCCCCATCTATGGGTTAAAAAGCAGAGTAGACTAGGCTCTCTAGCCTAAGGTGGCAATCAGTCTTTCTCCACAGATATTGGTTAAATAGCAGAGTAGAGTAGGCTCTCCAGACTTGGGTGGCAATCTGTCTAAGATAAGGAAAAATCAGAATTCCAAACTGGAGAAGTCAACAGGAAATAACTCTGCTATTGAATAATACATGACAATTTGGATAATAAAGAGGAAGAATCTGTGGAGAGTTGCAATCATTTATGTCCTGAAAAGAAATGATATTTACAAAAAATACAACAAAACAATTTATGATAGCCTGCATTAAGTACTTATTAAGCTTCACTAAATCCTGCAATGAAATTAAGAAGATTGTGTTACATCAATGGAAAAGACCTGCTGACCTTAAAAATCAGCATTTGAAATCTTAACTTTCTCCATCACTATTACTAAATATGAAAAAAATAATGATTATCTCAACTGCCTAGTGATCTCAGTGACAGAGACACATCATAATTCTATTTGTTCCTTAGTTAATCAGCATGTATATTACACTCTGCCAATACCTTATAAACAATGGACTATTCTATTTTTGATCATGAGGAAAGACAGAAAAGACATAACAGAGATGCTGTTTGGGTTCAGTGAGTAAAAGAAAGAAAGAAAAAAGAGGAGGTAATAAAACTCTCATGTGTTTAATGTCTGCTTCAGTGAAATGGAAAAAATTATCAATTGCAAATCTTTTCATTTGTACCCTCTTACTGCTTTAAATAATGAACTGCATTCATACTTATGGTTGTTATTGCAATATTTTGTTTAAAGCTTAACTTTTAATATTTAGTAGAATGCATGAGGGTAATTTCCATGGGTATTTTATAGTCATATATATATATATATATATATATATATATATATATATATATATATATATATATATATATATATATATCACAAGAAACTGATTCAATCATAAGCATAAAAATTATAATTCATCAGAAAATTTAAATAGGAAAATTGAATTTTTCAGTAGTATTTCTAGTTGTTATAATAGCAACAATTATTTGTTTCAACAACCTTTTGTAATTTTGTAAGCTTTTTTTTTTTACATCAAACAAACTGATTATAAACAAAGAATAGTGTCACAAAATCTCATACTTCATAATTTGTGACAAATTCAAATTATTACTGGGTTAACTGCTCCTCATTTTGTCATGGAGATTTTCTAAGCTACACTTGTAGCACAAGACCGAGAGCATGGGGCACTCGGTGAAGATCAACCTCACTATTCAGTTGTAATTTTCAGTAAGAAAATGAAAGAAAGACAAAAACAAAAAAAGAGAGAGTGAAGATAGAGGCGATAATGCTTTCATATGTTTAACATCTGTTTCACTGAAATGGAAAAATGTTGATACTAATACTAATACTACCTATTATTATTATTATTATAACAACTATTTATTTCAATAGCCTTTCATAATTTTGTAAGCCTTTTTATGCCACAAAAGTTGATTAGGAACAAATTACAGTGCCACAAATTTTTATACTTCCTAATTTGTGACAGATTCAAATTACTACTGGATTAACTACACCTCATTTTCTTATGTCTTGAAAATAAAGAATATAATTGCCTCCAAGCTTCTTACCAGAAATACTTATTAGTTTGTATTTATGTCTACAATAGTACATATATATAATTAGATTAATACATGACTCCAGCTGAAACAGTTTCTTTATAATATTAATAAGAAGAGTTTATAAATAATGTGAAAAATTTTAAATGTTTATAGTTTTGGAGCTATCCTTTGTTAGGTACCATGCAGGATGCACACTTGGGCAATCATGTTTCTTTTTTGATTCTTAACATTCTTTCCTGCATTAGGCTGCCATTATTTTCTGCAGTATACTGATTGCCAGCCAAGGCTATAGGATTCAGTCTCTTTTGCTATTTAATCCATAGCTGTGGGTGAGAAGAGTTGGATCCATACCTTTTCCAATGGTATTTGCACATAAGAACTTGACTGGAATTTAAACTTGCCTCTCTGATTTCTCATTCAAAGCCGTTATTTAATTCACCACCTGCACACTGAGGCTTACAGTTTGGAAGTTAACAAGATTGTGGGTCTTATGTCAATGAATGTGTTCAATATAGATGAATATATGTGTTCAATATATAAACAGAGAAGATAGAAGCATACAAAAAACTTGTGTTTCTGCTATGGATGTTTATTCCTTTTATGTTGATTGTATTGAAAGAAAGTTAGATGTCTTTTAAGTATATCTGTTTTCCTTTTTGTTTCAGAAATAAGTCATACGAAGTAAGGATAAAAAACATGTAAAGATAGTTGAGCTCAAGTCAGCTTTGTAATGTGTTGGGATGGCCAAGTCTCTCCTTCATGACTAGGGCTGCTAAAAACACATCCAAATGATGTCGTTGGAAAGTGGAAGATTCTCTCCTTTCCAGAAGTGGGGTCATAAAATTGCACATGTGATCAGATATCCTTTCTGTTTTTTTTATAACTTGCATCATAGGAAAATGAATGTATTTTTTATTCTTTATTATTATTTTATTTATTGGTTTTATTTATTTTTTCCCACAACAGCATCTGTTATTCCCAATTGGTTGCCTATCTAGGTACTGATCAGATTCAATGTTGCTTAACTTCAGTGATTGGACGAGAACTTGTTTCAGTGAGATATACTTGTAAGCTTTTTGGAGCTAGACATGATAAAATTAGTCTGTAAAAAATATTTATAAGCATGATGTATCTTGTTATTTTTCTTGTGCAAAAAATTGATTTTCTTTTTTATCTTTTTATCATTTCACCCCAAGCAAGGCAATAATACTATTATAATAGAACTTACAGTTACATCTAGTTGATTCCACCAGTAAAATGACAAGACCTAGTAGCCAAAATATGCTTAAATTCATGCTCTCAAGATACTGTAGCGGTAACATGGATCTGAGTTGTTTTAATCAAATGTGCCGACTAACAATTTAAAAATAAAATTACCATGTGATTCACTGCCTTTAGCAGTAGGTTGTGTCAAACCGTATGTCTGATGAGTTGCTGCATGATCTTGAGCAATGGTCAACCCTCACTAGGTCCTGCTGTATCATGTTGAGGTCACCAAAAGCAATATAGTGTTAACATAGCATGAGTTGTTTTAATCAATTTAAAAATAAAATTCAATGATCTGACAGGTCAAAGACAAGGACAACAAAAACAAGGAATTCAAATAAAACATGCCAAAATAGTTAGCAGGTGTGTCTGATTAAAACAACCCAAGGCCCATGTTACCGCTACAAGTCTTTGGTAACCCCGACATGATACAGCAGGACCTCATGAGGGTTGACCATTGCTCAGGATCATGCAGCAACCTGTCAGACATACTGGTTAGTGATGGCCTACTGTTAAAGGCAGTGAATTGCATGGTAATCTGGCAAAAAAAAAAAAAAGTAAAAATAGGAATCTTTAAAGATTCCTATTGAGGATATGGTAAGACAGCATCATACTGTTCCGAAGAACAAGGTCACTGAACAAGTCAAAGCTCTCTTGCTAGCTAAAAGTGCATCTACCAGATAAGAAGAGTCACTGTATAGCATAGAGAGAAAACCTATCCTCTGAGGTATTTACCTTTGACTTCACACTGAGTCAGGATGTGACACAAGATCAGTTTATTTTAACATGGGGACCCCTGTCTCTCCACTCAGGCCACTGGTCTAAACTAGTCTTAGCTGGTCATAGTTTATCTAAGCTAGTCATAGCCAGTCATACTACCACTATGGAACAGATGTTACAGAACAAGTCCAAGTATTCTGTCCAGGCAGCAGGGGAGAGGACAATCACTGCACAGAACAGATACTACCACAGCAGCATCTCCTCCGACAGGAAAACCCATCCTCTGAAGAGATTTTTTTGCCAGCTGGTTTGATACTATTAGTGGTGTTACAACATGAGTTTCATAACAAGTTCTAGTCATAATAAACAAAATGTCAAATTACTCGAGATTACAAACTATACTCTGACAAGGACAGAAGTAGTATTTATATTATTTAACCATAATCAGATATCGTAAAAAATGACATAGTGAATTATTAAATTTAAATAACTGTTTAAGGTTAAATAGAAAAGGGTTTTACAAAAAAGGGAGGCTACAACAACAAGGGCAAGTTCATGAGAAATAGATCATCAGTCATGATGAAAATGAATAGAGTAGCTAAATGCTATGATAATACCATGGAGGAGAGCTCATTAGAATAGCTGTAAAAATATTTATAAAAAAGACAGAGGGAAGCCATTTCACAACAGTGGGAAAATGACTGAAGTCAAGATGCTGGATTATAACAGATAACATTACAGACCATTCTTTGGATTTTGTTGAGAATCTCAAGATATATAACTAGAGCACTAGACTAAGTATGGCAGCAATATTCAATGCATGGATGAATAGTAGATTTATAAATGGGCAAGATGGATTCTGATGAGAAACATGAATGAATCAACCTTTTTAGCAGAAAACCTAGCAATTGATTACCGTTTCTTGAAACCAAGATAACTGTATTTTTTTTCAGAATTATTGACCTATGACTACACTAGAAGAGAAAATAAATTGTGTTCTTTACGTGTTCAAGCCTGTCACTGTTGTTCAAAGGTTAAGAACTCATTAACATAAAGAAGCATCATATAAAAATTTCATATCCAAGTGGATGAAAAAGTTACAAGAAATAGGTTCTGTCAATGATAAGCCATAATTTGGCAGACCAAGTGTAAGTGAAGCAACATAACAATAACTTTTTAAAATTCTTTTTTACTTTTACTTTTTACAGATTAATACTATAATGTATAGTTAGAAAACTATGAGTATTTAAAATTGCATATATAAACTCTTTCTATTAATAATAAGTGGGGTGATTCCCCCCTCCTGGCTTACTATATCAAACGTTCTTTAATTTTTCCACTTAAGTGGTAAAGCTGAAAATAAACAATAAAACATATTAATTAGAAATAGAAATTACTAAAAGAAATAAATAATAGTCTAACAGCTGCTACTGCAGTAAAGAAATATGGCATACTTAAGCAGACCTTGTTGCATTGGGTGCAAAATCTGGGTCAAATTTATTGTTCAGTGGAGAGCAACACAACCTCACAGAAATGTCTGTACAAGCAAATCAACAATTCCTGTTGAACATCATTGGTAAATGCTTGGGTGTGCAATATACTTATATCTGTAAAAGTCTAAAAATTATAGAAGAGTGATATTGTAAAATCAGCTTCACAATTTGAGATAAGAAGCTTTTTTTTCTATGTAGTGTATGGTGCAAAGTTTTGATCTTCTATGCATGATTTAGATGTCATTATTACCCAGTATATTGCATGTCTCTATCACAGCTTTTTATGCATTTTCTACCCTGGTTAACTAGAACTCTACCCCCATGCTATGCACATTTACAAAGATGTGAAGAGATGGGCACTGACCATTTAAGCATTCCATACCATATCTCAAATGAATCTACCAATGAAAGACAACAATCTTGTTTTCCCTCCCAAGGTCAATGTATTGATGATGATGTGGGGGGTAATGCTGATGACATAGGTATTCATAGTTAGAATAAGAATGATCTTGAACAGAAAACCTACATCCTATATCAAGTGTTCCAAGAAATAGGACTGAAGATAAAACTTTCCAAATGAGAAACTATGATTTGGAATTTTAATGAAAGCAGTGATGGCACATACCCTGAATTCATCATAAAAATTCAGGATGTGGAATTAGTAAATACAAAACACTTGAAATATCTTGGTGTATGAATCAGTTATAACAAATTTAGTACAGGAGAAAAGGAAATTGAACATAGAAGTTTTACCCAACACTACAAACTGCTACAAAACCAAAACATCAATTTGAAAACTTGAATCATGTTGTTAAATTGCCTCATCAGATCAAGACTTTCCTGTGGATGTTATGCATGGCACTAAAAGTGTTCAGAAATATCTAAATTGTCAGCTGTATACAACCATTTTCTCAGACCAATAGTTTAAAAAGGGCTTTCAGCAAACAAAGCATAGGGGTCTTGGGTGCGGTTTGGAATGAAATGGAACCATTGTGCGCTGCATCTATAGAAGATCAGGAATCCATCTACATTCAAGCCATCCATTGATGTTGTGGGCATCCTGGTGCGAAGCTCACCTTGTATTTTGTAGGATGGATCCATCCCTAGGTCTCAAAGGCAGCTGTTTAGGCAGTGGTTGGAGAGTGTAAAGTGTTCCAATCCATAGACCTGGCACCAGTGCATTGGAAAACTGGACAGTTGGATGTATGTGAGAATTGGAGCAGGGTGGGGATGGACATAACACATTATGAAGGCTGGCATTACCTGACTCTGATAGACTGTGGCCCTAGTCAGTTTTCCATCTGGCAACCATTACACACATCATGATGCTGCCAGCTGAAGTCGCTATTCTGTGAGAGTGGGCCACCTGCTGAGCTGCTCATTGACAATGGAGCAGCATTCTGTGGGGAGGCATTTGTGAGGTTTGCAGAGAACTGAGGTATCTAACTTAGATTCCAGTGTGCCTATCAGTCATCAGGGAATGGCATTATTGCACCATAAAGTGTATCACTACTTGGTCAGGATGTTCCATTATGGAGGTGTTATATTGGTATAACGTGACACCAAAAGACGACACAACAGCTTTGTCATTACCAGCTAACTCCATATATAACTATCAAGCCTGCATAAAGGGTATCAATGTTGCACCACCACTTGAATACACAGATCCTGTATTCTACAGAGTAGGAGATACAATATGGGTAAAGACCCCGCATGGTCGATGTTTGATGCAATTCAAAAAAGGAACAGTGACAGGGGTCTACAGCCCACATTCAGTTCTCATCAATGGAATGCCACGCCATATCAAAGACCTCTGTTCGCATCAGATATCTGCATTATTGGAAGATGATGGCAGTGATAAGTTGTCTGAGAGTGACTCAAATTCACCGCTGTTTTTCAGTGAAGGGCCAGACTATTCATATATGGAACCAGAGGAAACAGATGTTGAAGGAGACAATGATGATGCTAATAATGAGAGAGACCAAGTGGGTACAAATGGAGAAGAGATGGGTGGATCCTATCCACCTTTATGTAGAAGCACTCGATGAAAGCAACTACCATCTCCGTGTCATTTATGTGATAAGGAGATCAGGGAGGAGTGTAGAAGAGGAGATGACTTACCTCATGTGGTAAAGTGAGCACGTATATGTCTGGCATGCAAAATGAGTGAAGGAAAGGAAAAAGAAATATGGCTGCCCTAACAACTTAATTTAAGTAAGACACAGTCTTGGAGCTAGGAGAATTGGTGAGAGTGGTTGAGTGTATGCAAATTTTTTGCAAGATCAGCTCACCATAAAAATACCACATAAGAGAGAAAAAGAGACAAGATGCTCGTGAACATGGTACTGCATATATGGAGAGACTGTCAGTTGGGAAAACGATTACTTGGGTCAGTTCCACACAAGTAAACAGGTCAAATCAGGCTGTGTTACTGATAAATATTAAAGTCACACTATTTTTTTTTCTAAAAATATTTCATTTGTGTTAAGAAAATCATCATTAATGCAGTTTCTGAAGCAATACACTGGTTTGTTTGAATTGGTGTCACAGTTCAGCTGTTTTACCCACCAGCCATCTTCAGGTACCTGTTTGGTAATTTTAAACTGAACACTTGATTCAATCCATGGTTATTGATCCTCCTAATTCTTTGAGAACAGGGGTTCTCAGTCAGGGGGAGGATCTCTCCAGGGAAGAATTACATGGTTTTAGCAGGGAATCTTACTTTTTCACAAGTTTCTCATTAACTGCAAACTTGATCAGAATAAAATTGAATACCCTGATCTTTTACTGAACTTTTTTTGTACATTAAATATGGTGAAAAGGGTTCATTGGGCAAAAATGATTGAGAGCCACTAAACTAGAAGATATCTTATATAAGTTAATTTCTTCTTTGTGATGCGGCTCCTATTTTTCTAAATTGCTGTATATAAATTTCACTGACCGACCTAGGAACTGAACTCACAACTACCAGCATACTTAACCAACACTTATATCCACCAAGCCATTGGTGAAATTTTGAAGCTTTAAATCTAATATCTGTTCTTTCCTCATCATTCCTTCTATATTGTTCTATGCTAGACCTACTGAGCAAAACTTCTAAGTGGCAACCCAAACACATCCTTCAGAGTAACAACTATCATACAAACATGACCAGCAGTACAAGAGTGGATAATAATTAAAAAAACTGCCAGTCAGTCTACCTAATAGTGTTTGATTGAACTATTTGAAGAATTTTCAGATGGTAAACTGAAATTTGCTCCTCCTTATTAATTTGCTTAAAGGCTACAAAAGTGGCTATAAAGCACAATTACTTTCTTTTTATAGAATTTATACTATATTTGAAAATAAATAAAAATGTAACTACTCTAACTTAAACTAGATTAAAAACTTAAATTTACCATTACTTGTATGTTCACTAATCTCCAATCAGCAGGAATCTAGTGTTAAATGAATTTTGAGCATACATGCTTATAAGTTAAAAAAATATTTTTTGTAATAAAGTGTGAAAATGTTCATCATGCAAAAAGCAAAAGAAATGAAAGGATTATTTTTTTTTTGCATAAAGTAATATTTGTGAAATAAGGAAATGTTTACTGTATTTTTTAAATTTTTTAATAAAAAATAAGGCTATTTTTTATTCAGTAGTTAGTAATATTTTAATTTCTTTTCCAGTGTTGATATAATTTTATCTTCAGCTTTTGTAACAAAAACAAACATAAAACAATCATTATTATTGAGATGAATGCAAAAATAAACATGATACTATTAAGTTGAAAATTGGGCTAGAAATCATTTTACTCTTCAAATTAGAACATTTTAACAATATTGGTTTATCAATATTCTTACTATGTTACAGTGACAAACATCTACAAACAAAAACTGAATCATTTTAATAATATACATAGTTTGTTAGTTATGTCAAAATCAAGAGAAAATATACAATTTCCAATTGCTTTGTAGAAAAAAAACATGAAAAAGACAAATGTCATTTCTTGTGTGAGTGGGATATAATTAATTCAAATAATGTAATTTACAGAATAATATTGAAATCTAATTCTAGTTGACTAAAATTTTGTCTAAGTGAAAAGTAGTTTCATGATCAAGTACAGAGATCTTTATAGAAAAAATATTTGTAATATACATTTTAAAATATACTTCATTTTTGTTACATGCCTTCAACTTAATATAGATTAGCAGATATGAAAGTCATTATTTATGTACAGACTATCGTCCTCATCTTTTCAATATCATGAAGATACTAGTTTTCAAGTAAATAATGAGAACTCATTCCAGAAATTCAGGGAGAAATTATGAAAATCATTTTCTAATTTGTCCAATCCAAGTATCAGATATGTGCAAATTTCTAGCATTAAGAAGCAAAAAAGAAAAGAATTTTTTTTTTATCTATTAAACTTTAGTTTTTAAAAAAGAAGGGGTTGCACACCTACTTCACTTACAATATGTTCTTTCTAAAACTGTTGCTTACACATTTGTTTGAAGAGATGTAAGGTTTATTTCTTTGTCAATATTTACATAATTGAAACCAGATTCCAGTTTTTACAAAACACTGTTTGTCATATACGTCAGGAAACATGAAACTGTCCTGTTTCTTTCTTCACACATAAAAAACAGTTATGTATTAGGTTGGTGCAAAAATAATATCGTTTTTTGACGTTAAAAAATACGTCAAAAAACGATATTATTTTTGCACCAACCTAATATATAGCTGCTAAAAGAGATTTTAATCTATTAAAATGTTACAAACATGCTTGCAGTAAAAGACTGATATAAATAGAGTGAAAAAAATATATAATAACCTAAGAGATTCATTTTTAATTTATTTTGTTTTTATAATTCTTTTAAGGTCATAACTTCCAAGACATTCTTACAAATGTTTGGAACTTTTAGTAACTTTATATTGCATTGACATTCATCATCAGAGCTGTTTTGATTTGAACGCATACAGCAAATCAGTGTGATTTCTCATCTTTAATGTGCTTGTTTGTTTCTGAGCATGTCCATCTGCTTTGTCCAATTTGTGTTTCTTCAACACTCACAGGGCCAACATGTGGTTTATGCTGTGACTATGCTGAGCAGACATTAGTTACACTTCAAGTATGTGTCCCACCATAGCCACATATGGTTTAGAATTTTTCTTCTCAACTGGTTGCCAAATATAGTCACAGACATAAAACAATAAAAAAAACACACACACAAGTCAATTTCAAGAAAAGATACTTTTTATTGCGTTGAATTCAATAAAAACTTCGAAATTGGCTGTAAAAAAGAAACAACAATAAAATAGCTTCGATGTACAAAATAGATGCAAAAGCTTCTCTGGGTAAGAAAAGCAAATATTGCATTGTGCTGTTTATCATAAGTGCAAGCAATGCATCTTTTAAAAGGCACATGTCAAGCATACATTTTTGAAAGCAGCGAGGCAATAAAATGTCTTAAGACAAAAACCAAACAGTTGAAAAAAAAAAAAAGATTTTGAAATAGAACCTGTATTATATATGTGTGTGTGTATATATGTGACAATTTTGAAAACTTATTTTTTTTTTTTTTAATTTCATCATGTTTCAAAATTATATATTTACTATTCTCTTGGATTCCCAGCAAACTTAAATTAAAATTATATAGTAATGAAAAATACAAATGGAGAACTACAATTTATTAAAATATGGGCTTAAAATCACCAAAAGAATTTCTTACAATTTTTAATTCTTTGTTTTTAGCAATATTTATGCTGGCTGGATTATTTTAACAAAATGCAAGTCTTACATAAACAAATGGCTATTGCATAGAATACTGACTAGGAGTAAATAATAATGCAATAAAAAGCAAATATATGCAAGCAGTAGTAACAGTTAAAAACCTAAAAGCTTAAGCTAATGCAGAATTCAACATTTACTTTTTATATAAGCATACTAGCTGAAGTACTTGTCTACAATGGATAGGTTATGAGTTGATTAGAGCTGGTTATAATGACAATAAAATGACTCTTTCATCCCGAAAAGTAGTTCCACATAATTTCTCATCCCTAAGTGAAACAGATAAAATGTAAAACTTAAAAAAAAAAAAGAAAAAAAAGAAATAAGGTTTATTTTACAATCTTTGTTCTTAATGAAATCTGTTATTGTTTGCAGTTTCTTTCTGGAAAGTTTCCAATGAAAAAAAATATATGTTTGGAAAAATTGTTAACTGGATTAATTGCCTTTTTCAAAGCATACAAATATTTTCCTTGTTATGTCATTAATAAAAGAAAATTATAGTCTTACATTGATTGGTTACAAATGGTAATTGTTACTGTGAAAGATAAATCCATATAAAGGCAAATAAAATTTATATTAGAAATTTTCCCTGGGTCCAATATATATGTATATCAAGCTCTTCCAAATTATTTGGAGATATTTATCTATATATTCATTGGGTATTAATCTAATTCATATTTTTTAAAAAATGATTAAAAATTTACAATTTAATATCACACTGTTGATTAATAGATGATGAAATTTGGAACATATATGAGGTGGGTGTTGTAAGGTTCTTAACTTCTTAAAAATCAGTATTTTAATGACTAAACAATATTGATTTATAGAAATGGGTTGAGTCAGGAATTTTTCAGTACCTCCCTTTTATTTTATGTGTCTTGTGCTAGCTGGCTTTAACTAGTATTTTGGAGAGTTCAGGATCCGACTATATAAGATTCAAAATAATATTTTTTTTGTTTTCCTAAAAGTAGTTGGCAGTTTAGGTAAATTGGTTAAAGACCTTGATTAGTGTGAGGGATTTACTTTCATCAGACAAGTACTTAAAATAGCATTTTTAATGAAAAAGCTCAATACTTTTTAATATTGGCAGAATCTAGGGTAATTTCTTTTTGATTTAAATGTAAGCATAGAATTTATTTTGACAGTACTCCAGAGATAGGGATATTTTTCTAAATTTATCTTTATTGCAGAGATAAACAAGATTTTTTCTTAACAAAACGAAAAAAAATCCTATGTAACACATTTCGTCCTTCAAAATGATTTCTTCAGAATAAACAATGCTTTTATTGATGGAATAATATTTATGTTGGTGGAGGAAACAAAAATGTAAACATGATTAACATTGTTTATATTTTCATTCTCTTCCCCAACAAATAAGTACCATTGATAAGAACGTTATTTAGTCTGAAGAAGTCCTTTAGAAAGACAAAACTGGTTATATATGATTTTTTTTCCATATTATTCAATTTTCCACCTTTAATCTGATATATAGAATTTATATATCATCATCGCATTTCTACCTTTACCGAATTCACATGGGTAATAGTAAAATTTAAAAAAAAAAGGTATCACAGATTTTATAAATTTTTTATGGAATTTTAGAAAACTATATTTTAAATATGACAACAACTAAATAAATTTGACACTGATACCATTTTAAACTGCAAAATATTTCACAAGAACTGAAAAATAAAGGCAAAAATATGGAATTATTAGAGAAGCCAATTTCGGGTTATTTGGTTTAAAAGAAAATGGTAATGGTTTTTAACTTAGTAAAGATTTACATGCTTACTCATATATCTTATTATAAAATGCAGATTGTGTGTGTGTGTGTCTGTACATTTATATATTGGATCAGATTTCCTATATTTTTCAACTGATTTCAAAATTTCACAGGACTGCGTAAAATTACCTTGCGGTGGTTCTGACAGCGCCAAAAATTGGAAAAACAATCAGTTTTTGCACAAAATCAATTTGAAAACATGATTAAGTTGCCAGAATGAGAGGGGACAACTCATATCGAGTTATACTTATTATAAAACCCAGGTTGTTTGTGTGTATGTGTGTGTGTGTTCCTTTATATATGGGATCAGATTTCCTACATTTTTCAACCGATTTCAACAAAACTTCACTTTTTTTTTGGCAGGTAGTGTTTCTTATTGTCTTACACACTTTTTTCTTTATTTTTAAATTCAAAATGCTTTAAAAATTCCATTTACAAGACAATTGTTTATAATAAAATTCTAATCAATCGATAGACTCATAACGATTGAAAACAATGTTTTTATTTGAGTTTGACCAATTTGTTAAAAAACAAAAAAAAAAAAACTAATTAAGACATGCATGTCCGTCAACCTTAAACAATAATCTTTGTCAATTTTATTTTTCAGTCTTTATGATGGTCGATACTTGATCTATCTCTTACTGTTACATCCCGGGGCAACGCCGGGCTCTACTGCTAGTTTCTTTTAAAACTCAATGGAAGAACTGATGTCATTATCAGATGAACCATGTTAACAAATACAGTAGTAGAAATAATGTAGTGAGGATAATTTGCATTTGGTTTGCAAATTATTCATATATAAGGAAACAGTTTATTCTTACAGGTTCGGTGGCTTCTGTCTTTCTGTTTACTAAGTAGGTTAAAAGGGTACAGTAGAACTTTCAGTAGTTTCCCTTAATCTTAGGTGCTTAATACAAGCAGAGATCTTAAGAACCAGGTAGGAATAGAATTCTTCTTAATATACAAGAAATGGGGGTGTCAGGAAAATCATTTAAAGAGTCAAAAATTTAGAATTTAATAATTCAAACTATTAAAAAATAAAATAAAAACATTTTATCAACGAATGAAATGTGGTAATTCTGGAAAGCATAAAAAAAGACAAGCAAACATTATTTTTTGAAGAATGCAAACATATAATCATGAAAGTAAAAACTTGAACCAGCTATAATAATTAATATTTCCTGTTTAAGCTCTGTGGAAAAGTGCCAATTTAATAAACAGGATGGTCTTAATTAGCTTGTAGTGGTGAAGATTTTGTAAAAAGAAAAAAATAAATAAAATATACCCCCCACTTCCATTAGACAGCTAACAGTAACTCAAGCAATAATTTTATTTAATTTTTGTAGTTAGGGAATTCTAATAAAGTAATTTTAATGCTGTGAATTCTGTAGCTGTTAATAACTTGAAACAAGTTAATAGAATCTGAAAAGGAAAAGATATTGAAATTAAAATGGCAGAGATGAAAAGGAGTTACATTTTAATATTATTGACAAACTTTACAACTAGTTATAATAATGTTCTCTCATTATTATTATTAGACAATATACTTATATACGCCATAGTTTGTGTATGTGTGTGTGTGTGAGTGTGAGTGCATGTGGATGGATGGATAGATAGGTTTTTTACTTTTTATTTATGTGATTTATTGCTGCTTTGCTTTTAGCATTCTGCACAGTTTTTAACTGCAGTCTTTTTTGCTTGGGGGTAATTGTAGTTATACACATATTGAGAAAAATTATCATTAATTACATATATATTTGGACCGATAAAGAATTTATTGTAAGACAACATGTTAGCAATATTAAAATGAATAAAAATTGTGTAAAAATTGAGTTAACATTATACAATTATTTTAAAATGATTTTAAAAAATATGTAAAGTAAATCACTTTTTTTCTTTTTTTTTTTTTAATCTCAAAGAGATTCTCCAAAAACTTATTTTATAATAAATTATATACATATAAATATTTATAAAATAAAACTGTTGTACATCATTTTCTTCCAGATCAAAATTCAATTTCAATAAAAGAACATTTCAAGTTAGACTTATCTCCAGACCATCAATAATGAGAATTGAACCATGAAAGCTTTCTTGGAATGCACAACATTAAATATATTGATTCTGTTGGCCATAAAATTAAACACTCTTAGAGTTTATACACAAAAATTCAATAAATATTATATGATGTTAATACTTGTTAACATCAAAGATCAAAATATCAATAATTGAAAAGTTAATTTGAAAATGTGAAATAAATATTACTGAAGTTTTTCAGTTAAACCAAAAATTGAAAGCATTGATAAAAAGAACATGAACAAATATATTTTGGAAATAAAATGCATGTGTGAAAATAATAAATTGATTTTTAATCATCAAAATATTTTGTTACAAATTTTCTAGTTACAGAATAAATTTCTGTATTATGAAGCTAAGGATAAGTTGTTCTGTACTGTTTTAAGGATCAGTCAAACCATTATTATAACAATCAGAGATCAGAGGTGTTTCTCTTAATCATATTGATATTTTCTCATAATTTACTGTTTATTTAATATTTTTATTTACATTGGAAATGATAAAGGGTATCTGATGGAAAAGTTGAACAACAGCTTGAAAAGACCAACCAATAACTGAGTAGTGAAATTAATTCTGTATTTTTACAGCATCAACTTGTACAAAATAGGCCTTGCAAAAATTTCTTTTGTGTCTCAAAGTAATCAAGAAAGAATAACAGTTCTTGCAAGTTCAATTTTGCGTTTTCTTTCAGAAAACAACAGTTCACATAAATCAGTTTTCTTTTCTTTTAGAAATAATAAAAGAATTTTAAAAGAACAGTTATTCTGACGATTATTTTGAGGCACATAAGGGAAATTTTGCATAAGCCGTATTTTGTACAATTTGATGTTGTAAAAATACTTTTTGTTATGTTAATAAATATTTGTTGCTTTTCAAATTCTACTTTGAATAAGAATCTTGTTTTTTTTTTTTTTTGTCATCACTTCAGAAAAGACCTTTTGAAAAAAGATTATTTGAAACCCTAATCTTTTCTCTTTAATATTTTTAAATATGTCATTGTGTTAGTTGCCTGTGAGGGGCTGAAGAAAAATAAAATAAATATAAAATTGGGTAGATGTTAAAGAGACAATTTGTATAATGTTGCTTAAAGCTAATTATTCTTTTAAAGAAAAACATTTGTTTAATGACAAATTGAAACAGTTTTTAGACTGTGTGGAAATTAGCAAAAATATAATAGTCTATAGTGAAAATTTCTTATTTTTAATTCAGTTCATGGCAACTAAATATAAGTAATTTCAATTAAAAACATTAATTGAATCTTTACATTTCTTTTTAACAATGAGATTATGTGTCAAGTTTATTTTTGCTAATTAAAGCATAACAGCTAATGAAAGACAGAACATATACAAAAAATACATAAAAACTGATGAAAAAAAAGCCCAGTAGAAATTAATTATAGTTCGCAGAAATGGCATAGATACTCCAGATATCAGAAGTGAAAGTGGCAAAGATTCCCCAGTCATCAGAAGTTAAAAGCAAGAAAGAGAAATTTTAACCAGCTTATATTTGGTTCACTGGGATACAAGTTGGAAGAAAGGGAGACAATTCTGCTGCTGTTGCAGCTTGAAATCATCCATTAAGTTTTAGGAGGGGGAAATAAGTGAGTTAATAAAACAATTTCCGAAAAGAATAAAACAAAAAGTATTTTTAGATGAACTTTACTTTGTTTTGTTTTTTTTTAATTTCTGAAAGCTGCTTTTTTTTTTTAAATTTGCAAAGTTCAAATTGGCTTCTCCAACAATTGGTTTTTACACTGAACCATTTCATATCTTGTATAAAAAAAAACTGGTTTCATCTAGAGACAGCAGTAATCAGTTCATTATTCACAAACAATAAAAAAAAATAGTTAAAAATGAAAAAATAACAGTATAATGATTTTTTACAAATAGAGTTTATCTCTCTTGTTTGTAACAACTACATCAAATGGCATTTTGATCAGCAGTAGATTTGTTAAATTTTCTATTTCCTTAAAGCAGATTTGAATTTATCAAACTGATATTAAGTATAAATCTGTTGTTTTTATAATTCATCTATATTTAATCCTAGTTTTAAGCAGTCCAAATACTGATGTCATAATCATTACCTTTCCAATTTAAAAGCTTTGATATAATTGTTAGTCCTAGAATATAGATGTGTGTATATATTTTCAGTTCTAATTTATTTGGGCAGGATAACCAAAGAAAAATAAATTTTAGAAACTATCTCAAAGACCAAAAGAAAACAGCAAAAATCTATTACAAAAATATCTTTATTTAGCATAGTGCATTAATTGTATTAAGAATTGTCCTGAAAGATTAATTACCAATAAAAGATACAAAATATGATGCAAGAGCTTAAACTATTCTCCATGATTTATTCAAAGCATTTGTTCTATTTTGTACACTAACTCAGTGGTCACTTGGTATAGACATTGGATATAGAGTATATAATATTTAACCGAAAGCACCTCTCTAAAAGCTCCCTAACAAATACTAAGATGCTGTTAGGTCAGCCATAATTATACCTGTTAACCAAAGTTTAAATTGTGCACAGACATAAGAGATCTACTTTCAGTTACACCTGCTTCTAAGTTTTCTTCATATGCTTAAAAATATCTAATATTTGAATAGATTTACCTTCTGTTACACCTGCTTCTAACAAAATTAAAACATTGAAGTTATGAATCTTCTTGAATTTTGTCTTTAAAAAATCTCAAAAATTAACAGAAAAACAGATTTAGCAAGACTGAAGATATAGCAACAATTTTTATATTAGCTGGAAATGCCTGAAAAGCAACAAATAACTGCTCTTTACAAAAAAAAAAGAAAAAAAAAAAAGAAAGAAAATCTGCCATCTCATCAAATTATATGCAACATTTAGAATACATTATTTTAACAACATAGACCAAATTACATTTTTTAAAAAAATGTTTTTTGTAATAAAAGTACAGCACCAAGGTAGGGCTGGTATATAGTGGTTGGTGAAAACACTTTTTAAACAATTGAAATCAACAGAAATTTGATATGAAATAATCATGATATCATATCATATAATATTGATTGATCATACTGAGCTATAATAAATTTAGTGTTGTTCCTATATCTGAAAAGCATTATTACATATAACAAAAGCATTGAAAGAATGCTAAATCACAGTTATATTGAGTAATAAGTGTTACATTGACAGCATGAAAACATGACTATAACATGATTATATTGGACTTTAATACTAAACGTGTTTTCCAAGATGAGTAAAAATCGAAAGAAAAACATTAACTACTTGTTGTAAACTAAAAAAATTCTCCCTCTAAAATTTGTATAAAAAATATTTTTAAGGTCAAAATTAAACAGAAATATACTTTAAATGAATAATAATTTCATTAAAGTTAATAAACTTGGAAGGGTTTTGAGATACAGATAGATTAATTCTTCAAGTTGGTTATAATGATTTCTTTGTAGCAGCCAGCAATTCTGGCTGATTAAAAGTGAAACAATAGATTTAAAAATTATATAAATATATACAGAAAATACCGACCTTGAAGAGTACTCATCCTAGAAATAAAAATCACGGATATTTGGCCCCCTTCAAATGGCCATAAAGTGAGTAGAAACAGATGAATTCATCAAGAACATCAGAGAATGGGTTCAATTCAATAAGCATGTCCCTCAGGGTTAAATTCAAAAAGAGGGAACCAGAAGAAACGTACAGTGACTGACAGAGCCTCAACTAATGTAATCTTGAGAATGTCCTGCATTTCTGCAATTTCCAGCATTGCTGGAAGTTCACGATTCTTGGCACTCACTTGCCGCAGGTATAGTTTGGGTCCAGCAAATGCCAAATTTTCTCCTATCAGGCCGACAAACTCAATCTCGTCTCCATCACGAAGTGTAAGAAGTTGGTCTGTAAAACGATAATCTGCAAGTAAAGTGCAGGGAGAGTAACCATCTTCCAAATGGACCTGTAACTGGAAGCTATAGGAGTCATATCGCCTTAGATGACACAGGCGACCAATTGACACCATCAGTATGCAATGCTGTAGCTCAAGGGCATCATGGGTACTTTCATCGGAGCAATTGTAGTAATCTCCATAGGAACACCGCACCTGGTTTGCTAAAAAGGCTGGAAGGCTCTCAATGAATTTTTCAACAGAATTTTCAATGTTTGTAATTTTGATATTGGTGACAGTTCCTGACCATGCCACCTTGATTCCTTTCATCTGGACACACCTGGTTGCTGTCAAGGCTTCCGTTGTTTCCTTATCCTTCACCACACAGTTGTCATAGTAACTTGACCAATGAAGCTCACTTTGAGTTTCATCATGTACTGCTGGAATGCGAATAAAAAACAATGGGATGACAGCCAAAACACAGAACATGAAGATAACAATCCGTTTCAGAAATCGATACTTGGAATCTAGTTCATCACCAAGAATCTTCCGGCTCTGTGTCAGAGCTAGGGGGATGCCCAACAAAACAATGGTGGTAAGAATTTTCCCAAACATAGCTGACTGCACCAACTTTATAACAAAGTATATCACTGAAAGGCCAATGGTGAAGACTGAGAGGGGCACAAGCAAGGGAAGCATCAGGTAGCCAACTGTAGCTCTCAGCATTGTCCACCAGGTTGTGTAACTGAAGAGTACAGTCATGAAATTCCACCAGAAGTAGCAAACAAGATGTGGGATTAGGATGCGATAGACACCCTTCCAAGATTTTTGCCTGGCCATGAAAACAAAAAGAAAAGGCAGTAGAAGGAAGGACAATGAAGGCAATCCAAAATTCAATTTCAGTCCAAATCCTAAATTAAATACAAACAAGGGAGAAGAAATTAGCTTGAGGATGTGAATAAGAACAGGAATATTAGGAAAGCCATCCAAGATGATAGGCAAGGATGCAAGCAAATTGGATCCAACGGTCATCAGAGTCAAGTGGTCATGGTTGTCACTGAGAGCAATAAAGCAGCTCACTGCAAATATCAAGGCAATGATGCACACTTCTGAGCATGGGATGTACGACTTGTTGGCGAGAGAAAAGCTGATGACTGATGCTATGATGGAAGAGAAGAACACAATGTAAGGAGTCAAAGAGTTCCAGCAGAATTGAGATTCCACAGATTCTACATCAACACCAATGTCAAAGTTCTTCAGAGCTGATGTTAGTGTGGAAGTGTCTGATAGCTTCTGGCGTCCATAAAACATCTGAAGGGTGGAGATCACCATGGCTGCAAAGGAGAGATAGAAGAAGAAGAGTGGGACGAAAAAGAATACCAGGCTTGGGGTGATGAAGCCATAGATAAAGAGCAGGAGCATGATGTAGATTTGATTGGTAGGGATGAGGGAGATGAGCCAACTGGTGCCCCTTTTGGAGGCAATCTCAAGCATCTGTTGTCCAATCACTTTTCCCGTGGTGATAGGGTGTTTGAGAATCTGAAGCAAAATAGGCAGCAATAATTAAATAGGAATAAAAAGCAATCAATTGGGTTAAAAAGAAATGGACCACCAGGTTATAATTTTTAGTATATTGAATTTTAATGAAAAAACACTTTCAACAGTTGTATCTATTGTTATTTTATAGTTACAGAACAAATAGTCTTATTGGCATAGAGGGAAAATACAAGGATGTTATAAATATGGCTATACAAAAGTCATAAGGTTCTTAAATTATTATAAAATTTCTTCAACTGAGACATGTATGAAAATTGTTTTAATGTATAAAACATTAATAACTGCATAATCTTTGGAGTATTCACTTTTAATATATTTAAAATTCCTTTTAGTATTAAAAACAGTCATAATAGCAATTGTTAAATCTTAAAGAGTTGATAACATATACAATATTCAATTGCAAATTAGATGTGCTTATAAGTTCAGTATATAAGTGGACACTGAAATCAACACTTCGTGGTGAAAGTGTTTCATACTTGAACGCAATCTTGAGCCATGAAGATTGCGTTCAAGCATGACTGTTACTGCTAGGTGTTGATCTCAGTGTCCATTTTTACATTTATGTATGCTCTGATATTGAGCACTTTTACCCATAAATATAGCACACCTTAAGACAATATTTTTATTGTATAAAAATATATATATATTTTTATTACTTGAAATGTTATTATAGTGGATACTCCATATTTGAAATAGACTAATAATATTTGAAGCATTGAAAATATTGGATTAAAAGTAAATCCAATAATTATTTAGAAATATAGATATTAGTTTAATAAAGTAAATAATGAAAATATTATAAAAACTCAGTGGCTGGTGTAATATATATATATATATATATATATATATATATATATTATATATTTGGCTCAATATGTTAGCTCTATCTCTGATATTGAGCACTTTCTAATAAGTACCGCGCATATAATATACAAATAATTACACATATATACATACACATGCATATATATATATATATATATATATATATATATATATATATATCACACACACATATACACATGCATATACACACACACATACATACACACATACATACATACATACATACATACATACATACATATATACACACACATAATGAGATATTTTCTAAATGTAGAAACAATTCAAAACATAAACACTGTTTGGAACATGTCACTTATGTCAATTCCATCTTGGTTCAATAACATCAGACATGACTATTATGTTTATCTCTCTCTCTCTATATATATATATATATATCTCATTGTGTATATTTATGTGATGCGCTCTGTATTTAATTTTTTTTTTTTACCACAAATTTTTGAAATTTTACTTTTTTAGATTTTACATTTTAATAAATATATATATATATATATATATATATATATACTTAGCTGTGTGTGTATATATGTAGGTGTGTGTATATAGGTATATGTATGGATATATATATATATATATATATATATATATATATATATATATATATATATGAATGTGTGTGTGTGTATATATATATATATATATATATATATATGAATGTGTGTATATATATATATATATATATATATATATAGAGGTTATATTTACAATATTCAAGCACATTAAAACATTTGGATGACTAATTTTTACACAGATAATTGGAAACTAACTACTTACCATCCAGATATGCACATATAGTCATAAATAGCAAAACATGGAGTATTTTAAGGCAGTTTTTTTCTAATAAATTGTTAGAGTTCCTAAACAGGTTTAAAAATATTTAGTAAATTTAGCTTAAGTCAGAAACAATGCTAGGTGGAGGATCTTAGTTAGGAAATTGTGCTCTACTAAACTTCCATGTAGACAGTATTTGCTGAGAAAATCAGCATTTGAATACCCTAGCTTTTTATATTAATTGAACATTAGCTTTTGGTACTGTTACCAAGTTTAGCTTGGTATGGCATAAAGCTATTGATGTGGAGCAGTCAATGAGAAGCAAACTGAGTACAGTAAAAATAAACTTAGCCTGTCTTGTTAAGTTAAACATCTAGATTCAGTGGATATTGAAATTTAAATTTAAAGCTGATTGATTTATACATTTTCTATGGCTTGTCAACCCTTTGCAGGTTATTTAAAGCCAGAAAATATTTTTAGATTATAAAAAAAAAATTATTTCTATTTTTGAGATAATAATTATTTAGTGATACAAGTCTTACTAATGAACCCATAGCTGAGTGGGGAAGAGATGAATTCATACGTTTGCAAGAGTATTTGCAAGTAAGTGAATATAATGAACCCAACTAAAATTGGAACTGGGTTCTCTGATTAACAATTCTGAACCATCCAATACACCATTCACACAGCCAAGCTTACAAAACCTGGTATTCCCCAGTGGTCACCCATATAGGTACTGACCAGGCTCAATGTTGTTTAACCTTGGTGATCGTACAGGAACTGATATTTCAACATATGGGGGTAAGCCAAAATTAAAGCCGATTGAAAATGTTAAAGATATATAGTCAATGTAATTGTAGTTCTGTTGCATTCACCTCCACCTTTTCCTTATTATATATATATATATATAGATATGTGTGTGTGAAAAGTGTGTGTGTGTAATATATATATATATATATATATATATATATATATATATATATATATATATATATTATTATATATTATATGTGCAGTACTTATTAGAAAGCGTTCAATATCAGAGATAGAGCTAACATATTTGGTTGGATTGATGTGAGTTTGTGACCCTGGGTTTCACGCTTTTGCGATCGTCAGAAAAACTGATTAATTTTTTTTAAATTTTGGATTTATGTAGATTGCGTGTATTGGTGTTATTATGGAAGTGGAGGGAAAATCGTTGTCGTGATGTCACGAGAAATATTAATTACGTATCCCATCTTTGAATTTCATCAACCAAATGCGTATGTATGTAGACAACAGCATACATACGTCAAGCCCCATACTGTCCACATATGTTTATGTTTGCATGAGCCCCAGCAGGCGAGCGCGTGTGTATGTGTGTCTGTGTACCTCAATGTGCTGTCAAAAAAAAAAATTGACATTATTTAAAATGTGAATATATGAGTAACTACATGTCTCAGTCAAACAAAATTAAATAGGCTCCATGTTGAACAATAAAAGATTTACTTATCAAAATTTTAGCAAGATATTCAACAGGATGTAAATTTTATAACTGATTTCACAAAGCTACACAAATGTTCAATATGTGCACCACCTGTGACATGACACATGTCAAGTTGGTAGTCCAGCTCCTGTCAAACTTGCTATAGCATGCCTTGCGTAACATTCTGCAGCACTTTAGTGATTCTCTGCTTAAGTTTCTCTAGCCTTGTAGAAAGAGAGGGTGATATAGACCTGTCCCTTCACATAGTCTCATAGGAAAAAAAAAATCAGAAGGAATCAACTCAGGTGAACATTGTGGCCATTTCAACAGCACATTGTCATTATCACTGGCACGCACGATCCATCTTCCTGGTAGATTCTCATTGAAAAAAATTTCTGTTAACTTAGTTTTTACACATTTTGTTAAAATTTGATATCATTTGAGTGAGAATTGGCTATGTTATTAGACTACAAAACAATGTTAATTTTTGGGGACAGTCTATATATGATAGATATATGTGTGTGTGTGTGTGTTTCATCAAGAAAACTTATTAGTCTGTTACTTTCCATTTTCACATTCTCTTACCCAATATTCTTTGTATTTTCTGTCTGAATTTCTGGGACAAGAAGTTATTTACATTATTTACATATGGACTGTTGTCCCCATATTTGTTGTTATCACAACATTTCACCCATTGTGCCCTCTAGTCTTCATCAGGTGATTGTTGATCTGAATAACCTTCAGGGAACTTCAAACTGAACCCTTTATTTAATTTACAGATGTAGATTGTTCTCATTCAACTGTCCATGTCAAGGGATATTGTATCTAGTTCTTATTTAATACTACTCAGATACTGCTTGTCCCATTGAGCAGTACTAAATAAGAACTAGATGAAATATTGTCTAGAAATCAGTGTTGTTTAATAAAATTCGTTTGGATGAAAACTTACTGTCTAGATACACTTTAATTAATATATTTATGCATTATCATTGTACAACTATTAAGTAAGACAATTTGCAATTTTTATGAAAAAAAAAAAATGATAAAAAAACCCCTAACAAACCTTTGTAAAAATACTTGATCTTTTGTATTCTTCTGTTTGTTCAGCAGCTTCCTCTTCTGTAAGATTAATTTTCCCTTGAACTCTTTTTGATACAGTTTTCACGAAAGCGTCTTCAGAAATAGCATCACCAATTTTCTTGCCTGTTAAAAAAAAATACACAAATTATGATACTGAGTATGTTATGCTGTAAAAATTGTGCATGATAAGTAAAGATAAAGAAGGTGGTACTGAAAAGTTCTCAGCCTCATCCACTTCCCAAAATATAATCATTTTTTCTTAAGGGCTTCTGGATTGGTTCAAAAACTTCTCAAAACACTTTTATATTTGTCAACATTAATAGATCAAGGTACAAATCAAATATCATCTTGACCAGTCAGATATATGTAAATTCCACAGGCATTTCTCATTATCTCCTGCTTTTCATCTTTCATCTTTTCTCCTGTATTTTCTCATTCTCTCCCTTGTCCCTACAAATCTTTGTTGTCTATCTATGTTTTTAAATGTTATACCAATATAGATTAGTTTCATATGCAAAAAATTAATAAGAAATAAAAATATTTTTTTTACCAGTTTTGCTTTTATCTTCCTTTGCTCCGTTTCTTCAAAAAGCATTTAATTTTATTGTAATTTTTACACTTTTTTTATACCTACCTGCCTTTCACAGATTATCTATTGATATTCAACCAGCAATTTTATATATATATATATATATATATATAGCTGGCCACTTGTATTTGAGGATACCTGTCTGCTAGGGCAGCTAGCTAATCCTTATTGCAGACTCTTGCTCAGGCACATTTGTGTTTGTTCAACACCCACAGAGCCCACCTGTGGTTTATACTGCAACTATGCTGAGCAGACCGTAGTTACAGTTTCTGGGAGAACGCATGTTAACTAGAATGATCAACAATCTGAACAACACCAGTGCACTCAAACCTTCAGTCACAATGACTTGTGACTTTGTGCTAGCACAACTATTGACGACCCCAAGTGTTTTGTCTATCCAATTTCACTCACAAGGCTTGGGTCAACACATGATGGTATGGTTTTCAGGTACTTTCCAAAGGTGCTGCACGCTGGGATCATCCCCACTCCAGACCAATAACATCAAAAAGTATAGTCTCCTTCTTGACAAATCAACTATAGTGAGATTCGAACCTGGGTCTCATAGTCAGAAGGCAAATGTTCTAGCCACTCAGCCGCGCATATATATATATATATATATATATACACACACACACTGACATGCCAAAAGTCATGGGTTCATTGTCTAGTATTGTGTAGAATCACTTCTATTGCAAAAATGTGCAGCAACTCAATGTGGCATGAATTCCAGAAGACCTCTGGAGAGACATTGACCCATGTTGTTTTGATTGATGTCAAGAGCTCCCAGATATTTGTAAGTGAAGGATCTTGTGTATGAAAAAAAACCCTTGAAAATTTCCCATAAATGCTTGATTAGGCTAATATAGGGCAAACCTGGTGGAAACATCATTTGTTGTAAGTCTCCAGAATGATCACCAAACCAATTCTGAGCAACTCGCATTTAATGGACACACTGCATTATACTGCTGGAATAGCATTTACTTGTTGAGGTAGATGAAATCCATGAATGGTTGCTAATGGTTACAAAGTAGTGCAATGTAAACAGTTAGTGGTCAATGATATGCTTAGGTGGACCAGCAGATAGAACCCATGCCATGTGAGTCTCAGCCAACACAATTATAAAACTACCATCAACCTACACAATGCCAAGTTGACAAATGGCCTCACGGAAACTGCACTAGACCCAAACCCTACCACAAGCCTGAAACAACTAGAACTAGAACTCATTGGACAACACCACACACATTGCTAGTTCCTCAGGATTCAATCAGTAACCATGAGTTCAAGTGAGGTACTGTGTCCAGTATCATGATGTTTACAGGAGTACCCTGGTGGGTCTTCTGTTCTCATATCCCATTGAAGCTACTTAATTAACCTGCAAGATATGCATCTGATACCTCCTGCATTAAATATGGATGTGCATTGAGTCAATGTCACTTGCTTAACAATAACCCATAGATTCTCAATGAGGCTCAGGTTAAGCAAATAGGCTGGCCTATCAAGCACAGTAATAACATGATTAGCAGATATATTATCAACTAGCAGCATTGCCCGGCATTGCCCGTGCTTGATTCAAAAATCGTACGACTCATACAGCAATCGCTATCACTTCACTTAAAATATTTTTGCCCTTCCTTGCCTTTAAAGGAGTGCCCTTTGGCATGCTCATGTTGCTACATGCCTTACTTCTTGCAAATTTTTTCTAAGCTCTATACTAAACATTAAATCTGTTACGAAAAAGAACTAAACAAAATGAACAAAAAACGATCAGCTTTAAAAAACGACTTGTAACTGGAAAAAAAGAATGTTAACAACAAATACTTTTTCACACCCAACCCAGTTCTGCGGAATAAGAATCAACGTTGAGTTTAAGCGAATGAGCCAATTGGAGTAAAGTGCCATGCAGATTTAAATTTTTCCTACTTGTGACAAATACAGCTATTGATTTTTTTTTAGCATGCTAGCTAACATTCGTGTCAGTCAGTTGTTAGCTCTCACACTGGCTAAAAGAATCTACATGCCTATTCATGGCAGCCAGCTATAGGCTCTCACTCTGGCCAGTACAAAATGACCGCAAACTACATGAAAACTGCTGTAGAAGCATGAAAAAAATCGATTATTTCCACTATCGATGGGAGTTGGGAAATGCAAAGTCAGTCTTGGCCTTCCTGCTAACTCGGAGCATGTGCATGTAAATTTTGGTGCAAATCTGTTAAAAATTGCGGCCGTGCATTCATTACACACACACACACATTCCGCCTTTTATAGATAGAAATTGTTTTGGCAATTTGAGGAGATACCAAGCTCTGTTGGAAAAGAAATCAGCATTTCATAAAGTTTGTCAGCAAATGGAAGCATAAAGTACTCTAAAATCTTGACAGATTGCTATATTGATTTTAAACTTGATAAAATAATGGACAAACACCAGGAGATGACATAGCACCCCAAATCATCACTGGCCATGATAGGTACACACTAGAGTCAAGTAATTTGGATTCTGTGCCTAACCACTCTTCTTTTATACATTGGGACCTTGATTTCCAAATATAAAAGATTATTTTTATCTGAAAAGAGGACTTTGGACCACCGAGCAATTTCAGTTCTTTTTCTCCTCAGCCCAGGTAAGGCACTTCCAATATTGTCTCTGGTTCAAAAGTGGCTTGACACTAGGAATATGACATTTGTAGACCATTTCCTGGACATGCCTATGCATAGTGGTTCTTGATTCTCTGACACCAGCCTCAATCCACCCCTTGTGAAGCACCCCCAGCTTCTTGAATTGGCTTTGCTTGACAATGCTCTTGAGATTGCAGTCATCTCTTTTGCTTGTGAACCTTTTCCTACTATACTTTTCCCTTCCAGTTAACTTCATTAATATGCTTCATATATTCTGTGAACATTCAGCAATGGCTTTCTGTGGCTTACCCTCAACAAATAGCATGTCAATGAATGCCTTCTGGACAATTTTCAAGTCAGCTGTTTTCCCTATAATTGTGGTTGTGTGTACTGAACCAGACGGAGAGATTTATGGGATTTATTCTATACAAGTAGTGATTTACTCAAACTCAAAAAAGAATAATCTAATAAATTGAGACATATTTTTCCCATGCTATTTTGAGTTCTAGGCTGTATTTAAAAAAATTGAAAGAAAAATGTTTTAAATATTTTATATGAGCCTAGAATAATTTTCCTTTTCTGAAATAAGTGATAAAAAATATTGAACTCATGATATTTAAAAATTTTTTTTTTTTTGCATCTGTATTACTTGATCACTTGTTGGTCATGAAAACCCTTCAGAGTAAACTAATTTGCTAGCAAGTAAAGTGCTTAAAATGTGATGACAACAAAAATTCAATACATTTCTGGATTCAAATTTACCTGCAGCAACTAGTAGTTTCCGAGTGTGTTTATCTCCAGTGATTTCTTTGATTGCTTCAAGGTACTCTTCTTTACTCAGTACATCTTTGTGAGCTTTGTTGATGGCACCAAACATCCTGCGGGCAGCATAACGCACTTTCTTCTCCATACTGCTAGTGGTCAGACACCACTTTATCATTTCTTCATTCTTTTCAGTGATACCTATAATAACAACAGCAAACAAGTAAATAATACTATTCCCATAATTCTTTCTGCAGAAAAAAAACGACTTACAGTGAACAGATATCAGCAGAAATGTAAAATGGAGAGAAAACAGGGTTAAAAGGTATTAAAAGACAATGTATCAGAAAGCTGCCATTGTGCACATGAAAAAAGTACTTAAAAATAACATTAAAGTATTACTATTTATGTTAATGTCTTAAAAGTTGTCTAAAAAATAAAAAAAAATAAAACTGGAATTAAAAAAAGACAACAAAAAACAAAAATTTTATTGACTAATGTTTGGCATGTAAAAATTTTAGTTTGATAAAATCAAGAAAAAATATGATAAACATCCCATAAAATTTTAGAATTCAGCTTGCCTCAATTCTATTTTAGGATTTTTGTGCTGAGTGAGTTTCTCTGCTAGGATCATTGAATGCTATCAGTTTTTGCTTTGTTCAGATACATTTCCTGTTTTATTTTAGTTTTTCTAACTGCTTTTGTGTGTATATATATATATATATATATAAGTCATACACACACACACATATATATATATATATATATATATATATATATATATTGAATAACTCATATTTAGGCAGCAAGTTTCCTTTAATGCATTTTTTATTGAATATAATTTTTTAGTTAACTTTTGAATTTGAAAGTATTTGCAAAGAAAAGTTAATTAAAAAACATAACCATCTTTCATTGTATGCTACATTCAATAATATTAATAGAATAATGTCAAAATTCACTACTCAGAGTTTCATGTAATAACAATCATCAGTTGGATATAACCAGTTTAATTATATTTTAAGATTTTAATAAGGTTTATTTTGATATTTTGAGCTTTTAAAAAATTCTCATGTCCATTCATTCCTCCAAATTTTGGGAAGTAGGTAAGCTTGTGAACTTCACATCATCCTTTCATATATACGCATATACAGTTTATGTAAATATGTTATATATATATATATATATATATTGTAACACAAGAGAAAATGACTTGTATATATTTTAGGGAAAACTATGAAAAAGTGTAAAATGTTTTTGTATGATGCATTTTTTCCTTTAGAATTTCAATGAACTAAAGTGATGTTTACGGTGATTCAACTGACTACATATGTGCATGAGGGAGAGAAGATGATTAGAATTCAAAATTAAAATTTTGTTTCTATTTTTAAATATGTTTTGGGTATATAGTCTGTACCTGAAATTGTTTTGACATATAAAATCTCTCTCTCACTCTCTATATTTATATATATGAATAAAGACAAAAGGAAAACTTGTGTTAGTCAATGCATTTTGTCCTCTGAGGTACTTTGTCAAAGCAAATACCTTGATAAAGTCTCTCAGAAGACGTTAAGTTTTCCTTTCGGCTTTATTCATAGTCTTTTTAGAAATTTTCACACACACACACACATATATATACACACACACAGTATATATGCAAATGTATTGTGACTATCAAAATGTTAATGATATTATCTATTAAAAAGTTCATAAATTAAAAATTTGCTAATTTACCCAATTTTGTGTCCATGCAATGACACAGAAGTTCAGTTGCAGTATCATTTCCTTGCTTTGAAGCCAGAATCAACCATTCTGTTGCCTTGATGCCATTCTCTTCAGGTTTTACTCCTGATTCTGCTAAAACCATATAGTGTTTGCCCACAGCTAGTTGGTGAGCTTCTTCTCCAGCATTGGCTCGATCCAGCACCTCTGGATCCATTGCTGCAAAATATTAAAGGAAAATTCAAAATAAAATTTATAAAACTTTTTAAAAGTTCATTTTTAACAGCTTTGACATTTTGCAAAATCTTAATCATATTAGTTGACTATCCACATTTTTTCAGGTTATAGGATACAAATCCTATATCATTCCAACAAATGACTAAAAAACACAAAGTAGATTTGCACACCTGCAAAATCGGATCAAAACAACTAAAAACAGATTTCGCAATAAGGTGTGAAATCAATTTTCTGACCAATGAAAGGAGGTGATTTGCTAAAGCAAAAAAAAAGATAATGAGCCAGTGTGAAAAAAAAGTCAACAATAAATACAGAGTTTCAAGTCAGTCGCCAGTCAGAAGGGCGCAGAGATCATAGAAGACTGACAGTAAATTTCATCACTGACTCAACCCGACACTAAGAGCCGAAAGGGGATTAGGAAAGGACAACAACAAATTTACAACTGACTCCAAAACAATTCATAAGTACATTTTCCTTTTATCTTTTTATTCCTCATTCACACTCTCTTTTTCAACTTAAATTGATCGCCCCTTTTTCCTTTACACCTATACAAAAACAAAAGAAACAGATATTACTCTGCTACTCTGTTGAAAGACAGCGAACACAGACATTTTTGTAAAAATCACATTTTTTGCTTAAACTAACTAAAACATTAATCTTTTTTACCCTATTCACAAGATAATAAATATACAATGTTCTATTTTCAACAAACGTTCCTTATCATGTTGTTTCTTTTTGAAATTTGCGTTGTATTTTGTGGGCAGGGTATCCCGTATTAAATTCTCCTTTAATCCAGGTATGCTGAACCCCACAAGGTAATTACATACAACAAAACCTAAATATTGGGTATCATTGTGTATCTGAAACAATTTTTACATGAAAATACTAGATTACTTCCATTAGATTGTATAATCTAGACTTATATCAGGGGTAGCCAAACTTCCTTAATGTAAGAGCCACACATGAGTTCAGATGTTTATGAGCCGCAACATGTGAACAAAATTTACATATTTCTGTTACATACACATTTTGTTACAATATTTTAATATAAATATTAAGAAATATAAAAATGTATAAAATAATATTTATTCATGGAGTTTTTTAAACTGTTAATTTGTTCTAGTATTAGTAATCACAAAGTACATACACACAGACATATATATATATATATATATATATATATATATATATATATACACCAAATGTTTTCAATATCTTGACTTATTATTGTTTTAATTGTATTGAGCATATCAAATAAAGTAATGAACTATGGGAATTTACCTTCTACATTAACTGTGATGAAGAAAGGAGCTCAGCCAACATATTTTCATGAGCCCCATATTAAAGGTCAAAGAGCCACATGTGGCTTGTGAGCCACGGTTTGGTGACCTTTGCCTTATATTTTGTGCATACATTTTCCCATGAATAACGAATGAAATAAACTCACTTCTGTGAATAATAAATATTTTTAAAAGAAAAATTAATAATATAAAATAGGGAGGGCCTAGATTCTTGGCATCCTAAAAAAGTCTTATGTTAGAGATAAATGAAAAAAATAGCGCTAAAAGTAAAATTTATTTAATATATAGTAATGATCAGGTCAGGCTACTGGTAACATGCAACCTAGTACAACCTGCCACATTGACAGATGGTTGGTATCTAAACCAGATCCCTCACTAGCTTTTCTAGTTGTGAGGAGAGTGGCATGTTATCCCGAAAGACAAAAGACAAAAAAAATAAAATCTATCAAAGGTGGTGAATACAAAATAAAGATAACTATTTTCTCTGCTGCTGTCAAATTTGCAAGCCTATGCAAAAATTTATTTCGACCAATAGAAAAAGGGATTGAATCCAGGTTGAAGAAAAGACCAAGGCAAAATTTAGTGAGCCTATGTGAAAATTTATTTTGACCAATGGAAAAGGGAGTGGCATACAAACTGAGAAAAAGTAATGAGCCAATCTGAAATTGCTTTTTGATATAAATAGGCAGAGAAAGTTGAATCAAGAGAGAGAGAGAGAGAAAACAGAAAGAATCAGAGTCCCATGTGTTTGAATAATGCTGGTGTCAAATTACACACTGATACATTATCACCCTCTAATGAGAGCAGGGCAATTTCAAAGAACTCTATTCAACTCCAAAGCTTAAAATATATTTTTCATTCATGTTGAATACAACTGTACAACTTTTATGTGAAAAATAAATTTGTTTTAAACATTTTGGAATATTACCTTGTCTGATGATTTAATATGAACATCTCTTGACAATTCATCGAAACTATGAACTTTAAATATTTGATTTCTTTTCTTGAAACAAACTACTGACAACTTCAAATGTGTAAATAAATTCCTTGTTTTGTTAAATATAACACATGTGTTTCCTTGTCATTTTCCCTCAATACTTCAGACCTTATAGGAACCAATGGCCAATACATGCACACACAAAGTTAGTATGGGGTCTTAAGCCTTGAATGGCAACTATCCTAGAGATTGTGTCTTGATAAAAATATTAGGGAACTTTGACTTCTGTGTATGTCTGAGTTGGGTATCAGGAAGTGCATACAGCCTTGTAAAACCTTGCCTCAAATCATCATGTCAAGATCCTCTGTCAGACAGGACCCACCTTGCTTTGTGCAAGATTAACCCCAGTCCTGCTTTAACAAAAAAATCATAGCTATAATGGTGATGATGATGATGATGGTAATATTAGCCATTTCCTTATCAGGAAACATTTAGCATTCATTGACTGAGTGGCCAGTGCTGTTGTTGATTGAAATTATGAAATCTTTCTATTAAAACAATTTTTCAGGAAAATATATTTCTCAAGAAGAAATGGCAAAATTTCTCAAATCTAATAACTGTTATCACTCTTTCGAGTATTGACAGGAGTCTTCCTTCCTAACCTTTTGGTGTAAGTAGTGTAGAATGTTAACATTTTGATTATGCCATTATTTTCTCTTTGTTATATGCGCTATCCTCTTTAGTTGTTGCTGCTGCTGGCATTCCTTAAGTGATGTGGTTTCTGTTATCTGGTACAGTTCTTTGTGATTCTGAGGCACCAGTTCATGAGATTTTAAAATTGATGATCCTCACTGAAACCTCTAATAAGTTTTATTTGCTGAAACCCATTCTTAACAATTTATCTGAGTATCCAACTGACATTTTAGATATTTCTGATCAAGTTTTGCACCATGCATAACATCTGTATGAAAATTTTGATCTGAAAAGGTTATTTAAAAACATGTCTTGAGTTTTTAGGTTAATGTTTTGGTTTTGTAGCAAGTTGCAGTGTTGTGCTAAACTACCCCAAGCACAGCCTACTCTATGTTCATCTTACTTATCTCTTATATTAAATTTGTCATAAGTCATCCATACACTGAAGTATTTAGTATTTACTAATTCTACATTGTGAATTTTTATGTTGGATTCATGGCAGGTGCCATCACCACTTTCATTCCAATTCTAGATCATAGTTTATGTTTTGGAAAAGTTTAGCTTGAGTACTATTTCTTGAAACCCTTGGTTGAGGAGGGTATCTGGACTATGAATACCCATGCCATTGGCACAGCACTGTATCATCAGTACACTGCCCCGAAAAGGAAAGCAGGAATACTGTTTTCTATTAGTAGATTCATTTAGGATGTGGTATGGAATGTTTAAGTGATCAGTGCCAATCTTTTCACATCTGTTCTTGTATATGCACAAAGCATAGTCTAAGAAGAGATTAAATAGATTAAGGCTTTCATTGCCTCCTTGTCATATTCCTGGTGTGGTTTGAAATGTTTTGGGGTACTCACCAGAGATGTACAACTTTGTGGACTGATACAGTTCTATCAGATCTAGTCATCCAGCTGAATTGGATCTTGGAAGACAATTTCTAATAAATGAGAATAAGAAGTCTCTATTGATGAGGTCAACATAGCATGTATACAATTGGAGCGGTATGCAATTCTCTGCAGTTGTTTGATGACATATATGCCATCATTACACTTCTTACCAGAATGAAAACCACACTGAGTTGTGAGGAGTTGATTCTCATAGAATGGCGAGGGTCTAGTTTGTACAATGTTCATAAGTAATTTTACCATAATGGAATCCAATTGAGATACCTTACTTAATCCCCATGAAAAATTCACAAATATAATTATGAAGGGAGTAGGGTGCTAAAAAGTTCTTAGTCTAATACAATTCCTCAAATTTGATCAAATGATCATTATTTTATTTGGAATCCTTTCTAGGGTGGGCCAAGAACTTTTCAGCACTCCTGATATTCTTATGGTTTCCTAAAGGGTGTTTACTTGGATGATGGTTTAAACAAGGTGCAGCAGAAATACCTACCACATAATGGTAAAACATAATGCTAGATTAAGACGCCATTGCCCAATAACTCCCACATAGACCAGATGGGAAGTCTATGTGGGAGGTATTTCTGATGCAAACTGTATAATTACCAGGAACATTTTGAGGATTTGAGCAAAGTAAACACATTTAAAAGTATAGAATCTGTGGAAAAACTGCAAAAAGAAGCTACAAAACCAAAGTGGTACTAGCCAAAAATTATTTCTATCTTATATGAAGAAATGTATATGGAAGGAAAATATTCCTAGAATTTTAAACAATATATGTTGAATTATATTTTTTTTTATTTATGGAAAAAAAAATGTGTGCTCAAAATATGAGGAAAGCTAAAACACTAAGAGAGGTAATTCAGTATTTATGTAAAAATAGTTTTAGATGCTAAACATCCCTAAAATACACAACAAATAACAAAATACATAGGGAAGGGCATTTGTAACATCAAAGCTAAAACCTTCTTACAAAACTTATCATATACATTGTTAACTTTGGTTTTATTAAAAACAAAATCATCTTTATTCATTAATATTATAGTTCCCTGGAATATTAAACAATAATACTGTTAAGCAACAGTTTATTTCTAAATATAACTCCTGAACATTTACAAGCCTGATTAAAGACGCTACAATGAGGACATTAACAACTACTGCTTCTTTCTCAGACTCATTTGAGGAGAATGCAATGTATTGTGACCATAAATAGCAACAGTAATGGTTGCTGATCTAAAACAGATTGCAGTAATATACCAAATAACTGCCAGAAAATAATAGGCTATGACACAGAAGGGCTTGATGAAAAAAGTCAGAAACCTTTAATAAGTCTTTAAACCTTTCTATTTCTTTGCTGTTAGGTAGGGCTGTATTTTTATCAGCAAGGGTCATTTCATTAAACTTATAATCATTAGACAAACAGGTCAGTTTGCAAATTCATTTTTGCACATAAGATCCACAGTAGGAAGTATTAAACAAATGTCAAAATTTTAATTCACTTCAGTAATTACATAAATACTGATACAGTAAATACTAAAAGTACAAGGAGTGCTGAAAAGTTTTCATCCTGACCAAGAGATTAAAAAAAATAAAAATAAACATATAACATATTCTGATATTTGATCAGATTACAGAAAGTGGGTCAGGCTGAGAAATTTTCTGAACCCCCTCATATATATAAGATTGTATCATGAGAAACTATATTGCTAGTTAGTAAACTTTCACTAGCAAGTTGCTATACGTTCTCTAATAATATGATCTTAAATCACTGTTTTTTTTTTCAAACAATGAACATGTTTTTTTTAATGTTTTTACAATTAATTATTTTACACTTGTTTGATTGATATTATACTATAGGGAGTAAGTAATGCAAAATTTCCATTGCATAGTTAGTATGTAAACAGACAGTGAATATATAAATTCAAAAAGATGATCTGTTAATCTAGAGGCACCAGTAAAAAAAAAAAAAAACTTATATAAAATATTAACATTAGTCTTGTCAATAGAGTATGAAGAGTACATTTAGCACCCTCCAATAAGAATTTGTAATAGCTTAAGTTTGTTGAGTATTGATCTTGGGCAAAAAAAGTTGTTATAAATATTTTTAATAAAGATAGGTATTATAAGTTGAAACTCAAATGTGTCTATAAATATATCCTGAAAATCTTTCCAACATCAATTAATACCAATTTTATTGAGAAACCCTTGACTTGCATAATAAAATCTGACAATTAAGATATTTACTTTAATTTTACTTGATCCCACTTGATTTTCTTTTCACAATCCTTCTTTCTTAATGCTTTATTGACTGATTTTATTTTATCAACCTTTTTAAGGTTATTTAAATCCAAAACATATTTTTGGAATACAAGTCTTACTATTTAACCTACAGCTGAGAGGAGAAGATGTGGATTCATACCTTTCCCCAGAGTATGGGTGATTAGTTCAAGCATATCTTCAAATTGTACTTTTTATTTTATCATTTCACCCCAAGGAAGGCAATAATGCTGCTAGAACACAGGTGGGTACATAGAATGAAAGTGAAAGAGAATGAGAAGACTGAGAATGGGGAGGATTGAGGAAAGGACAAAAAAAAAAACAAAAAAACAGTGTTCAAGAAGACAAAAGATGCGATTAATGTTGCATTTTAAAATTTTTGAAGATTGTAGTTATTAGGGAAACAAGAAATTGGAAAGGAGTTCCACAGGTGGGATGTGCAAGAAAAGAAACTGTTAGAGTAGAAATGGTGGTTGCATCTATTTCAACAGTAAAACGGTGGGTCTTAGTTGCTAATTTAGTAACATGCTTAAATTCATGTAGTCAGGGTACCAGGAGAAAAAGCTCATTAGAGCAGTTGTTATGAAAATATTTGTAGAAAAGACAAAAGGGAAGCCATGTCATGTTGGTGAGAAAGTAATTGATGTCAAGATGCCTGGTCAGGATCAATTACATTACAGACCCTTTTTTGGACTTTGTCAAGAGTACCAGACCAGATATAGCAACAGTATTCAAATGGCAAATTTATAAATGTGCAAGATGGATTCTGATGAGAAAGATTTTCTGGCATGACAGAATGAACCAACTTTCCTTGCAGTTGATGTAGCAATTAATTCGATATAGTCGTTCTACTACATGTCAGTGGAAAACATGAGGTAAAGAAAGTGTATTGCTCTCCTGGAGTTTAGTATCAGTCATGAAGATGGCAGACAGAAAAAAGTTCTTTGTGGTGATTAAATGAAAGCAGTTTTGTTTTGGATGTGTTAAAATTTACAAGCCATTTCTTGCTCCAATTACCAGGACATTTTTATTAATTCCAACATTATCTTTAGTGGATACATGTATTTGAGTAGAACATCCTGTTTTTTTAAATGGTGTTTATCCCATCTACTGACTGAGAAAACTTAAAGAAAAAAATTAATTTATTTTCTATCAATTTGTTTTCTTTGGGGAAGATATTTTGTACCTTAAGTTCCACAAAATTTAGGGTAGAACATAATGTGCATATATATATAATACTGCTACTATTTTACATGTCATATCATGGCTTTCTACAAATTCCAGTCTCTTAAGTAATTTTTTGCTATTTACCTCCTGTTTTTGTTCTTGGCCTGCATTCCATTTACTCAAACTTAGCTTACTTTCCCTTAGCTTTTCTTGCCTTACAATATGTTCTGTGGGTGTTAAATTTTCTAGGCCTTCTTTCCTCATTATGTACCCCAGAAATGTTATCTTTTACTCATAGTTTCTTTATAGTCAGTGCTTGAAAATGATTGTTGATTTTGATAGCTTGGATAATAGTAAGCTTTTCAGTCCCCCAAAAGTTAAAAATCTCTAATTAGAAGATTTAAAAAAGCTGGAGTTTGATATTTTGTTTTGGATTGAAAAGGTAAAAATGAATTAACATTAGGTAAATGTCAAACTGTATATTTATCTCTGCAAAATGTTAAAAAATTAAAAAAATTATAGTTAAAAATTAATTCAAACAGATATTAGATTTTTAGTAACCAAAAAGGAAAAACAAAAAGCGAAATTATTAGACTCTAAGCTAAACATAGGCATTACAAAATAAACTGGTTTCTTATCAAAACTGTGTATAGGTGGATATTCATAACCTTTTCATTCAGGTGGATTTTACTGGATTTTACAATGATTTACAGTTCATGTTTTTTTCTATGTTGTTGCAATCAATATTGTCTTTAGTCATAATTTTGGTAAATTTTAAGTATGTTAGTAGTGTAATTAATTTATACAACCAATTTAAAATTTTAAAAGAAACACAATTTTTACCTTCTGTCTGAATTTCTGGGATGAGGAATTATAATTACTTTATTATTTATATTATTTATACATGGATTATTATCCTCATCTTTGCAAGGCATTTTGTCTGCAGTGTTCTCTGGCCTTCATCAGGTGACTGTCAATCCAAGTAACCTTCAGGGAATTTCCAAATGGAAAAAAAAATTTTTCTTTAGTGTTGGGATAGATTGTTCTCATTCTACTGTCCATGTCATGGAATATCTTGTCTAGTTTTTATTTCATACTGCTCAGTTACTGCTTGCCTTGTTTCCATGGTGTCCAAGTACATACTGCCTGGCCCAGGGATTGAACTTACAATATCTATGTCACCAAATTTAAGAACCAACATGTTGTAATAACAACAAAGATGGAAGGGAAAATAGTCTGCATGTAAATATTTTTTTTTTAATCTGATCAAAAAGTCACTCCAAATAATGCCTTTACTACTAGATCTTTGTGAATGATACTTAAATAACCAATGACCTAATCACCTATTTATCCACCTTTATTTGTCAATGAGAAGTCAACTTTTTGTGACATTATTTTTAGAATCCACAGCTATTATGTAAGACTACATTTAAAGACAATGTTTTTCTACATTCACTGCATACACCTTTAGATATGCACTTTGGTAAATTTAATCTAACAAAGAAAACAATTTTTCTAACAATAGGAGTCTTGTGCATTGTTCATAATAGCTTTGAATCTGGTCACAACTAGACTATAAAACAAGCAACACTTATATTTTCTAACTGTTAAAGGAATTTTAAGGAAATGTATTCAAATATATATACTTTAAATAATCTGTACATGACTACAAAAAAAGTTTGCAAAAAAAAAAAAAAAAAAAAAAAAAAAAAAATGCCTGATGTATATTTTAAATAATTTCTTTTGTTTAATACTCATGTTTAAAAACCTTGCTTATGCTGGAAAATATAACAAAGCTAATAAATGCTATTGTTGAATTATTTTATCTATATATGTATTGAAGTACTTTCTTTAAATTGCAGTCATTGGAATTTGAAGAAAATAACTTTTCTTTGTAGTAGTGTAACAGAGCATTGACCCTGTTTAATTGTTTAGATGCATGAATTAAAGGATGATGATTTGGAGGGACTACTAAATTGGATAATAATTATTAAAATATTAAATAATTATTAAAATTCTCAGGAGAGTAGGTTGAATGGTTGAGAAGAAAATTAAAAAACAAAATATGTTAATATTTATGTTTTAAAATAATAAAATGAAATTAAGAACAGTTACAAGGAGAAACAAGCACAGATTTAACCAGACAAGATTCAGTCAGATTGAGCAAAACCGAGATTCCAAATCCTATCTACTTCCTGCCAATAAGAAAAAAGATGATTAATGTATAGCATAAATTTCTTGGCTCCTGAAAAAAAGAATTTGGATGTTTGGTTACACTGTGTTATCTGTAGAAAATGTGTGTAATCACAAAAAATAATTAGGATAAAGAATCAAAACATCTGTGTTCCAAGAACCCAAGTAAGAAAATACCATATGGTCAGTTAGCAAGATAGCCTAATATTAAGATGTCCCTTTTTTGTGACAATTGTCTGCAATTTTTATAGTTTTTGATTTCTGGTGACAAATCCTTTGCTGGTAAGAAAGCCAGCTGGTCAATTTATGGGAATATGGAGATATTAAAATTGGGTATTGTGAAAAGATTTCCCTATATAAAGTCAGTGTGCATTTTGATTGGCAGTCCTTTTTCTGAGAGGCAGGCAGATATCCTAAACAAGAAAACTATCTGCATTTTGGTGGCCTAAGCAAACACACAGGCACGTGCATGACAGAAGAATTGAAGAAGTGTTGACTGATGAGCAGTTGAAACTACAAATTCCTAAATCATAATCACAATGCAGTATAGATCTTGATTTTGCTGTAGATAATAGAGATGTTTTATTCAAACAGTTTTTCTTTATATTGAATAAATCTGTTATTAGAGTTTTTAATAGTATTTTTCATTTCATTGACAGAGTTCTTATTCCAGTTTGATCAGAGCTGTTTTGAAGCAAAAAGAGAAAAGTTTACCATAGCCACAGCAGGAACTATGCAATCTTGTCTGTGGTACACAAAGTATATAAGAGGTTTACACTAGACTTTGTCATCGATCCCATTATTATAGGATTTTGGAAAACTTGAATAAACCCTATTGAGATGACACACCAGCCCAAACTGAGGAGGGAAAAGGAAGCCAGAAGACCCTTAAGATCAGTATTATTCAGCAAAGCTTGTGTAGCTAGTGACTGAGAGGAAATAAAGAGAAGCAGCAGAGCTTGGAGTTGGGGGAGTGTGGTGTGTGAGTTGAGAAGTGATAGGTGTGTTCTTAAATGTATCAATGATAAAGGGTTGTCAATGGCAGTAGGTTACAGTGGTTATTTTAAGTAAACTAGGAGTTTAGCTGAGGTATTGTCTCTGTTGTAATCTTTCAGTAACCATCAATATTTCTTGCTATTTCAATCCTACATGTCTGTATTTTCCAGAATCAAATCAAACTGATCCTTATCCATTGTTTGCTAATTACTAATAATTCTTTAATTGATCATCAATTAATAGTAATATTATAGTCTATAATCAACACTAAATAAAATGGTAAACCAATTGTTAATAAAGTGTGTTCAACTTTTTTCTTTTTTAATCATTTCATCCCAAGCAAGGGCATAAAGCTACTAAGACACAAGGGGTTACTGAGAGTGAAAGAATAAGAAAAAATTTTTTCTTCTGGTTGTAACCTACTACTGTAAATGAGAAAGATAGAGATGAAGTGAGGTTAACAGTCTAGTAGGCGTCTTCTCTTTAGTGTTGCTACAAGGTAGTCTTTTGTCATTTTTCAAGCCTTAGCCCGAGTCTTCCTGTCTCTGTCTAAAAAAAGTGAGGTCCACTTTACTTGGTTGATAATCATCAGAACAATAAATGTCTGAAACAATTTTTGTGACAGCACAAATGTTTATAGTTATATCGGCTGACACTAATATTGCTACACTTGTCAGTTCTAATGCTAAAAAGATACAAATCAAATGTAAGTGAAAAATGCCTACACTTAGAAAAAAGCCCTAAACTCCCAATTCACCCCAAAAGCATTGATCACCAATGTCCATCATAAATTTTTCTATTTGGATTTCATCCTGCTAAAAAAAAAAAAAAAAAAAAAAAAAAAAAGAAAATGGATCCTCACCTATATAATTCAAATACATTATTTTAAATAGATATATATATTTAAAAAAAACAATTTATTTTCTTGCAATGCAATAAAATATACTTAATATTAGAATGTTATCCATCCTATAATGGTGTTTAATGTTGGGAACATACTTTTGTTATTTTATATTTTATTAATTTTGCTCATCCATATTTCAACTATCTTGTGAGATAAATTTAAATAGTTGAACTTTTATCATATATGATTAAGGAAAGCAGACAATACTCACTTGACTTTTGAACAGGTTACCAGATACCAGCTGTAAACAAATGTATTTTTCTGCTATATTTTAAGTTAGAAGTTACATAATATTTTTTCAAGTAATCATTAAATTAACTGATTTTTATTGAATCATATATTTCTATGATGACTATTTTAGTTTTGGAAGATTTTATAGAGTTTCAGATTTTTCTCTCTATTAATCATGGCTTAATCAAAGTTAATTTTGATTGACAAAAATTGAGATTAAAACAGTCTTTTATATATATATATATGCAAAATATGAAAACCTTCTCTACATATTCATATACAAATAAAAACATAGCATGGCATATTTTGTGCATTACAAAGCAATGAACATTGGCTTTTATATACATAAGGTTTAATTGTTCATGTTACTCAATCTTTCTTAATAGTTACATTTTAATAGTCATGATAACAAATAAGAAAAAATTAACAAGGAGAAATAAATCAATATATATTGATATTTTAACTGTGTTAAAAGTTGATTTGACAAAATAAAATTTATATTCAATTTAAAACTTAACTCTAAATTTTTCATACAATTACTTGATTAAAGGAAAACACATTTTTCTGCTAAATGATTTAATAAAAATGAAACAAATGGTGAATCTGGAAAGTTCTTTTTTTAATAGTCTGTATCATTTGATTAAATATGTAAATGAGAAAAAAAAGTAAACAGAAGGGATTTTTATAAAGTGAACAAGTTACTCCTTTTATAAGGTGATCTTGTGGGAGACATTTTCTTAAAGAAATTCATGGCAAGATGGCTGGCGATACCACCTTGACACAAAAAACCTAACATAGTCCATCTTGTTTTTTATTTTAGCAGTTTGGAATGCCATTTTTCTGCTTGTTCATCAATAGCGAAAAAAAAAAAAAAAAAAAAAAAAAGAAGAAAACGGAAGACAAACAAATAAAAATAAAACAAACAAAATAATTTCACTCTTTAGTAAAGGACAACTAAAAAATATAAATTGGTTATCCAAAATTCATACATACACACACACATAAATCTGTATTTCAAATCAGGAATATATTAAAATAACCAGAAACATTGGTCATCAACAATCTGGAAATAAAAACACAAGGCTGAATTAATCTGCATGACTGCATGAAATAATGGGCCAAGTCAATCCCCTACTCTTCAATCAAATCACACTGCACCTTATCATCTGATAGTTTCCAGGTGACAATCAAAATGACTTAAAAAATTATTTTAAATAAACTCTTTTAGCTAAGTAGTTATTTATACAGGTTGTATCAAATGACTAAAAGACAATAATAATAATAATCCTAGATTTAGTTTTCGTCATTCACTGAAAAAGATCAAAGTTAAGTATACATTCCTTATTTATTATGTACATTTTCTTAATTTTGGCAGAGATATATGTACACATGTATAAATCCAAACCATAAATGCAATAACAAAAATTTCCATAATTCCATGTAAACTGGTTAATAAACTAGTATCATCTTAATTGATATTCATGAAAGAAAATCAGAGTGTGTGTGTGCGTGTATATATATGTGTAAAATATTGCACATTGATTGCTGCTGTTAATAAAATAGTGCTCAATGTAAAATAACAGAGCTATAAATTACATATTAATAATAAATATACATATATAAGTATAAATTGAATCTGACAAAATGGTTAAATAAGAAACAAGTTAGAAAACATTTGACATATTTTGCTATTTGTTCAGCTTCAGAAATTTGGGAGAGTGGGGCAATGTGGGGATGTTTCATTTTTTTTTTTTTTTTTTTTTTTTTTTAGTTCTATGTTGTTTGTTTTCATTGATCAAGTAGATATCAAGTCTTACTCATGCCACAAAACCTTGCCACAATATGACTGAACTCTCAAACATTATATACTAATTAAATCTCAACCATTTTAAGTCTAAAGTTAGTGGTTATCTTTCCTGCATAGTCCCCAAAACTTCACTTCTTGTTCTTTCTTATGTTTATACAACACCACACAGTAATTCTCTATCTTGAGTGGCACTTGAGCTTTGTATTGGGTGAACATTAATAAACAGACAGACACACACGCACACACACAAATAATAAAAATATAAGCTAAACCTAAAATAGGCTACAACCATTTTCTAAGATCAAGGATTAAAAAATGGCTTTGAGTGAAGGTTTTGGCATAGATTATCCTTCTTTGGACATTGTGAACTGGTGATACAGAATCACAATCAAAGAACGGTACCAAATAACAGAAAACAAATCACTGATGATATAATCAAGGTGTTGACATTCTACACTATTTCAAATAAAAGGTTAGGAATGCATTCGCCCATTAATACTGGGAAGAGTGATAACAGCTACTTTACTTAAAAATTGTTTTAAGAGAAAGATTTTATAAATTTCAACCGAAAGTAATACAAGCTGCTCGGTCAAATTATGCCAAATGTTTTCTTCTAGGGAAGTGGCTATTATTACCATTATCATCAGAATATAAAATAAACTGTGGGCTCAATGCCAAATGTGGAAAAGCTGAAATATAGTAATATTATTAATGCAATAATATTAAACTCTGTTATTCAGAGATACAAGACATTTTCAAGGAATTTTGATATTATTGCATTAAGAATATTATTATAATATATTACACACAAAAAGTTTGGTTAAAGACGAATGAAAAATCTTTTGTAAGGATTTATATATTTTTTCTATATTTCAGCACGTTTTCCTGGTTTCCAGCACATATTTAAATATAAATTGTCCAATGTCCAACTACTTTCAGTTTTCATAAGTTATTATTAAAGAGTTTTTTGTGCTATGTCAATTCCATTATTTTCAAGTTCAGCTATTCTTGACTTAATGACCAAGTTCCCAGCTGGTTACTAAGTGAGAAGTTGTACTTGACTGCTATTTCAGGCATATGAAATGTGTCATGGATTTGTGTCAACCACTTTTAGATAGCTTTAATGTCACTTTTGCACCATTTGTAACATTTCTAATTTATTTCTAAAGTATAGTTGTGTACTAAGCAATAAATGTAATAAACAAATTAAAAATCAACTCTATATTCTCTACATTACTTTGGTTTGCATGCTGTAAATACTGTACAAGTAAATTTTGATTGATTTTTCATTTTAATCATTTTATTTATTTTGATTCAGTTTGAAGAAAGAAAAAATCAATATCAAAGTTTGCATACAATACTGCCTGGTAGGATTTTTTAATTTTATGAAATTTTATAACTGGTTGTAAGACTCAGTCAGTTATGTGCCATGCGTGATACACACTTAGGTGATCATGTATCTTTCAATAAATGACTAACAAGGCATATTTTTTCCATGCAGTAGGTTGCCATTTCTTTCTGTGGTAGACTAGTTGCCATACAAGGCTATAGAACCCAATCTGTCCTGCTATTTACCCATAGCTGGGGGGGGGGAGAAGAAGAGGATTCATACCTTTCCCAAGGGTTTTAGCATGTAAGTGAATGTAGTGGATTCAACTGGATTTTGAACTCAGCTCTCCGATTCCTCAACCCGAACCATTATCCATCTACGGGTTATTAAACAGTTTAGCTATATTGAGTATTTGAAGTTTTCACTTGACAATTAATGTTATGGATCATTTTATTTATGAAATATATTTAGTATGCTTGTTTCTATATATGTGAAGATAATGAGATGTGGAAAAGCTTTTTACAGAAAAATGTTTTTTTCCGATATGTGCTAGGTAGGTGTATTCAAGTTGAAATGAGAGACAAAAGTGTGTGTGTGTGTAAGAAAACTGAGTGGGAATTTGATAGACTTATTTTTTTTTTTTTACATCTTATCAACCTTTTGCAGGTTATTCAAAGTCATAAAATATTTTTAGATTGTAAGAGTGTTTTTTGGAGATAGTGATTTTTACCAATACAAGTTCTACTAGTTAACCCATAGCTGGAGAGAGAAGAGGTGGATTCATACCTTTCTCAAGGGTATTTGTGCATGAGTGAATATAATGAACATAACTAGAATTGGAACTTGGCTCTCCAATTTTCAATTCTGAGCCATTATCCATTACCCCACCTACACAGCCAAGCTTATAGCACCTGATATTCCCAAGGGGTCACCCATCTAAGTACTGATCAGGTTCAACATTGTTTAACTTTGGTGATCATATGAGAACAAGTGTTTCAATGTCATATAGCTGGAACCCCTCCTTTCCTCCAAAATCTTTATTCTGTTTCCTTTCATTTTGATCTGAAGATACCTATTTAGCATACATAGATGAAACGTAGATTAATTGGCTATGCTTAAGTGCAAGCGGCAATAATGCTCAACAATGGAATTGGCAAAGTTTCCAGTAAATAATAAAAGAAAGAAAAGAACAGGGCAAAAATAATAGGAAGTAAACAATAGCAGGCAAAGCAACAGTAATAAGGCTAAAATATCACAAAGTAAGTATGGTTTTAACACACAAAAGAGATACAGTCAAGTGATTGTAGGGTTCTAACTTAGGCAAGAAAAGAAAAAAAATATAGCAGATGAGACCAAGAAGTGGTTCATTTTATTAGTTAAGAAGAAATCCCAGCATGCATCAGTATGATTTGTCCATAAATTTGGGGTGGGGATGTTTTTGCATTCATTCCTATATGATTAGAATAGGGCAAGCACTAGGGTCTTGCTCCCCACAAAAAAACATTATCTACTACATGCCAATTTCAAAGTTTCCTAACCTGGGGGCCACAAACCCTTGAAGGAAAATTGGGTAGGGAGACAGCACTTTTCTAAATTACAAAAAAAATCAGGAAATTATCCAATTTAAATGAAAATTAGAGTACATATTCATTAATTATTTACTTTTATAATGAATAGTTTTTTTATTTTAAAAAAATCTGAGAAATTGTTATTCTTTTTGTAATAATCACCAATATTTTAAAAACTAAATTTTAGCCAAAAAAATGTAAACCTTTCCATAAAGATTAATTGCTGATACATCTCTGCTGAAAAAAAAAAAAGAAAAAGTTTTACAAAGATTCCAACTCAACACAAACAGGATTGTCTTAAAAAAACGTATTTCAGTTTTTGTGAAATTTTTTTCAAGTGTTGAAATCTTTGAATATTTTTATTTTTAAGTGGTCATTTTCTCATTTTTATCTTTCTAGAAATGTAAAAAAATAGGTACCAGAAATTTTATTTTAATTACTAGTCATGGATTTCTGATTAGTATTACTACTAGTAAAAAAAAAAAAAAAAAGAAAAGAAATCCACCTTAGTGGATGACCTCAGAATTAAAAATGATTCTACCAAGATATATTACCCTTTTAATTTAAATAAAAGAACTGTTCAAAAAGAAAATTACAATTCAAAAAATAAGTGCTACTGAAATTAGCACTCAATACCCCCACCCCCTGTATGCATGGAGTCCCCATATGGTTGAGAGATTCAGGGTAGTAAGCACCAGCCCTGTTGATTATTATACTTGTTGATTGACAATATAACTTAGGTAGAAAAAAGTAAAAAAAGCAAAAAATGCTGCTGAAACTAGCCCTTTTGGAGCTCTACCCTCATCAAGGGTTCCTGTGTAGTGCACACCATACCAACCATACAGACACATGATGTATATTATTAGTTGATGGCTAACAATGTAACATCAGTTTAAAAGTAATAAAAAATATGGTGGATGGTCATAAAACAGTGCTAAAAAACAAAACAAAAAACAAAAGAGGCAGAGCCCCCAAAAATGCATCCCCACCCCTGGTTGGGCATTTCAGGGGTAGGACGCACCAGTCCTGGTTTGAATCCAACATATATCTGTAAAAAGCTTTTCTATTTGGTTTCATTATCTCAACTTTTGTTAGGATATTATTCTATCTTCTACTAACACACATATGTTGTTTATATTAAAATAAATGTGTACCTAAAGAATACTTATATGGTTTATCAAAATTTCTAAACTTATTTGAATTTCACTTTCCAAATAAATAGAATAAATAGATCTCAAAGATAAAACTACTTGTGTATTTTTAAATAGATCTCAAAGATAAAACTACTTGTGTATTTTTCTGTATTATTGAAACAATAATTTTTATTTAATTATTTAAATTAGCATCCTACCTTTGTTGATATGAAATGTTTCAATCAGTGGGCTGAAAATATTTTAGTCAAACCCATTCCTCAAAGTCTGATCAAAGGACAAACACCAGAATTTGTTCTAGAACCCTTTCTTGGCTTCGTCAAGAGTTTTTCAGAATCAATTAGTATGTCACATCTGTTAATTTTCAGATTTTTTTTCTTCTAATCTAATTTTGAGTCAGTCAATAAAAATTTACCTGGCACATAAAAAGTCTGTCATTTAATTCATAATGAAGTAAAAATTTAGAGAGGCAAAAAAGTGATGTTTAAACTTAAGAAATGTCAGGAGAGTCTATTAGCTGAAATGTAGGGATCAAAACAACAAAGATCAAGATGCTATTTTAAATCAACTTAAAAGCAGATTAACAATATACATGCCATGTAAAGAAAAGTGTGTACTGGTTGGGGCTCTTGACACACTCCAAAAAAAAAAAAAAAGAAAAAGAAGACTTTGGTGGTGTGAACAAAGGAATTATCAGTAATAGTCATGATAAAAATAGAGAAGTGTATTATTAAGATGGATGTTAAGGGCAGTTGAAGTGAAAACAGGAAGGAAAGAAGAAAAAAGAAAAGAATAGAGTTCAACAAATTGAAAAGGATTTTCTTTGTTCTCACCATTTGTTTTGTTTCAATAGTTGAAATGAAGTCAGCTTGATTGATTCAGTTGTTTTTTACAGTTTATCAACCTATGTTAATTTACAAGAGTAATTCTTTTATTTTTTGTAAGTGAATATTGCATTAAGAATGTTTAGAAAATAATGTTGCTGTGTGAGGCCTACTATTTAATCCATAGTTTGGGGGAGAGGAGGAGAGATGGCTTCTTAGCTTTTGTTTTGTTTCAGTAGCTGAAGTGAAGACAGGATGATTTTTTTTTTTTTAACTGCCTATTGATTGTTATCGATTATTTAAAGCTGAAACATATTTTGATTGTAAGAAGTTTTTTTTTTTGTGATTGAATATTGCATTAAGAATTTTTTGAAAATAACAATGATTTTTCCAGATAGAGTTCTAGTAATACATAGCTGGGGGGTGGGGGAAGAGATGGATTTATACTTTTTCAAATTCAAACTTGGCTCTGAAGAAAGGAAGAAAGCATGTCAAAACTACTGAAACCATATATAAATTAACATAAATTAACTATAACAATTTTTTTTGGTTTATTAGGTTGCTGCAAAAAATTCTAGAATTTTTTGATAATTTAAAAAATTCATAACATCATTATTCAATAATTAAACCAGCTTTACTTGTTTTCTACGACATTAAACTGCCTTTCAAGTAAATTCTGTATTCCATCATAAAGGAAAAATTCTGGCTTTGATTTAATTAAAGTCATTTTTTTTAACACAGATAATTATTGGCAGTGAAAAATTAAAAGTATTCATACTTTCGATTTTTTCTGAGAGAAAGACAAGAATATTGAAAATTAATGAGTATGTTGAGAGGAAAATTTTGCATGGATTTTTTTATCACAATTTGAATACAATTAGATAAGTTTTATCCCTTTCCGATTATCAATTTTATTATATATGGAAACTTTTTATATTTAACTTAATCCTTTAAAACAGGAAAAACAATAAATGAAACTGTAAGTAATGTTAGTAGAGGAAGGAGATGTTTCTATTTATAGTTGCTTTTAACTTAATATGCTTCTTTTTAAACACAGATTTTAAGGATGACAGAATCTAGAATTTCTCCTTTGAAGTTTAGTTGTAGGTAGTGAATGAAAAAAACATCAAGATTACCAGCTTTAATTAATATTGGCATTGTAATTTAACTGTTATTGCCTACCATAGAATTAAATGAGATAATTTTTTGTAGGAATGAAAACTGATAGGAAAAAAAAAAAAAAAAAAAAAAAAAAAAAAATCGAAAATAGTGCATTTATTCATGACAAGTATTCTATTTTTTTTTTTTTTATTCATTTTCAATAGACTTAAAGTGCTAACAAAACTTTGGAAATTTTTATTTTTTCTATTTTATTTCTTTAAATGTTGGTTTCTTGTAACATAAAAAATATATCTGAGTAAGGATAAAAAGACAATAATATATTTTTAAAGTATTAAAAACATAATGAGTTCTCTTAAAAAAAAAAACACAATTTTAAAAAGGTCAGATTAGGTAATACATTAAAAAATCTTGTTGGGTTATACAAGGTTTCAGTTATGATGTTTAAAAGAGATTTTCTTTTGACAAATAACGAACAGCAACAATATTTGCAGTATCATTTTTATATGCTTTCAGACCACAGAAAAATTTATTAAAAATTTTTTTTCTTTCAAAAAATTAATTTTTCTTACTGGGAAATAATGTTTTATTTTTCTAGAAGAAAATAACATTTTTTTTTGTTATATGCTTCTCTGTCCCTTTTCTATAAATACTTTCATAATTGTTTGAATGAGATCTTTGCTATGGTACTTAGACTTTATGAATTTAGGCACAGTATTAGATTAGTAACAATGTCTCGTCAATTTACAATTGAATTGGCTAGTTGTAAACATAAGTTCTATGCTAATGTTTTCTTTTCCCACATTTCTCACTTGTGGATCACTCTTCTGGCTCCATGCATTCCAGCCAATGTTGATCTTCAAAAAATTAATGTCAGTCATTACTTTGATTACTCTTCTATTGTTCTCGCTTCTTAATCATGTTTCTGTTTTCTTATTCTTTCACACTCAGTAACTTCCTTGTGTCTTAATGGCTTTACTGCCTTGCATGGGGTGAAATGATTAAAAAAAAAAGACTAATTTAAAAAAAAAAAAAAAATTTGATTACTTGTTAAAAATTGATATGGCAGTTCAATTACAAAATGAAATAAACAAATCACAAGTCCAAACTCGAAGAACCAGGGGCAAAAAGAAACGTCGAAATTGTGAAATGCAAGTACAGTGTCAGAAATCCCAATAGTCAGAGATCCAATGTACAAAGCAACAGTCACTATCAAGTCAACAGATGAGGTAAAAAATAAACTACTCTCAATTTGTGAGTGCCAACTGCTTTTATCGATGGAACAATTTTTTCATTGGTCGACAGTTAAAGAGGAAAAACAACATTAGCATATCTGAGATGCATTTATGGCAATAGATACTACTGACTGGTTTCTATGTTGGCTATTTTATCTTTGACATATCGTACAGAACACGTCCACTTTTTCTTGGCAAGTGACTTTCTCTTTCGCCACATTACTTTTATCAGATTTTTTTTTATATTTTAAAATACAATATCATTAAATGCTGCATACTAAGTGCAATTGAAATTTAACGCAAATTAATATAAATTATCATTAAATGCTATATACCAAGTGCAATTGAAATTTAATGCAACTTAAAATACAATATCATTAAAGATTATAAAGATTACTCATGCAGAAATATAACCAAAGCAATTGTATTTCTTGATAGTGAAAATGCTGTATACAAGTGCAATTGAGTCAACAAGTTAATTAATATTAATTAATAAAAACAAGTTAATATTAATTAATAAAAAATTTAATCGTCCTATCACATAATTTAACAGAATAATAATCAGATTATCATAAATGAATAATCTATATATTACATATAATAATAGATTTATATCAAATATATATATTGTAATAATAGTCTCCACATACCCTTTTTCCTTATAATTATAGAATGCTAGGAGAGTTTGTTCATTGTGCCATGCTTAACAATTTTTCTCATCAGACACCATCTTACATATTTATAAGTCTACCATTTGAATATTGCTGCCACATCTGGTCTGCTGCTTCTACTATATATTTAGAGATTCTTGATAAAATGCAAAGAAGAATCTGCAATATAACCTGACATCACAGCTTCAGTCACTTTCCCACCACTGTAATGTAGGCTCCACTGTGCCTTTTCTATAAATAATTGGTAGTATGGTAGTAATGTAAGTTGTAGGGTTATCCAGTTGGTAGTGAGATGCTACTGAGTCAGCTTGTGTTGTGTGCTACACAACATCTGAGTGAATAAATAAATAAATATGGATCAAGTTTGTACATAGAAAATATTCAAAAAGGATTTTAAGTAGGATTCAGATAAAATTTTGGAGAAATATGGAAAATGTGTTCAGAATAAGATGGAGTGGGAAAAGGATATTCTTTTCCACTTTTTTTAACTACCTTCACTCTTCAGCAAAAAAAAAAAAAAAAAAAAAATGAAAAAAAGAAAAAAAAGACAATGATTAGAATTGGAATAAAAGCTAAACATTTGAAAGTGAATTTATACATTTTCTTTTTTCTGGAGAATTGACAACAAAAATAATAAACATTTATTAGATTATTGGAATGGTTGACAAAACATTGGCTCATTGCCAATTGATTAAAGCTGTATAAAATGGTAAATAATAATGATCTTCCTTATAGTTCACATATATTTACTGTATTTTCTGGCTTACAAGACGTACTTTTTTCTCGGAAAAATATGTGTGCGTCTTTCAAAATGTGTAGAAGGATGAAACACCTATAAATAGCTTAAGTGTGTGAATGGGTTTTGAAATCCTTGAATCCTATTAATACTAAAATTGTTGTAAAGTCTTTGAAAAAGTGAGGTATAAGTAATGACATGGATGGTAGTGAGGATCGTTTATTGTACATGACTGACAGCAGTGATGACTCTGCAGATGTTAGTTTAGAGCTTTTACACAAATCCAGCAGTGACAAGTTCTTGGGATTTGAGGATGAATAAAATTTCTTTGTTTTATATTTTTACATGCATATTTTAAAAATGTTTAATTCATTTTTATGAAAATAAAACCACACTTGGACAATGAAAGATGTATAGTATATTTTCTAACCTAATATGTTAAGCTAATATGTCTGTCATACAAACAAAATCAGACAAGTGATTAATGTAAACAATACATGGTGTTAGTATGTGAGGGACGCATGGTGAATGTGTTGTTGTATGAGAATGACTTTTTTCTTAGAAATTTCTTTCCAATATTAGGGTGCGTCTTCTAAGCCTGAAAATACAGTATTCAATGCTCAGATGAATGGTAGATTAAGACAAAAAAAATAAGTAGATGTTATCTCCTCTTGCAACTCACATGACTTAAGAATTTCAGTCATTGTGTTTTTTTCAGGTTTCAGGCTGGAGGGGAACAGGTGTTTTTATTGAGACACTATAGCTAGTGTGGGGATATAAGAAATCAATTTGTAGTAGATATTTGTGAACATGAATGTAATGAACTGAGTTAATTTTTCCAAAATGCTAACATTAAAAATATCCATGCATTCCACAAGGACAAAATTTAAGAAGTTAAAAAAAAAAATTAAAACAAGTTTAAAATTTGGAAACTAATTTTTGCTTGGAAAAAAATAACAAAGGTACCTGGTCCCGCAATGGAATGTAAGAAACAAAATTCTCTTATAACTATTTTTATCTTCTGTGAAGAGAACATTTTTAATTAGACGAGACCAATTTTGGTACAAGACAACATTTTTTTTTTGAAGGCATTGTATTTTTCTTTGTAATTTATCACATTCTATCTTCTGCATTCTGTATTTACATTTATCCACTACTTTCTGTGCAGTTATATCTAAAAAATAACATTTTTTGCTGTTAAATATTTAAAAAGAAAATTCAAGTCTGACTTAATCCAAAATTATCTTGCACCCATTTTCTGAAAGTTTTGTCATTCATCATCAAATCATGCTAATGAACACCATATTTATAATATGATCCTTCTTCCGTCAGTAAAATATTTTTCATGTATAATACAACCCCCACATTAAAGCAAAACCTATTTCATATACAAAAGTCATTATAGCAAACTTTTATGGAATGTTAATTTCCATTTTAACAGTTGTATTTTCATCTGAGTGTTTAATATTATTTCATAGTTTGAATAGATCTAGTTAAAATCATTAATTTTCTCCAGCCAAGCAAAAATCCTGTTATGTACATGTTAGTTGATTATGAGAGTTCGGGGTAGGTGGAGTCAAATACAGGTGAGAATGAGAGTACATACAGACTACATAATTGATGATATCAGAAATAAATTGCAGAAAACATTTGATAAACATGATTTCAATTTAAAAGTCTAACAATATTTTTTTATACTAAAAATTAAATTAGCATAGTAATTAAACACTAATTCAAAATAACTTAGTTTGTTACAATACAACTCTTTGTACTGAACTTCATTTTCTTCTAAATGAAAGAATTTAGTTATGATCAGTGTATTTGGTAATGAAAATGTGTGTAAATATTTTTTTTTAGTTAGTCAAACCTACTTCTTTTATCTAATTTTATGAAATTGCTATAAAATATAATTTGGATACTAAAATTATTTAGGTAAGTTCCTGGTGAAATTGCTTCAAATTTCATTTGAAACTTCAACTGGAGAAATTTTGAAATTTTGTTTTGAAATTGGAAATATAAGATGCAATAAAACTGTTTTGTCTGGGAAGCTATTTTCTTAAGACTTTTGGGTTGTACACAAGAAATTATATATATATATATATATATATATATATATATATATATATATATATATATATATATATATGTGTGTGTGTGTGTGTGTGAAGATATGTAGAAAAATAGGAAAGAACATGTTAGGTAAATAATCTGGAGTTCTTTAGTATTTTTGTTTTTATTTAAAAAAAACAGTGCTCCATACAGAAGTAGAGCTTAAATTATAATTATTTAAAAAAAAAAAAAAAAAAGATTCCTTCGCTACATAAGAGTTCTCATGCTTCAATATATATATATAGTGTATCAAAAATACTTTTACAAACATTGGGCCAGGTTCCTCACACCAAAACAAGGACAAAAGTCCATGTAAACATATGTTTGCAAATCCTTCGTTTTTGATTTAAGTTTAAAGAAAGTTTATGGTAGATGGTGCTGTGTTACCATGTAGGCTAAGTTACATTTGTCACTTGTGTACATTTGTGGCTAGTCTGTTTTCAATTTCTTTTTGCAAATGTATACAGAAAGCACAACATCCCTATTTCCCTTTTGTAAAGCAATAAAAGCATTTCATAAGTTTTAAATTGGACAACAGTTGAGAAAAAAATTTGAACAATGGCTGTGATAAAATTCTACTTTAACTTTATATTAGTGTCTGTGTTATTTACTAAAAAAAAAAAAAATATCGTTTACATGTTTTTGTTTTCTGCAATTTAAAATGCATAGTATTTTATTTCTGTGCCACAACACTGGTGACATTAAATTATTTTTAGATACTATAATTATTAATTCACATCTTTTAGCCCAACAAACAATGCATCTGCCAGTAAGCACATGCACACACAACTCCAAATGACCTTGTAATGAATATGCTTTTTATTGTACATAAATGCTGTTCATTCAAGTAAAACTGCAATTTACATGTTTATATAATTATCAGGAGAGTATAGACAGTTGAAAACAAATTTTCAAATCTATAAAATATACTGGTAATCTTTTGTATCTACAAGGATAGAGAACAAAAACTAAAATTCATACAAAATGTACAATTTCTTGGATGAGGAGTTATTATTTATATTATTTACAGTTTGACTAATATCCTCATCATCATTGTTACTATCTCAAAGTTTTGGTCATTATGCCTTCTGACCTCCTTTAGGTAATCTTCAGGCAATTTCAAACTGTTTGTTTAATACTTAACGACCCATTGATCAGCAAGAGATAATCAAACTGAACCTGCTAATTAATTTATTAGAGTACAAGGTTCTTGTTCCATTGTCCAGATTTAAGGATATCATGTCATGTTCTCCTTTTCTTTAAGCACTGCTTAGTTATTGGGTCCTCTTTCTGATGAAGTGTGTACTTGTACTACCTGCCTGAGGATTTGAACTCACAATTACTATGTCATAATGTTAATATATCATGTACAAGCTGAATAATTCAGAAAATAAAATAGTGTTAGATTACATTTAGCAAATAAAAAATTAGTGAGAAGTACAAACAACTAAAATATGTTAGAAAAGAAAAAAATTGTATAATAGCAGAATATTTGGTATATGTTATGTTAACATTCTAAAGTTGATAAAAGTTCAGGAGTGATTTCAGAGTTCAAGAATGTTGGTAATTGTCTTAAAAACGTCTTGTTAGCAATGACTAAGACGGGAGGTGGCGAAGGTTACATCTTGAGATGTGCGAGAGAGATGAATGAAAATTACTAATCCTTTCCCTAAAAAGTTCACATGTGTTTTTGCTTTTATACTGGTCAAGTGGCTCCCAGCACATGAGCGGGAAAACAGATTGGTCGCGTGCAGGCAGTTTGATTTGTCGGAACTGACCAATCAGCAAGCCAGATTGGAGGTGAATGACCAATGAATACTTGTTATATTGTATGAAAGTAGAATTTTGCTTACCAGATAGGAAGAGTGCATTTCCTAAAAAGAGGTAAGGCTGGTTGTGTTGTGGAAGATTCCACAGAGTTGTGTGTGCATGTGCTTACTGACAGATGCATTGTTTGTTGGGCTAAAAGATGTGAATTAATAATTATAGTATCTAAAAATAATTTAATGTCACCAGTGTTGTGGCACAGAAATAAAATACTATGCATTTTAAATTGCAGAAAACAAAAACATGTAAACGATTTTTTTTTTTAGTAAATAACACAGACACTAAAGTTAAAGTAGAATTTTATCACAGCCACTGTTCGGGTTTTTTCTCACATGTTGTCCAATTTAAAACTTATGAAATACGTTTAATTGCTTTACATCAAAGTTCAATACATAGCTTTGCTTTTAAAAATTTAATTTCAACTTTCAAGTATTCAGAAAATAAAATAGTGTCAGTTTATTTAGCAAATTAAAAAAATTAGTGAGAAGTACAAACAACTAAAATACGTTAGAAAAGAAAAAAAAATTGTTATTGTGCTTTAAGACAATATTCATTGTCACGTTCTTATGATCAATTCATTATTTTTTAGTAATTGACAACTGGTGTGTGGACGAAATATTTTTGCACCAACCTAATATTAAACGCTATAAGGGGAGGCAACTTTGTGTAAATAAAACTACTGCGTGATGTCCGCATATACGTAAAAAATTCTTTGTAAAGTGTAGTGATCAACGGGAGAATGCTTTTTTTGTGTTAATTATTTGATTAGAGATGATAAAAAAAAAAGGAAGACAGGATTAGACTGAATCAAAAAAAAAAAAAAGTTCATGGTTATATATTTGATTGAACCGTGTCTTTGACATAGATAATAAATGTGGCAAAAACGTTGTTTTACTACTTAAACTGTAGGTTTCTCACAAGTACATTGGCCTGGGTATGCCACACCCTATGTGAAAATGACAAGCGATATATGTTTGTGAGCAATTTGCAGCATAACTAAATAAAAACGGAAAAAATGATTGGCTAGAATAAAGATGCATTAGGATAAATTTAGAAGTGCAGGATAGTGTAACAGATGGAAAGTGGAGTCACAAATTCATTTTTGCACAAAATACGACTGAGAAAGGTAATGAATGTATCTTTTTTTTTCACTTGTCTATAGGTTAAAAATAGCTGAGTGGATGAGGCTCTTTAGTCTTGAGTAGTAACCAATCTAAGAGAAGGAAAACTGAATTCCAAACTATGGAGAAAGCACTACCTTCCAAGAATGCATGGTAATTTACAGATAATGAAAAAAAATTATGGATAAACATAATTGTCTACATCCTGAAGGGACAATGGCATTAAAAACAGATCCATTTAAAGTAATAAAACTTTTTGTGGTTATTATTTTATCTTGACCCTATGTTGAGGGTATGTTTCTCCATTTACAAGGAGTGTTGTACAGTTTTGGGCACAACTCACTTCCAGAAATCTAATAAACATCAGAATTTGTGAGGAAAATCTCTTCTTAATTGGGCGAAGAACTTTTCTATGCCCCTGATATAGATGGTATATCAATTCATAAGTATATTCAAGTTACAACACAAGAACACTTCACCTTATTTTATTCTCTAATCATTCAATTTGAGAGTGAACAAACTAACAAATGAAACAGATATTGCAGCAACTGGATTATTGGTAATAAAATTAAACTGAGTATTGCAAATTAACTTAAATATTTAGATATATAAATAATACCTTAATGTTAAAGTTTAATGTGGAATGTATTCAATGAAAAATAAGATTTTGTTTATTTTTAAACATGAACAGATTTTTTTTATCTTGTACATTAAAAATTGATACTACTTGGACTATAACCTAAAGTTTTCTAATTGGCTTTTATATAGATAGACTGAATTAATAATATAAGTTTATTGGTATTATTTGAATGAACACTGTCTTTGGCAGAATTAATGTGACAAAACTTTACAGAATTCACAGTAGATTCAAACTGACTTGGAGAGCTCACTTGTAGGCCAGATGACTGCAATGTAAAAGTGGATTGCATTCAATAAGAAATATTGTCTTTTTTATCCTTATGCATTCAAAATTGATACTACTTGGGTTATAATATAAAATCTTTTAAAACAAGATCATATTTGCTTTTACATAGACATATTGATCATTTACTCTTGAAAATATCCGCCAAAAGATAGCTAAGATAAATAATTTTTATTTCTTTAAATACTTGTTCAAAAATGCCAATACTTTTAATTTTATTCATAAAATCTAAAAAAAAAAAAAAAAAAAAAAAAAAAAGACTGCTGTTTAAATCTCTACAAAAATATGTTTTGCAATAAGAGATTTATTTATAAAATATCCATACATTAAAATGAAACATAAATAAATATGTTAAAAAATTTGAATGATTCATCAACTGATTCATTCTGAGTACAAAGTTTTGATTGACATAAGACACTACTTGTTATCTATATATATATAAAGTTGTAGCCTCTGTCTGTTTGTTTGTTACCAAACTCTTCCAAGGATTTTGGAGATAGACCCCCATAACCATATATATTCTGAAACTACATTATCCAGGGTACTTGGATAAGTATATTTCATTTTGATCAAAGGGAGTGTGCAGTCCCTGCCCCCACTGAAAATCTTTTCCCTTTGATTTAAATTAAATTTAAATTTGAACAAGGGAATGACTCTTATTCAAAATATAGAAGGAGAAAGCCAGAAGATGGAGGTCACATCAACAAAATCAAAATGAGACAATATGGATGTCAGGTTGAGCAAAAAATTACCAATCAGTGGGTAGTGCCTTATATTTGTTGTGAGAATTCAACTATCATATCAATGTTGAAATCTGCTCATCAATTCATTCAATCAAGTATTCATCAAATACATATCAAAGGAGTCAGATCAAGCTGTTTTTACACAAACTCCCCACTGAAAATCTTGTTTCCTTTGATCTAAATTAAATTTAAATTTGAACAAGGGAATGGCTCCTATCCAAAATGTAGGAGAAAGCTAGAAGATGAAGGTCACATTGTCAAGATCATTGAGTAATATTGAAATGCATCATTTTTCTCCACAAATTATAACAATGATTTAAAATCAATCATCATTTTCTTACCAAAAAAATATGTGATATGCAGCAAGGTGTGGGTAATCCGGTTAGTGTGCAGTAAAAAATAATAATCAAATGATACTATACAAGTAAATATCTCCTTAATTTTGTATTAATAATTTTTCAACATTTTATGAAAAATATATATAAAGTTGTTACATGTTTTAATTAAACATCTCATCAGGTTATTTACCTTTTTATTATTTTTTTTTAATCATTTCACCCCAAGCAAGGCAGTAATGCTACTAAGATGAAAGGAGTTACTCTGGGTGAAAAAAAATGAGAAGACTTTAGGAGAAAGAACTGGAAACCCAATCCTAAACAGGGAACAAGAGATAAACGTCTACTCCTATTCAAAGGATGGGGTAGGACTGTGACCTGGATGATAGGCAAACCTATCTACTCCTGACCTTATTTGTGCAGAAAAATGATTAGTTTGCTTATATTAATGAAAATCATCATTTAATATTTTTATATATTACAAAGTGTGTAATCCATGTTACAAGTTGGACAGATCAACTTAATTTCCATTTGTTACAAAAATAATTGTGAAATTTTAGATTCAACAGTGTTTAATTGAAACAAAAAATAAATTCCAAATTCATGAAAGAAGCAAATTAATCTCAAAGAGAATTTGATATTATGCAACCTTACAATCCATTAATAGTAATAAATTCAAATAAAATATCTGCTACCAAAATTATATCGATATCTGTATATTTAAATTTGTTCCCCTAAAAAGTTGAATATTTTAGAAGAAGCATTTTTATTCTTATTTATTTTTTTACTAGTTTTTCTTTCATCTTATTTTTATTTCTTTTGATCATAACACTTGAGTTGTTTTTATATCCTACAGCTATTAATTAATCAGTATAGATTGGAAATAAATCATAAACCTTTGACAAGACTTGAATTACACACTGTCTGAGTAGGCCGGCCAACACCTTGCAGATTAGGCTAAGAAAGCCAAAGAAAAACTGTTCTAATTCCACTATAGATACATTTCCCAGAGTACAGTTTGTATTTTTTTACTTTTAATATAATTACTATTATTAGTAGTAGCAGTAGTTGGGACTATTGTCTTAAGTTGTCTTAATAGTACAAGGTCTAAAAACAAATTTGGAGACATGAAGACTTGCATTAATAATATTACTTCTATTTTGATTATCTTTGTGACTATTTAATTAGATCTAAACTTATGAATGGACATTGATTTTGTCGAATTAAAACTGGAAAATAAAAACAAGAACTGGATTTATTTATTTTTTTCCATTTTGACAGAGAACAAAGATAGAAATTTGGTATGTGAGTTGACATCTCCCCCAATTCTAACTTTGTATTAAAATACAATTAACTGTGGTGAGAACTATTTGTTTATTAGTTTCTTTAGCCTCAGTCATAACCAATATCAACAAATATCATTTTTTTTTTTAAACTCTGGTCTGGTAATTTAGAATTTTCATTAGTCTGGAACAAGCCTAATCCCCAATATTATCTATATTTTCTAATCCCAAATTCTGTGGGGAGAACTATTTGTTTATTAGTTTTTTAGTCTCACAAATGTCAACAATTATCATTTTTTTTAAAATTCTGGTCCAGTAATTTACAATTTTCGCTAGTCTGGAGCAGGCCTAATTCCAAATATTACCTATATTTTCTAATCCCGAATTTGTGATATTTTAAGATTTTTCCTTTACCTCAACTATATTGTGGAAACATTTAAAGTCTCTTGATAGCCTTAAAGACATTTGTGAAGTTTTAAAATCAAATCTTAAACATACAAACAACAGCAGTGCCATGTCAGCCAAACCCTTGGCCCCATACAAAATTTGACCAATTTCCCCCTCTGTAAAAGCATTTTCCTTAAAATGCCTTCCTTTGGGGGTCTGATCATAAGATACACAAAAATACTGGACTTGTGACACGTAGGTAGGTTTGTGTGTGTTGTATTAAATACCAACTCAGAGAGAGCGATTGCAGAGTTGGGTGACATGGAAAAAATTTATTCCAATTTGGACATTTTAATATGAACTAAATTGACACAAAACAGCTGTAAGTAAATAAAAAAGGACAAATTCTTACTGCATTATTACATGTCTAAACATTTGTTACATCAAATACAGCTTGTATTGTGCAGTATTGCACAGAGTTATAAAGGTTGGTATGATAATTATCATATGAAAGATAATTGCTACATGCCTTCTCGGTAACAACATGCATTCATTATCAATGGCAAAGTTTGTGACAACTTTTTTCATCAGTAAAAACATCAATAATATTTCAGAATCTGGGCACATATGCTTTTTCAATTGACAACATAAATAATGAAGATCATTCATTACAGATCTGTGAAATGTTTTTAATAAGTTTCACTTTTTTGAAACTTCTTTCAGTACTCGCAACTCTTACAAAACATGTTAATAAATTTTCAAGAGTAACTGAAACATTTTCAGACATCTTGCAATGATGTAATTTAGGAAATTGCAAACAGTTGTCAAGTTGTTCTTATTTTCCTTAACAGTCTGAACAAACTTTTTTAACTTCATCGCCATTTTAAAAGCATAAATGTCTCCCATCGTTTTCTGAAAATTCTGATACTTGATCAGAGGGCTGATTACTCTGAATATGCTAATAAGATTCTCTTGTGTAAAGTGAAATGAAAACACATCATCATCTGTTGAAAATGCTCATTTTTAGATTGCAAAACATGTTCTGTGTTGCAGAAAGAAGTCACTTTTGAACTGGCCTTTGGGTATGAAATTAATGCTTTCATTTCTAGATGAGACAAGGGCATTTATTAGCAGTATAACACTGGACTCTGAAAATACAAATTCCAATAAAATCTGGATAAATCATACAATGAAGGCATCCAAAGGGTCATGGTTTGCCAAATATGGAAACTAGAAGGAACAGTAGGAGCAGCAACAAGGCTACTGCAGTTTGGTAAGAGCAGTTGTCAGTATTAGCAATTGGTAGTTGAGTGTTTCTGATGAATCAGTGCAAAATAAGTGTCTCAACTTCACCACAACCATCAGACATGTAGCTTAGTTAGATATGATAACTTGAATTAAGGAGATTGACTTGAAGATTTCTAAGGCTAAGGTAGATGAGCAAAGATGGAAAGTGAGACAAGTACTAGAAAAGCTCAAGCCATCCAAATTGAACTTCCTAAGAGAAGAAAAGCTGGCTATCAAGACCCTACAAAGTAACATGAGTATCATCATACTGCCAGCTGACAAAGACAACACTCCTGTTGTGATGGACAAGTTGAAATACTCTGAAATATTTGCAAGCCTAGTTGGGGATGGTAGCTGTAGCAAGGAAAAAAGTATCTGACCCTAAAAACCAAGCAGAAGGTGTTACAGGTTTTGAACAAAAACAAAGACTACTTCACTTTGAATACGTATAGACAGTTAACATTACTGCCATATATATATATATATATATATATATATATATATATATGGTCTCTCCAAGATTCACAAAGTGAGTTAGAGACCTATATCCAGCTGCAGAGGCTCAACATGCCACTCACTGAGCAGATTTCTGGTGGATATAGTCAACCCACTAACAAGGAAGATTTTGTCATATGTTAAAAATCATTAAGATAGTAAGCTTGCATGCAATGAGCCTATTCACCAGGGTCCCAACACAAAAGGAGTTATTGGTAATTCAAAATTATAATCAAATGCCTCCCTTGAAGAACATCTCAATAGATATCCTGATGGAAATGTTGACATCCTGTGTACAGATAGCGTCTTACAACTAGGGTTTGACATATCAACAGGAGGAAGGCTTGGCTATTGGTTCACAGTTATCACCAGTGATAGCAAACATGGAATACTTAGAGGAAATGGTTTTAAAAATAATACCACTGAAGACAACAGTATAGCTGAGATACATGGATGTCATCTTTATATTCTGGCCTTACCAAAAAGGCTGTACAAATACTGCTGGACCATGTAACCTTTGATCCAGTTCATAATAGAAGAAAACAAAAATTAGCTGATTTTCCTGGATGTACCTTGCAAAGAGAATGTTTCCAAGACATCTGTATATCACAAACCAACATTCACCAAACAATATCTTAACCTCAATTCTCACTATCCATAAAGCATAAAAAAAGGGATCATCTGATGTCTACATACTATTTGAGAATCATGTAGCAACCCAGACAGATATCAACAAGAGATGATCAGCATCAAACATATCTTCCATAACAGCAATCCTGCAAACATAACATTAGCTTCTGCAGGCAGAAGCAGAAGGGTGGTGGAGGAGGAGGAGGAGGAGGACTGTAAAACTGTCATGATTTATCTCCCTTATGTTAAGGGCATATCAAAAAAGATTCAGATCTGTAGTTCATAAAACATAAGGACAATATTCAAAAGCAGCTCAACAGAACGTGACCAAGAACTGTTTATTACATCCCTTGCAGTTATGACAAAGAATACGAAAATGAAACCAGCTGTCCCCTAAAAATAAAGCTGGGAGAACATCTAAAAGCCATAGTTATGGGTGGGACAATGAAATCAGGCATGGCTGATCATATATGGAGGAGAAAAGAGTAGTCATCACTGTATATAGAATGAAGTAAAAATACTAGACAGAAATGAAAACTGGAGAATCAGACATCTGAAGGATTCAGCGCATATGGTAGGCTATGAGGGCCTTCTTAATAAGCCTAGCATAGACATAAATACCATAAGGGAACCATTAATAAAAAAAGAAAGAAAAACGATGGCAAGGCTTTAACAACAGTAACAAGAGAAACCATTGTCAATGCAGTCATGCATAAAAACAGCAGCAACAGTGCCAAAAGCAAGCAGATTAGTTTTAAGGCTCCAAGTTCTGTTTGAAATTCCCTGAAAATTATTCAGCTTGACATGCACCTGGAGAAGAATGAAGGGCACAATGTCCTAAACATTGTGATAATAACAAAGACTAGGACAATAGTTCAAATGTAAATAATGTAAACAGTAGCAATTTGATATTCTTTCAAATTCTTTTTTTAATTCCTTCAAAAAATTAAATAACTCCAGGATTTTACTAAAAACATTCTTTTATGAATGTATATACGAGAAAATATTATGCAGAACTATTTTTTAAAAATATTTTCGTAATTTTCCATAATATGTAATTAATAAGTTGGGTTTGTTCAAAATTCTTCTATTCTTTCAAAACATTTTTAATAGTATTTTTATTGAAACTTTCTGATGTAGTTATTTTAATGTTTCCAAAAAAAGAAAAAAAGGGACATTTCTTTCATATTTTATTTTATATTATAACTGTAATAAACTTTTAAATGCATTTTCCATAAAAAGAAAAAGAAACCCCCAAATTTCTTCATAAAAAGAAAAAATATTTTCATTGAATGTTAAGTTAAATGAATCAATGATAGAAATAAATTTTAGGAACTAGGGAAACTATAAGGCTGTGTATAGTCAGGGGCAGGGTAGATGCTATAAGTCTGCCTCCACCCTCAGTGTGAAATTTTTGTAAAATAGTATAGACATTGTAGAATGGTAAGAAATGGTAAGAAAGATTCCAGAACCTATCTTGCACAATTACATATCTACCATTTGTCTATGCTTCACATATTGCTGCCACATCTGGTCTGGTGCTTCTGTTATGTATTTAGAGATCTTTGATAAAATCCAAATAAAAATCTGCAATGTTATTGGCCGTGCATATTGCATCTTAGCTTCAGTCACTTCCCCACCACCATAATGTAGCTTCTCTGTGCGTTTTTTATAAATATTTTCATGGTAATTGTTTTGATTAGATTTCCTCTTTAGTACCTCAACTTTACAAATTTAAGCAAAGTACTAGATTGGCAGTTAGGTCTCGTCATTTTACGGTTAGAAAGGCTAGGTGTAACTGTTCTACACTGTTTCTTCTCTAACACTTATTGCTTGTGGAGTTCTTTTCTGGCCTCTTTCTTTTCCAGTTAACGTTTGAAGATCAAAGTTTAAATTCAATGTTAATTGTTATCTTCTGTTTTCTTAATTTCTATTCTTTTATTGTTCTCTCTGCTTAATGTTTTTCTTATATTTTTTTACACTCAGTAAGCCCTTGCATCTCTTAGAGGCTTTATTGCCTTGCTATACCATGACCATTTTCTTTAATATCAGAATGTCTAAATTATAATTTATTGAAAAAAAAAAAAAAAAAAAAAAAAAAAATACTAAAAATATGCCACGGTGAGAAATAATTTTCTTGCTTATATTTTGTAATTCAAAATAAATCCTCCCATTTTTGTAGTTCATGGATATCTTTTAGAAAAGATGTCTGCATAATCAGAATCTCAAGAGATAATTTGTAAAATGCGTGAAACAATCAACAGAAGCATGAAAATAATATATAAAATAAATAACCAAAATAATAGAAAAGTGTAGACCCACCCCCACAAAAAATATTGTTGTTTTAAATATACAATGGAATTTTTAAAAAAATGTCCTAATCAGTATTTGATTTAAACCAAATAATATACTAATTTCTTCCAAATTTTAAAATGTTTCAAGCTGAATTTGCCATAATCAAGAGAGAATATATATAAATGAAAAAGAATATATACTTATGCCAAAGAAATATATACTTTTAAATATTGTGCCGTGGTTTTGATCCATTAGCAAAATTAAAAGAAATGTTGCAACTATTGGAGCAGTAGAAATAACAAATATGTTGACTTCATTAAACTGTAAGGTAGAACTCACATGAAATATTTTTTGGGGGTTTTAAAAGGGAATTTTGGGTTTGGACATCTAAGGTAGTATCAGGTTTGGGTAGGGAAGGAGTGAATGCATAACCTCTCCTTTTTGGGAAATTGGAAAGGTATGCACTATTACTGACTTTTGCAGGACTGAACAAGATAATTTGGTGAATCTTAGGCCTTAATACAGGAATCTTACCAGAACACTAGTGTAATTTGAGATATATATTCCTATTTCAAACAGTATTTTTTTTTAATGAACTTAAATATTTGGGCTCAAAATGAAAAAGGTAATTAATTTGTGGAATGTTTTCAATAAAAGAACTTTGAATATCAAATTTTAGAAAAACCATCATAAACTGTTTAACTGCATGCTCATTCTGGGCTCCACTCTGTTATTGTGTGTCTGACCAGAGGGATTGGGGACCCCAAGCCACAGTGTTAAACAAGAAAGAAAGTCAACAACTCCTTTGAAAAAGCAAGTTCCACTCAGACAGCGTCTTATTTTGTGGGACAAATTCTTGAGAGAATGCTTCTCTGATAACTGCAATCTTAGTCTCTTTTAAGTCTAATATCTATCCTACTTGTCCTCATGATAATCTCTTATTTCCCTTACAACAATCTACCTTGAGTGATTCTTGGGAGAACTAACAGGTAAAAAAAAATAAATAAATTCTTTTATGACATATGTAGAGGTGGGGCTGAGAAGAAAATGTGATTGGCCATTGGATCAGTTTATCTTAAACTTTAGTGAGAACAAGAAGGAAAATGTCTTTGGATAATGTTCTGCTCAGAGTCCGGATTTAATAATTGATTTTTATTTGCCACAAATAAAATGGGCCATTATGTTTCCTGAGTTACAGATTATTAATTGAATAGTCGTTTGTTTAGTCTTTATTATTTTTATTGCATCTCTAAAAAAGTATTTTGATATTTTACAAGCCTTTGGTTTGTAGCATGGAATTGAAAACCTACCATTGCAATAAATATATAATTTTTAAATACTTAAATGTGTCAAGAGACTTTGGGTTTAAGGAACTTTAATTTTAAATGTCATTAAATTTGAAAAATCTGAAATTACTTTCTTTATTGTTGTATATGTGACCTATTAATTTAATTTCATAATTAGCAACAGATTGCTTCATTTTTGTATTTGTGCATGATAAATAGGACATTTTATTAAACTATTTAATAAAATAATACATGTAATCATTATATTAATGGGTACAAAAGAGTAGTTTTTACAGCTGTAGGGTAAAACTTTGAACATAAAATTGCTCAAAAAATGTAAAAAAAAAAAAAAAAAAAAAAAAAATATGAGGCAGATATTCTTATTTCAATTCTAAAAATTTATGTAATTTTTCAACTCCCCAGAAAATTTTGCGCATGTTAGTATTTGGACTAAACCTACTTTGATACAGTAGCACTAAAATTATGAGCTTTTATTGAAGATCTGTGTGGAAACTTATATAACTAAGCTCAGTTTAGTTTGGGTACAAAGTCACAAGTATGGGACACCCATTGAGGAGTGAGCTAACTAATAATGATCAACCAGATGAGGTGCCAGAATAATTTTAATTTGGTCACTAAATCAAGTGATGATACTGGGTTGTCTCTCCTCTTTTGCAACAACAGAAACAACTATTCTTTCAGGATGATACATTGGTTTCTTTATGTTTGTTTACCGGGTATGTGTGGCTGGTATTCACTTATGGGCAAATAACCTTGGGAAAAGGTATAATGAATCCATCACTTCTTTCTTGCTCACCCCAGGTTTGGTAAAATAGTATGACTTGTAGGGGGGGGGGGGCATTATTTCTCGAAAATTGTTAATGCAATATATTCGCTTGCAAAAAGAAAACAAAATTAAATCGTACAATGTAAAATATATTTTTGGGCTTTAAATAACTCACATAAAAAAGGGCTCATAGACGGTGGGGGAAAAAACGGAAAAAAAAATCATTCAATTCTTTTCAAAGTTAAAAAAAAACAAAAAATCTATTCATTAGTTATTAAATAGTTCCCGAAGAATTGTTTTCACTTTGATAATACTTTCAATTTAAAACTCAAAGTTAACCTTTTTTTTTTGGGTGGGGGAGGGGTTTAAAACTGCCCATATCATTTCTTTACTACACTCATTTATTCTCAGTTCTCACTACTAAAGTAAACAGGGTTGCTCGTACTTAGAGAGCATGAAAAACAAAGCTCGGGTATTTATTGGGATTACCAAAACAAAAAGAAAAGGAAAGGAAACAATGAAACTAAACTCAAGAAGATAATAATAATGCCCAACCGCCGGCCGTTAAGGACGAAATAAAACAAGTAATAATTGAAATAATCAGAGTAGCTAGGCAAGTTTCGCCATTGAATCGATGTGTTGCGGACAAACTCAAAGTGTTGACTGAATGTAGTTGGAAAGGTTGAATTTCAATACAAAGAATAAATGCCAGTGGCATAATGTTAAAGTAAAAAAACTAAAAGATAAATTATTTGGCTTATTGGAATAAAACGATATTAAAAGTGGAAAAATTATCTTTCTTAAAGTCAGTAACAAAGTAAAAATGTGAGTGAGAATAAACATTTTTTTATTTTTGCTTTATTTTTTTTTTTTTTAACTAAATTTTTTTTTAATTAATAATGGAATTTTTGAACATTAGCCAGTCTTTTTTATTTTATTGTAAAACAAAAATAAAGGTGTTTTGTTTAGCGCAGAGAAACTGACGTACGGTATAATACTTTATTTTTTTACTCCTATGAAAAAGCTGCAATTTCTCTACATTTAAAAAAAAAAAATAAATACGCATTTTTTTTTTTAAACAAAAAAATTACCTTTGTAAGCTTTTATGAACGTTTAGGTAAAGAATTTATTCAATGTTTTTTTCTTATTCACTAACTTTAATTTAGTTTTATTATTGAAATTTCAAAAACAGAATGATCTTGTTCTTGAATATTTATTTACTGTTTATGTTAAGGAAGAAATCTTTCTAAAAAGAGTAAAAGAGTAAAGACTTTCTTTACGATTCTAAGACACTACCTGATTTTTACTTTACAAGAAAGAAAATACATGCTTTGTACCATGTAATTTGTGATTATCTGCAGGTATAACTGATAGTGATGTGTAACTAAAAAAAAATAATGGTCATTTTATTTAATTTATTTGTAAAAGTGTACTAGAAAGCACTCACTGATGACACTACCCAATATCTGTCCACCTCCACTGTATCCAGTTATGTAGGAGAGAAAATCATTCACGTAATTTTCAGGACAAAAAATTAACAATAACGTTTTCAACAAAAAAACAAATGAAGGTAACTCATTTAATACTAAATCAAAACATACAAAAAGCTTCTAAATGTCTTATTTTAAAAATATTAACCATAAAAATTAATGACAGCGAGAAATATTCATGGAAAAAAAATAAAAAATGAAACAAAACAATGCGTCATTTTTTGGCACGAAAACAATTGAATAATAGTGTACTTAACATCTTAATTTAAATAACATTATTACAGGTTAAAATGAAAACTGCTTTTACAAACAAGAAACGATTTTTGATTATACATTTTTTTTTTTTTTTACTTCCGATTTTCATTCTTTTGTTGCAAAAATGCAGTTGTAAAATCACGGATCCAGAAAATCCGAGTTTTGCCTAAAACAATTTTTTTAGTGCATCGTATGTGAACAGAATGTAGAAGAAGCAACAAATAAAAAGTGAATACAAGCTGCTCTAAGAATAAGATTAAGGATGAACCATTGAAAAGAAAACTGTACCAGCAGTCAAGTGTGTATAGGCAGAAAGGGAAGAGAGACGAAGCAATTACCATGGCAACTTGACTTATATAGCGACTGCTCAGGTGTATGTACGGAACTAATTTTTATTATTTTTGTAAGCACTCGTGAGGGTAGATACTATAATATCCAAGAAGACCAAATAAGCAAGCTAGATTTGAAAAATGATATTCCGACTAACAGCACATAATCACTGTGTGCATGTGCTCTTACTCCCCAAACAGAAACTCTATTCATTTTTTAAATTTTTTTTACAATAATGTTCACTCTGCACAAGGCCTAAGAGACACTCGAAGTAGAAGGTTATAGAGTAAGAGGAGGAACAGTGGGGATATGTGGGGAAGATAACGAAACCTTAGATTTGTTGAAAAGGTTTGGGGAAGCATTCACGGCTCATTCAAACACACAAGTCTCTAAAAATAACAAAAATAAAATTAATCAAATCGAAATGAACAGAAGAAAAAAATGGATGAATTTTAATTTTTTTATGATTATTATTTAATTGTATTTTTATTTCTTTATTTCACCTTTAGTGGCTTAATTACGATGTTTTCGACCGTTCGCGACTCTTCGACCATTAAAAAGTGAAATAATAATGAAATTGAAAATTAATTAGAAATTTATTTTACAGTACACTAGGTCCTCAAGTGAAGATTTGTTTACTTAAAAAAAAAAAAAACTTATGGAGGAAATATAAATTTAATTAATAACGTTAACGTTATTAAATTTATATTCAACAGTAAATAAAAAAAAAAATAAAAGGTTAAAAAATGGCAGAAATGAGAAAAAAGTTTAATTTAATTTTTTTTTTTTTACATTATTAACATAAATGCTACTTAAATTAACCACACCCATAGCACGTTTGCAGTAAGCTGGTTTCCCACGAACTGCATCACAATCACATGTATGACTGACTTCAACTCAACAATTGACCAAGCAAAAAATAAAAGACGTGTCTATCAGAACACAACATTGATTTATCCACGTTATGAACTGCGGTAAAAAAAAAAAACAAATTTCAATAGTCGAATACAGAAATTTATCGTATCTTATAGGATTCCTTTACAAAGCCTTTTTTCAACATATTTTGATTACAAAACCCCCCAAAAAGTGACTTACATGGGGTCTCGGCAGGCTTTGGGTCCATCGTCCTGTTGCGCAGCAGCTACTGGGAGGGGAGCGAAAAGATAGCAAGGGCAGGTAACTCTATCCCCCTCCAACCTACTCACTGGACAAAATGTATCGCCCACCTAAAGAAGAATCATTTACAGTTCTAAAATTGGTGAGCTGCAAAAGCAACATGAAGCAACTGATGAAAAAAATAAATATGGATACGCATAAATTTTTCTCATTTTTTAATGCAATCTGTCTACATATTTATAGGGAGTGGCAAAACTTTTTACTATAATTATCTATATTCTGATTAAAGTTTAATTTAGGGATTTATTACTGAGTATTAGTCACTAATACATAAGTTCATTAGTTATTAGGTTGGTGCAAAAATAATGACGTAATAATGTCGTTTTTTGACGTATTTTTTAACGTGAAAAAAAGACATTATTACGTCATTATTTTTGCACCAACCTAATATTTTAACTTGCACTAATGATTTAGTGTAAGTTAAAATAACTAATGAACTTATGTATGCACGCACGTTATTTGTAAAGTTTAACACTTTACAAGAAACGTGTGTGCATACATAATTATTTCTTTTTCTTAAACTTTATGGGTTAAGGAATTATTTGGCGTACAATGCGGAGGTCTAGTGGGGGAGGGATACAGCAGCCTAGCCCCGAGCAAACGAATTGTACATTTTAAGGGTAAAAGCTGGTTACTTTGAGGGCAACTTATGAAAAATTTCACAGCAATTCATTCTGCCTTACCGCTCTGTAAAATGTTCTCCTGTACGCCAATGGGTTAGGGTTATTTTTTTAAAAATCTTACACTTAAGTTACAAGTTGTCAAGTTTGAATAGGGATATTTGGATCTTTTCTGTTAATTCACCCTAAATAAAATAATGTTACTCATCGCAAATATTAATTCCCCCCAAGAAATTATAAATTTTAAATCAAAATTTGTTTAGCTTCCCTCGCAACAATTCCACCCCTCAGAATGAAAAATTACCAAAAATCAGGGAGTTATTCCTATTTCGTAAGTGTGGATAATATTCGGGGTACTTACAAGGAATTTTTTACATTTAAAAAAAAAAAAACATCTGAAGAAAAAAAATCTGTTTTTTTGTGGTTGTTTATCGAGTGAGCGCGAATGTAAGACCCCCAAACTTAAAATAGCGAAATAGCGAACCCAAGTTGCTCACATCTGGAGCAATTGCAAAGGTCAACCCAACCGGAGTGCAATGGAAGGGCCTCGCTCTGGGAGAAGTTGGTGTGAATTTTGTAAATATAAATTCTTTTGTATTTTGGGGTAAATTAACAGAAAAGGTCCACAAATTTTACTGAGAATATTTTTATTTTTATAAAATAAGCATCACACTAACAACTTTAGTTTATTTAGTACAGTTTCTCTTCGTCAAATTTAATTCAATTCTGAGTGTTATCGTAACACAGGATATACTGGAAATCTGCACTTCTTACCTCCTCGTTTTGGATTCAGTAACTCTCTACTTTGAGTGACTTTTGGATTTGTATTGGATGGTCAATTAAAAACCATAAAACCTCCCAAAAACGGCGGATCATAACGAGATTTTTGTTAGCGCAATACCGTTTAAAAATATGCATGAGCGTGAAAAATAAAACAATTTTCAATCCAGTTTACAATTGAATAGTGTACTAAAGGTCTGTATTCGTGCATACCTCGAATATATGATACATCAGTTCCACTCTACTACATCTCAATTTTCATATGGTAGTATTCATATAAAATACAAATTTTATTGCGACTAGTAGCCTAATTATGTAGAATATATGCAATATAGGTGAACAATTCAACTAGAAATTACAGATATGTCATAGATCATTCCATCAGAAATAAATCAACAATGTTTTTGTGGCAGTTTTTAACATCAACTTGAAATTTTTCTTGTCAAAAAGTTGAATAATTTATCACATTCTACATTATGGTTAACAAATGGTGAATTTCACGTTGTCTCTTTTTGAGCACGAGTAAACCAAATTCACGGATTTGGGGCCTCCCCCCACCCCCAGAAGGACGTCAAAATTCTCGAAACTTTTCGTCCTTTTAGTCTGTTGCGCTAAGTTTAATTTGTAACGTATTAAAATAAATCTAAGTATAAAAAAGCAAATGTTGATAAGATAGCAAGTGTCACAAAGCACTGCCCGGGCCCCCCAATCAGGCTTACTCCCCATCGGTTGGAGGAGCGAGATCAGGTGTTTAGTAAGCGCATCTATCTATCTATCTATCTATCTATCTATCTATCTATCTATCTATCTATCTTCTGTATAGTTATTGGGACGGATAGCAAAATCAGTGTGCCATAATAACAGAATTTTTCTTCTGGGATGGAATGGGAAAAGATAGAACGTTCCCTTTTTAACACGAACATTAACAAAGGCGCATCCAAAACAAGACTCTTACTTGAACATCAAAAGATCGAACATTTATTGTATAAAACAAATTACAATATTTCACAAAATAGACTTACACAAAAAATTATATTTTGTGCGCCTTATTAAAAACAAAAAACAAAAACAAGGCGAGATAATGTATCAAAATATATATAAATGATCTTAAACGATTTACAAAACAATTTTTGAAAAAAGGAAAACACTTTGTGAAGACAATACAAAATTTGAATAAAGCAGAAAATACTCTTTGAAAATAAAGGAACACCCCCTCCTAATAGACGAAATAAATCACAGAACGAAGGGAGCTTTAGCAATTTCAAATCATTGGTGTCACGGGGAATTTTTACAGTTTATCTTTTATAGAACACATTTATGTTCACAGGTTTCAGTTCCTTTTTATGTATGCTTCCCAGATGGCAGCTAAAAATTGCTTTCCCTTCTAGGTCCTTATCATTCTGCTTTCATGATGACATTTTCATGTCACTTCTTCATCTTCTCTCTTAGTCGAAAAATGTGGTTATTTCTTCCTCGACAATTACAGTGTCTTCAGGTATATTAATTTCTTTTGATTATCCTTTAAAGATTATCCAATGGCCCTTCACTTATACAATAATTGATGGGCTTTCAGCTGGCCTTAACTTCTAATTTACGTGGGCGTAAGCCAATGCTTTTTGAGTGGATAATAAATAGAAATAGATATATATTTTTTTAATTTAAAAAATGAATTTGAAGTAATCCACCTTGACCGAAACATTTTTGGCGGTTTTTACAAGTAAATGAAATGTAACAATTTTTCATAAACTGCCTGGTTTGATTTAAAATACACTTCTGTTACGCGTGTAAGACTAACCGAGCCGATTAAACACTTGTATTAATAATTATTTGTAATTATTTTGTATTACTGATACATTTTTTTATAATGCCGGATTCAAATTCTGACCGAGTTGATTGTATTCTCTCTCTCTCTCTCACACACACACAGACAGACAGACAGAGGTAAATTGTAAATATTACAATATTAGGTTTAGATATAGATATTTGTGGATGGTGTGCTATGAGCTTTTCTTTACTGGAAACTTTGGAATAAGGGCATACAATAAATAATATATTTTCTTTAGAGTGATGAGTAAGTCCTTTGATATTCGGTGTAGCAAATTGTTCATTCACAAGGCGGATATGTCCGTTTTGGTTCGGTAGTGTGTAGTTTTGAAGTCAGACCGCGCGAGGGGTAATACTAAAATTAGAAATAGGTCAGTGTCAATCTATTGTATTTTACTCGGTCCTAAGCAGGGCAGACATATCATTAGCAAATGACCTTTTAAGTACTTCCTTCGTCACGCATGACTGGTTTCTCCACGTTAACGTTCTTTTGTTCCGTCCCCCCACTGGCGTCCGCTTGCTTCTCGTTCAGAGGTATCAGTTTATAATATATCCTTTTGACCAGGCTCCGAGATTCCGACGATATTCAGTCACCTCCCCCCCCACGAGGGCGTCATGTGCCACAAGGCCGGTTTAACGTGGGATCTCCGAGCCTGTGGACTCGACCAAAAATATGCCCATTGAACCCGTATAAACGGGTTCAGGGTCGGTTTACCTCCCCGAAAGAGAATCCGCCCTTCGGCGTAGCCTCTTTCGGGTCCTCCCCGCCACAAGGTTCAGCCGGTCGAGATTCCCACTGAAACTTTGGCTTCAGCAAGCATAAAAGACTGTTTGTGTTAATTTTTTTGATTGGCCAAAATTATTTTATTTTTCGACGTTTCTTTCTTTTCATTTTTTTTGTTTTTTATAACGTAAGTCATGCGTGGAGCTTCCTTGCTTTTTGTTAGTTTTCACTTTTCAGTCATAAATTAGCAGACCCTTTTCCTGCAAAG